>BLSH010307558.1:256994-270949 GCA_018402905.1 Glandirana rugosa
CACTCGTACGTACGTACCCACTCATGTCTACCTACCGACTCGTACCTACCTACCGACTCGTGCCTACCTACCCCCTCGTGCCTACCTACCGCCTCGTGCCTACCTACCGCCTCGTGCCCACCCATGCTCAGCCATCCATCTGTACTCACCCATGCATGCATGCTCACCAATGCATCCGTGCTCACCCATCCATCCGTGCGCAGTCATCCCCATCTATGGCTTATTCACCCCCATTCGTGCTCATTTATGCCTCATTCATGTTCATCCATACCACATCAGTTCTCATCAATGACACATCCATGCCACTACAGCACCCATCAGTGCCACTACAGCGCCCATCAGTGCCACCACAGTGCCTCACAATAATGTAATAGGTAGTCAAATTAGATTTGAAATGTATGCCCCTAGAACGCCTGATGGTGCACCCTGCATGTTGGGCCTCTGTATGTGGCCAGGCTGTGTAAAAGTGTCACTCATGTGGTATCGCCATACTCGGGACGAGTAGCAGAATATATTTTAGGGTGTCATTTTTGCTGGGTACATGCTGTGTGTTAGAAATATTATATAAATGGACAACCTTGTGTAAAAAAAATGTGTTTTCAATTTCTTTCCACGTTTTCCAAAAACTTGTGGAAAAAATGAACCTTTCAAAAGACTCATTATGCCTCACAGAATATACGTTGGGGTGTTTACTTTCCAAAATGGGGTAATTTTTTGGGTGTTTCCATTGCCCGGGTGCTCCAGGACCTTCAAAAGTGCAAGAGGTAGTCAAGAAATTATAAGTGTAATTTATGTCCTTAGAACGCCTGATGGTGCTCCCTGCATATTGGGCCTCTGCATGTGGCCAGGCTGTGTAAAAGTGTCACTCATGTGGTATCGCCATACTCGGGACGAGTAGCAGAATATATTTTAGGGTGTCATTTTTGCTGGGTACATGCTGTGTGTTAGAAATATTGTATAAATGGACAACCTAGTGTAAAAAAAATGTGTTTTCATTTTCTTTCCACATTTTCCAAAAACTTGTGGAAAAAATGAACCGCTCAAAAGACTCATTATGCTGTTTACTATTGCAAATTAAGGCTTCCTGAAGATACAACAGTTTCATTTGTATATCAGTCTCTCGCCCAATTTATCAAACAAAAACAAAATCACAAGCCGGTGTCCAGTTAACACCAAAACAAAAATCAGCTTTCACCTGATCACCTAAAGGCACCTCAAATAAGCCAGCTAAGTATCTGATACATTTTCTTCCCTTTCTGAATGTACTATAGCTCACAATACAAGTACACAACATTAAACCCAGCACAAACAGTCCAGCACAATTCTGCATCATTTTTGTATCTCTTATTTGCACAAATCAACCCCACTTACTCCTGGTACCAAATCTCTTGTCACGTTTTTGGGGTTATATTCGATATGTGCAAAGAGAGATCACACAAATACTTAAAAGTATAATATTTATTACAAGTAATTTGTGAGGCCAACCTTAATGAGGAATATAAAATATGCAATCTCAAGAGGCGCATGCGCGGAGGCTCACAGCACGGACGTATGTGCTGAGAGCTCCGCTCCTTTCGGGCCAATAACTCCCTGCCAAAGCATCAGAAAAGGCACCCACGGGCTCCGGTACCCACATAACACCTAGGGGGACCACAGGCACGCCCGCGGATGCCGGGAGTTTCCGCACGCCGGGACCTCACCCGACAAATAGAGGCCGGTGCTTCGCTAGGCCCATATTTTAAGATGGCGGCAGCCGCGGCACGGGACACATCACAGGGAATGGCAGCGATTGAAGAGGATTCAATAGCAGACCAGGACTGCCTGCCTCTGTGCACAGAGCTCCCTCCCAGCCCAACAGTGAGTGTTCCTCTCAATATGCAAGCCTCCCCAGCCATCTCTGAATCTATCATGGATGCAGCTCCAGGCCTGAGTGGGAGACAGAGGGCTCTGGACTACCCTACACCTGATCACTTGGGGGATACAAAACATCTGCCTAGCCCTAATCAGATTGATATCACATCTATGATGTCTATGTTCTCAAATGCTGCTCAAATAACGGCTGCCATACATGCAGATTTGCAGCAATTGGGGAACAGAATAGAAGCAATTGAGGTCAAGACGGAGCAGGCTGTCTCTATGTCAAATCAGAATACTGATCGAATTCGGGAACTGCATGAGCAGTTGGACATAGCCCTAAACAAATTAGATGACTTGGAAAACAGGTCCCGCAGACAAAACTTTAGGATCAGGGGGCTCCCTGAATCCTTCAAAGACTCAGAGCTGGCAGTCCGCACCTTGTTAAAGGACCTGACACCTGACATCCCAGAGGGCCAGATGGAGATTGATAGAGCTCATCGGGCTCTTCAAGCTCCCCGCCAGGATGGGCTACCGAGAGATATCGTGGTAAAATTGCATCATTACAAAGTCAAGGAAATGGTGATGCGGCGGGCAAGATCCAAAGACCAACTCTCTCTCCAGGGACACCAGATCCAAATTTTTGCGGTCCTGTCACCGTACACAATTCAGCGTCGGAGAGTGTTGAAACCGCTTCTACAGATTCTGATGCAAAATTCAATTGTTTACAAATGGGCTTTCCCTTTCCGCCTGAATTTCACATTCTCCAGCAAATCGTATGGATTCTCGACCTTCACCGAAGGGGAGAAAATTCTACTCGCCCTGGGCCTTATTTCACAGACTCCGTCTGCCTCCTCCTCCTCCAAGGTCTTTAACTCCTCCAAGAGACCTCCCCCTCCAAGTCTGGTTGCTTCCCTTTGGCAGAAACAACAAGCAAAGAGATCTAAGGAGGCGAGACCACCTTGACTTCCTGCTTCTCCTTTGATCTCCTTCATGGGCAGATCATTATTTGTCACCTAGTGGCAACACCTGTTATGAAACTCTCTAACTGTTTTTTTATTACTTCCCCTCTTGGGGGGTCCGTTCCTGGGTGACTAGCTCTAGTTTGTTTTTTAGTTAGGCCTACAGGTCACCTCAGGAGATTTTCTCTGCTCCCCACTTTGGATCTATACATAGTGAGGGAGACTGAATTCAGCCCACCAGGTACTTCTTTGGAACTGCCTCCCACCAGACACTGCTCCTCTTTTACTTGATCTGCTGATCTGAGGAGCGGGACCTGATCTCCTCCAACACACCAAGCGATCTCAGAAGGCCCCCCGGATCCACTGGGCTAGATAGCCTCAACAGAACTATCACCCCCCCAAATTTAATAATTTTTTTCCCCCTTTTTTTTTTTTCTTTTTCTCGGGGGGTTTTCCCACGGAGTCAACGGGACTATGTGTGACTGTTCCAGAGGGGTTGGGACCGGTTGTTTTGGGTCTATTTCCTGTACTCTAGGAATAATCCTATCACTCAAAATCCCTCAGGGGGCGGGTGTCGGGGTCAGGGTCTGACTATCTGGTCCTCTTTCCCACACTCCAGGTGGAGGGGGATGAGAGGAACAGAGGGTGGCTCTATTTTGAGTGTCTTCTGTTAATAAGGGCTGGGAGGGTAAAAGTTTTTCTTTACTTGTTCTCTTCTCACACTGCAAGTTTTCCGTAACACGTATGTAACTTTTAGGTTTTTTTGGGGCAGGCGAGGTGGCCGAAAGGTTTGCATTGCACCTCCACGTAACCTCGAATGGAGTACACGACTCTTCATCCGAGGTTTTCACTACCTCCCCAATTTTCGGGGTGGTTGGCTAGGTTTGGGGATGTGGTGATAGAGGATGGATCCTGTCTCGCCGCAGGGGGATTGGGGTTTGATACTATTGTTTTCTATGGTTTTCCCACAGGTACAATGTGGGTGTTTTTCATGAATCTTATGTCTCTTTCTTTATCTACAGGTCCAGTAGACTTGATCTTCTGCTCTTCTTTCTTTGTTTCTTCCCTCCAGTCATCCGAGGATCTGCTCCTGAACTATTGGCTCACTACGGGGACGGCTAACCAAGGCAGGGTGTCCGGGGTGAGTGTCCTCCCGATTTTATAGCGTAGTTCCTCCGCTCTGATCCATGCAGGCTGATAGTGACAGTTCTACTCCCCTCCGCATACTGTCCCATAATGTTCAGGGCATCAATTCACAGAGTAAAAGGCGTGCACTGTTCAATCAGTATAGATCTAATCAGGCAGACATTGTATTACTCCAAGAGACCCATTTCCCAGAATCCTATAACCCCTCTTTTTTACATGCTCATTATCCACAATTCTATATCTCGAATGCACCTAACAAAACAAAGGGGGTCACCATTTGTTTTTCAAAACACGTTAAGTTCTCTCTAATGGGAGTCAAAAGGGACGGGGCGATATCTGTTGGTCAAGGGTTCTATAGACGGGGCCGTATACAAGCTGGTATCCTACTATACCCCAAACACCGGGCAAGCAGCATTTTTCTCTTCCATGGTAGCCAAGCTTCAACTACTCTTCCAGGGAACTCTAATTTTGGGGGGGACACCAACTTGACATTTGACCACATGCTGGATAAATCTGATAGAGGCATACCTAGGTCGAGAAAGCCCATTAAGCAGAGCACGGTTATGGCCACTTTTCTTCATAATGTGGGATTGGTAGATATATGGAGGGAGTTAAATCCTCGAGTTAGAGATTACACCCACTACTCGACCCCACACCAAATTGCAAGGATAGATCATATATTCATGCAAGCTTTCCACACCCCTTTAGCATCTAAGGCTCTCATCAAAGATAGCTCCATATCTGACCACTCAATGGTTATTCTTTACCTTCAGAGATCTGCGGTCCCTCGTCCGAGGTCAACTTGGCGCCTTAACGAGGCTCTCCTGAGTGACCCGGTACAGTGCTCGGTAATAGACAAAGCCCTTCAGGAATACTTCCTTCTAAATGCGAACCCCTCAATTACACCAGAAACACTGTGGGCTGCCCACAAATCAGTCATTCGGGGCAAATTGATCCAAATTTCTTCTAAACTAAAAAGGGAGCATAAAGCCACCATAGCCAAACTGACAGCCGATTTCCTAGCACAGAGAAAAGCTCACAAACAGCATCCGACTACTGAAACACTGGCAAATAGAGAGTCGACGAGGCTGGCACTTAATTTGGCCTTGACGACTCAGGCTGAAAAACAACTTAGGTGGGCGGGTGCCCGATTTTATCTATATAAGGACAGGATGGGTTCTAAATTAGCAGGCAAGATTTCACCTAGAATACAGTGCGCGACCGTTCCCAAGATCAGGGATTCGGACAGCTCTTTTACCCAGAACCCTAAGCGGATAATGGATCTTTTCCAGCGTTTTTACATGGACCTTTATAAGGGGGGTGAGGGTAATGACACAGGTCAGGACGTGAAGCTAGAAGAATTCCTTGACAGTATCCCAATCCCTAAGCTAACGGAAACACATGTTGCAATATTGGAGGAACCGATCTCAGAGTCCGAGGTTCTAGATACAATTAAGAATTCTAAACAGAACTCTGCACCAGGGCCTGACGGCTTCTTGGCCGGCTACTATAAAAAATTTGCCCCTACCCTGGCACCACATATGGTGAAATTTTTTTAATTTTCTGAGGGGTGGCTCTCCCCTGGATAAAGCCCTGAATTCTGCGTATATCTCAGTTTTACCTAAACGAGGCAAAGACACCAGTACAGTCAACAATTATAGACCAATTTCCCTGATCAACAATGATCTCAAATTCTTAACCAAAATACTGGCCAACAGACTATCCTCATTCATTGCTCAATACGTACACTAGGATCAGGCGGCTTTATCCCGGGGAGATAAGGCACTGATCAAATAAGGAGAACCATTGATGTTATATCCCTCCTCAACTCTCGGTGGGATGGGGGGGCGCCCTCAGGAAGGCTACATCCTATCCATTGACATCCAAAAGGCTTTTGACACGGTCTCCTGGCCTTACATTTTCAAAACTTTGTCGAGGTGGTGATTTGGCCCTAGGTTCTTAGGCATATTACAGTCGCTATATTCCACGCCTTCAGCGCAGGTCAAGATGCAAGGATATTTTTAGGAGACATTCCGAATTGAGAGGGGCACAAGACAGGGGTGTCTGCTCTCCCCCTTAATTTTTGTGATAGCCATCGAGTCACTAGCAATTGCGATTAGACAGAATGTTAACATCAAAGGGGTTCAATGTGGGCCACGAGAGCATAAATGCGCACTTTTTGCGGATGACTTGTTATTATTTGTCACATCCCCACTGACTTCGACCCCCAATATCTTCACCACGTTGGATCAATTTGGTGAGGTCTCCGGGCTTAAAGTCAACATAAACAAATCACAGGCACTAAATATTTCGGTCCCACTAGCCCTCCTCAGCTCACTTAAGACCCATTTTACCTTTGAATGGGGCCAAGCCTCCATTCCTTATTTGGGTGTGAAGCTAACTCCTAGATTTGATACTTTATACAAAGCAAATTACCCTCCAAAGTTCTATAAATTAACTGCAGACATGGCAACATGGTCCAAACTGGAGCTTTCTTGGCTTGGCCGCATTCATGCAACCAAAATGACACTGCTGCCACGTCTGCTATACCTCTTTAGAGCTCTTCCCATCCCCATCCTGAAAACCCAATTAACTCAATTCCAGTCCAAAATATTAAAATTTATCTGGGGTCCAAAAGGCAGCAGATGCTCCCGGCACACCATGTTCCGTTTGAAATCTCAGGGTGGGTTGGGAGTACCCAATTTGTGGTGGTACTTTCAGGCAGCTCAGCTGACCCAGATCTCTATGGCCTATGCCAGTCGCGGTAAACCTGACTGGCTTCTAATTGAGAGGGAAGCAATCCCACACCATACGATAGACTATCTACTTTGGTCACCCCGGAATCTTAGACCACCAATTCTTGCCCCCACGCTTTCTCAATCGCTGGCCCTCTGCGATCGCCTGCACAAGGTGCCCAGTTTAGCCTCTTCCTTACACCCTCTGGCCCATCTGTTTAACAATCCGAGCTTTGCCCCGGGACTCAATATTCACGCATTTAGGTGGTGGCTTAATAAGGGCCTTTTTCGGATTGGGCACTTTTTCTTCCCGGCGGGCCCTCTGACAGCGGGATTTTGCAGCAGCAAACTAGGAATGCCCACCGCGGAGAAATTTCGTCCTAACAAACCTGACCTTCCAAACATCACGCCCTACGAAAACTGGTGCGCAAACATTAAGGATCAGAGGGGAGGAATTTCGCTTATTTACGCCGCACTTGCTGACAACCAAACTAAACCCTCCTATGCAACAACATGGGAGAAGGAACTAGATGAATCATGGCCCTTAGAAGTCTGGAATGGGGGGTTACAGCGCTCCTTCAAGGGTATAGTCAACATCTCTCTGATCGAGGCACATATCAAAGTGATGACTCGATGGTACAGAGTCCCTCATTCTTTAGCGAAGATTTTCCCTGACGCCTCGACCTTATGCTTCAGGAATTGTGCCCATACGGGCACTATGCTTCACGTTTGGTGGTCATGCCCACGAATTAGGGGTCTCTGGAATAAGATTTTTATAATCATCCGTAAAGTCACGGGGGTGGCGGTCCCCCAATCCCCAGGGATAGCCCTTCTCAATCACAGAATTGACCATCTTAATAAACACCATCACAGATTAGTTTTCTTCATACTGACTGCCACTAAGATTACGATAGCTAGGTATTGGAAGAAGCCCAATGTTCCTCTGGCCGCAGTCAGATGTAAAATTTCATGGATCCTAGCACAAGAAAAGGTAGTGAGCATCCTTTTGGATAAAATCCCAGCCTTTGAACGGACCTGGGAACCTTGGATGACGTTCTCCCATTTTCCCCTGGGTTTGGGAGCCAGTGATCCTCAACGGAATATACTCGGATGACTGGGGAACACACTCTCTTTCTGCTCTCTTCTAGTCCTCTTGCTTGTCTTCTTTCTCTTTCTTTCACATCCTTTTTCTTTTTTCTCTACCTCCGGCCTCTCCCATGTGTCCCTCGTGGCAGGGGACAAGGGGGAGAGCCATTGATTTCTATGTTATATTATTTGTTTTTAGGAGGTTGTACAACAGTTCTCTATGTGGTCCACTCTTGTGGAGGGCAAGGGCCTAAAAATAGGCCTTACCTCCATATTCTGGGGGAACCTGGGGCAGAGATTGGGTCCACAGCAGGATCCCTTTAAGGGTGGCCCTAGTTCTCCTTCCCCTAGGTTCTTGGCTGGTGAAATATATGGGTTGAGGGTTGTTGGACCTACACCAAACTTTGTCCACGCTGATGGTAAGGACCTAGGCTCTCTCTACATGAGGGCACAGACCCACTTGATGATATATCTATGTGACTACACCTGTTTAACGTGTTTAGACCTTGTGGTTCTCAGCGTGACATTGATATGTACCTTCTCTGCTTTTACCTGTACTGAATGTATTGAATGTAATCTTCAATAAAAATGATTGATATAAAAAAAAATGCAATCTCCCCAACAAAGGACAATGTGCCGTCCTTAATTCCCTCACTGGAGCATGATCGGAAGATGCGCGACTACAAGCTCACTTCAGTAGACGCGCTGCTGAGGGCATTCCCAAATGACACCGGGGGCTCAGTGGAAGCACAAGGCGAAGTCAGAGGAGGTAGAGGAGGAAGAGGTCATCAACGCAGCTGTGGTACCGCCAGCACCTCAGAAGGCAGGGTTAGCATGGCCGAAATGTGGAAAAGACAAGCACAGCCACCTGTCCACAGCCAACGTGGACAAGCTAACCTTTATTAAAATGAACCAGGCATGGATCCCACAAGAATTGTCTGTACCTTGTGCAGAATAGACATTTGGACCGGCCTCACACAGCCACTGGTATCCTTTTTTTTGGGGGCTACCCCAATTCTAAAATAAAAAACCAAACAAACAAAAAACAGTGTTGGGTACCTCCTCCTCCTCCTCCACCACTGCCACTTCCACCTACACTGCCACGGTCACGGCCTAGTCAACCTCTAGGCTCCTACTCCACATCCACCTCCTCACATTTTTATTTTTTTTATGTGATTTTAAGTTATTTCCCTATCCACTTTTGTGTGCAGGGCACTTGTCCTACTCTTACCCCCATTTTGCTTCTTTTGCAGCCTTCTAGCCCTTTCCATGAATTTTTTACAGCCATTTTTGTGCCCAAAAGTTCGGGTCACCATTGACTGCAATATGGTTCGGTGTCCGGGGTCAAGTTCGGATCGAGTTCGGTGCCGAACCTGAATGGTTTCATGAGGTTCTGCCGAACCCACCGAACCCGAACATCCAGGTGTCCGCTCAACTCTAATGGCTACCCCTCTTTTCTTGGACTTTTAGTTGGCTAGGTAGGTTTGTGAAAAATTGTTGCTGAATAGGTCTGGGTGGTTGTTCTCTTTAAAGTGTGTTTCCTGTATACAATAAATGTCACAATTCAGGTTTTTTTTTCTTCTCTCTATAACATATGTCTTTTTTGTGGGTTATTTAGGTCATTAACATACAAGGATGTGATTTTAAATTTCATTTTTAGACTGGCAAAATTGGTAGACAGTGAGCTTGATTACTAGGTATGTGACTGATACTTGTTGATATGTCTTACCCTTTCGATGAGTTATCCAGATTTAGGCGGTCTGTAGTGGTTCACAATCTCTGCAGGCCAGGTGCTGGGCGTAAACTGTGTCGTTGTAGTTTCTCTTGTTGTAGACTTGTAACTGTTTAAATGAACTGGTAAAGACATATAAAATTAGAGCTGAAATAGAAACTAAAGAACAAAAATATAGAATTGCTGCTGAACTCAGAAGCACTTTTAAAAACTTGTGATTTCTTTCAGAAACCTGAGCAGGGTTGTGTTCCTGCTAAGTATGGGGTTAACTGATAACAGTTCTTGGATGCCGGTTGGATCCTCTGGAGTGTATCACATGGAGTTTGCGTGTTGGGCATATAAAGTATGCACGCATTAGCTCAAAATCATTCAGGCAGCCTAGGATGTGACTCCTGTATGTTTGGGGTCTGGACATTTTCTGGAGGGAGAATATCCCAATTTTGTAGTAGACGAATGCCATCCGCCAGTGTTGTCACCATGTAATCCCTTTCGCCTTTGGTTATTATCAGGTTAGCTGGATAGTTCCAGCGATATAGGATGTGATGATTTGGTTATTGTAGCCAGGTTACGCCTACTCTGTATAGTGTGAGTTGACAAATCAACAAAAAAGAGCAGCCCTTGCATGCAGTCTTTCTTGTAACTTGCGTTAACTTTTCTTTAACTTTGTAGTAGTGAATCCTAGCAATGGTATCCCTTGCTAATTTTGCTGGAATATGCCGTGGTTTGGGAAGTCTGTGGATTCTATCTATTACAAGGGTAGGTCAGGGAGCACTTCCTTCATTATGTTAGTAAGATAGGCAGTTAGCTCTGCCGGTTTAACTGTTTCTGGGATCCCAACTTATGTTAATGTTGTTCCTTCTGGAATGGTCCTCGAGGTCAGCGACCTTTGTTTTAAGCCAAGCAATGTCCTCCTCATGTACATTGTGTGCATCTATCATGTCATTGAAAGTGTCAGTAAACTCTCCCATCTTGTTTTATATATGGGAGACTCTGCCCCTCGCTTCAGTGACCTCAGCTTTTCAGAGACACCAGCATATCTTTTAAC
Organism: Glandirana rugosa; assembly: GCA_018402905.1. Lineage (NCBI taxonomy): Eukaryota > Metazoa > Chordata > Amphibia > Anura > Ranidae > Glandirana > Glandirana rugosa. The sequence goes on from BLSH010307558.1 coordinate 267,555, forward strand.
ATGGAGTCCATTACTGGCTGATTGTTTGTGGGGAAAGCAGCGATTGTATCATGAAACTACAGTGTGTGATCTATTTCACTACCTGTGGCCCTGTCTGCACCCTCCCTTTGAGATTGCTGTGTCATACGCTGTCTGGATTTAGCAGGGCTATTTGAGCTAGAAGAGGGGTAAGATCTCAATTTCCTCTGGCTATGTTGTATATAGTTAGGGATTTCATTGTCCCAGCAGTGGTTCCCTTCAGTGTGTTGGACAGAGGGAGATCCCTGTGCGCCATCAGTGCCATTTTGGACGCCTGGGCGGCTGGATGGTGTGAAGAAACTGGTCCTCTTACCGGGTTTAGATGGTTCCTTTCACTTCCCCATCCTGCTTTGTGTGCCCCTGGAGCTCTGTGCTTCAAAATTTAAATGTTTTGTTGCCCGCCATTGCTGTGAAATGCTCCATTCGATCCGTGTGGCAGGGAGCTGTGTTCTCATCCTGCCATACTCCTCGCTCACAGGCTCCGCCCCCGGATATTGGGACATTTAAAATAAGCATTCTGCCAAGTAAACTCCAAAGCCATAATTTAGCCTTGATGTGATTAATAAAGTATTTATTTAGATAGCTACCATTTAGAGCAATGAGGACTAAACACAACTTACTCTAAACAAAAGAGTGAGGATAAAATATCAGCCTGGACCCCTAGACATAGAAACTTTGAACAGATATATTAAGAATTTTAGGCAAATAGCCATGAACTAAACCCTGTAAAACACCATAACAGAACCTAACTGTTTAAAAGCAAACACCCATCAAATCCTAAAACAGAATGAGCAGTCATAATGAACATTTGTGACTACATACCGGAGGCATACAGACAACAGTCAATCATCATAGGAAGATCCTATAGATTTCTTAAAAAAAAACATGAAAAATGGGAATCAGACAGGCAATGAAGGTTAACACTTAAAACGGAAAACTGAAATCTTGACAGATATAGAAGTATTAAAATAATTTTTTTCAATGCAAGCAGTTTAAATACCTGAATTTGACTATTATCATCCTCATTCTCCTCCCTGAAGAGGAAGCAGCAGCAAAAGGAGCAAATAAGTTAATTTGTTTTGCCTTCCTCGGGATCAAATGTGTGTATATGATTGCGTATATTGAGGTTTCTATTTTTCCTTTTTTATTTGATTGGTTGAGCTAGATGGACTTGCATTTTTTTTCAACCTAACTAACTATATAACTATGTACAACTTTGTAATTTGCTGGCAGGAAGCATACTGTTAGAGGAGAAATCAGAATGATAAATAAATTAGCTTATCGCTGTGCTGCTTTTTCATCGCTGTCCGGTCACTGTGAGCAGATCCATTATAGCCTAGGTTCAGAGGAAGTGGGTTGAGTAATGCTTGTTGTCATTCAACCCAGAAGTCTAATGATATCTAGTAGTTGAAATAAAGTAATGTGGGAGACAGCCCCAAATGAAAGGTTCATACTTTAGCAAATGTTGTTTTATTTATTTATTTTTATTTTATTTTATTTATTTATGTATATGCAATTTTGCAGCGATTTTGCCACGATGTGGGATCAGTAAGACTTTGGTCCGACTTTGTTGCAACTTTGATTCAATGAAAACATATTACAAAGTTGCACAGAGGTAGTACAGAAATCACATCTATATTATTCAGGTGCGATTTGCATGAGACTTTGAGGGTTTAACATTGAAGTCTATGGACCTCAAGTTGCATCAAAGTTGGACCAAAGTAGTGCAGGGACTACTTTGAAGTCGGCACGACTTGAAAGTCATACAGATATAAATGGTACTCATTGGTACTCATTGGAAATAATGGGGAATGACTTGTCATGGGACTCTGCAGTCCCAAATCACAGGACAACTCACACAAGTGTGAAAGGGGTCTTAGGCTGATATGCAATTCAAATACATATTTACACTCACTCCAATAAAGACCAAATCACAAAAAATGAAGGTAGTTTGTATTTTGGCCCAAATATGTAATCTCACCACATGTGCCAAGGGTCCTCGTGTATGATAAGTACCATACTAAGTACACAGAAATTGATTATTTTTATGGGTTACCAGAGAACAGCTTCAGACCACACCCAGGTAACTTTTTTATTTGACAACATACCAGTAATACTAAATTATAAAAAACAGTGAATTCAATTGTGGATGCACAATGCTTGTAAGTAGAGTTGAGCGAACCCGGACTGTAAAGTTTGGGTCCGTACCGAACTTTGGGGTGTCCGGGACCCGGACTTTTTAAAAATAAAAGTCCGGGTTCGGGTCCGGGGTTCTGGTAATTTTACCAAAAGTTCTGAAAATTGCTGTAAAAAAGTCCAGGAAAGTCCTAGAGGTCTGCAAAAGGAAGGAAAATGGGGGTAAGGGTGGGACAAGTGCCCTACAAAGAAATGGGGGCAGGGAAATAGAAACATAGAAACATAGAAAAGTGACGGCAGAAAAAGACTGAGTAGTCCATCGAGTCTGCCCCTTTTTATTTATTTTTTTTATTTTTTTTTTATTTTTTATTTTTTTTTACATTAACCTTCTTGTCTGACTATGGATTTATGTTTATCCCAAGCATGTTTGAAGCCATTTACTGTTGACTGTCTCACAATCTCTGCTGGTAGTTTATTCCAATCATCAACCACCCTTTCAGTAAAATAATACTTTCTAAGATTAGTTTTGAACTTCCCCCCAGTTAGTTTGAGGTCATGTCCCCGTGTTCTTGATTTTGGTTTGCGTTCTTGATTTAGCTAAAAGCATTTTTTAAAAAATAAAAACATAAAAAAAGCAAAAATTGAGGTGGATGTGGACCATCTTCAAACTGGGTCTGAAAAGTATTAATCAACGGTAGAAGCCATATAACTGTCCTAAAATCATCTTAAAACTGTGTCAAAAAAGTATAAATAAGCCGGGAGAACCCATATCACTGTTCTGCAAACATCTGGAAACTGTGTGTGTCACTTTAAATAAAATCGGGACTAACTGAACTACTGTTCTGCAAACATCTGGAAACTGTGTGTGTCACTTTAAATAAAACCGGGACTAACTGAACTACTGTTCTGCAAACATCTGGAAGCTGTGTGTGTCACTTTAAATAAAACCGGGACTAACTGAACTACTGTTCTGCAAACATCTGAAAACTGTGTGTGTCACTTTAAATAAAACCAGGACTAACTGAACTACTGTTCTTCAAACATCTGGAAGCTGTGTGTGTCACTTTAAATAAAACCGGGACTAACTGAACAACTGTTCTGCAAACATCTGGAAACTGTGTGTGTCACTTTAAATAAAACCGGGACTATCACTGTGTGTGTCAAAGGTCTACAAACGTCTTGTCACTATACCCAAGAGGGCCGAATAAATATGAAAAAACTGTGTCAAAATTCTACTAAAA
>BLSH010307558.1:272515-282578 GCA_018402905.1 Glandirana rugosa
TTGAAGCCCTGTTTCAGGCCCAAGCCCAGGTTGCGCGCGGGGGGCGCGCAAGGGGGAGGACGTCCATGGACGTCCTCCCGGATTTTCAGAGCCGCGCTGTAGCCGTCTTTTGGCTATAGCGCGGTTCTGTACAGGTTAATACTTTTCAGACCCAGTTTGAAGATGGTCCACATCCACCTCCATTTTTGCTTTTTTTATGAAATTATTTTTTAAAAAATGCTTTTAGTTATTTCCCTGTCCCAATTTCTTTGTAGGGCACTTGTCCCACCCTTACCCCCATTTCCTTCCTTTTGCAGACCTCTAGGACTTTCCAGGACTATTTTACAGCCATTTTTGTGCCTAAAAGTTCGGCTCCCCATTGATTTCAATGGGGTTCAGGGTCCGGGACAAAGTTCGGGTTCTGTCTGGACCCGAACCCGGACTTTGTCCCGAAGTTCGGCCGAACCAGCAGAACCCGGACTTCTAGAAGTTTGCTCAACCCTACTTGTAAGCCAACCTATACCACTTATTTAGCATGTGGGTGTGTCATTTTAATACTTGCTGTCCGAAAAAAACTACACACAAAATCATGAGATATTAGATTGTATTTGAAGTGTATATGACCCACAGGGCATGATGTCCTTTTGCACACATTTTGGCAAAGATACAAAAATGTACCTTAAGCCAAGTCTGTTAAAGACTATTTATGATTTGTGTGCTATGAAAGTTGAAGCTAAATTGGGACAGCTGAAGGTGACATATGACAATGCTGTCATAGGACTGAGGACTACATTTGTGTCAAAATGGTCTACTGCTGAAGGAAAAGTGGATCATACTTCCAATGCAAAGAGCAAGATTTCAATGCACAATGAAGAAAGTAAAATTATGCTTGTGCTATCTTCTTCATTAATCAGGCATTGAGGTTTTATTCAGTACAGTTCAAGTGGCAGATGCTGTGTGCTGTGTCTGCCAGGCAAGTGCAAAACACTGTAGTTGAACATGGCACCTGTCAGACATCCATATGTTACTGTTAAATGGCAAGCTGCACATTTTTTAATCAAATAGTTAACAAAAGCAGGTTGCAAACACTCTTTTGTTTTTGGAATGTATAATGTGCTTCATTCACTAATATGGTTCAAAAAAGCATGTCATTAAAATGAAATGTAATAATACAAGTGCAAAGAATACAAATTCCTAATCATTTACACTCTAAGGCACAGGTGTCAAACTGGTGGCCCTCCAGCTGTTGCAGAACTACAAGTCCCACAAGGCAATGCAAGGCTGATAAGCATGACTCCCAAAGGCAGAGCCTTGATGGGACTTGTAGTTCTGCAACAGCCGGAGTGCCGCCAGTTTGACACTCCTGCTCTAAGGTGTTCGCGCATATCCTTTTTATTTTCCAAGCAAGTTTATTCTGTGTTGACTCTCTGATATCCTCAACCTGGGTGTTTTTACAAACCAAACTTCAATTTGAGCTCCAAGTCAGGGACTGGCACCCATCCCCCCAACTCCCATGGAATCCTACATTGACTTACACATACTTTACTGGCCATCTTTGATGCACTTGCTTTTCATTGTGGGATGCTGATGTCTATACGAGATACCCATCTTTAAGTGCAGAGAGAATTTTGCCTTTTAAGTTTGACCAGGACTTCCAGAGTACACATTAAGGGTTTCCTCTAAACAAAGGTATATGAAAGCATGTATAATGCCTATTTTAGGAACTTGTATTAGTCTAATATTTGGTTTTTGTAGTAGGTAGATAGTTCATGACTTCATGTTTCTAGGAGAAATAGCTTTATTGTTGTTTAATAAAGGCATCAACCCTGGGCTCACCAGTCAAAGAGGCTCTCCTGATGCAGGGTCTTTTCTAACCCTGGTCTAACTGCACTAAGCTCAAGGAAGTAAGGAAAGCATACTGTATATGTAACACCACCTTCCCCCATCCCCAAGACCAGACCTTAGGTGCAGTCTTTTCAGCCTCACGCACAAGCAAGCTTACTGGTCCTTTTTTTAAAGTGAAGAGTTGTGTTATTTTAAGAGAAGAACCTGCTGACCTTTTGCATGCAAGTTAAATGGGTGTTACTTGATGGACAGTATATCAAAAAGCAAACAAAATTACATTCATTCTAGTCAAATTATAAATACCTTTTTAAAGTAAGGTGCACACAGATGGGCTTTGCACAGAGCAAACACAACCGATTTTCTAGTACACTTACCAGCTAGTAAAAAAAATGCACTGTTTAACAATTTGCATTCAAAAGCAGATATTTTAGTCACACAACATTTGCAAATACTGTATGTGTGGATACCACACTGCCTTGCCAAGACCCCTCTGTGTTATGTGGTCTCTAACACTAATCTATGAGAGCCTCCTGCATGGAGCATATATAGCAATAGTTAAATTGAAGACAGGTATACCTGGACTTAGCCCATTCCTCCATAGAGGCTCAAGAACACACCAGAAGTCAAGCATAACACAATGGAGCTAAAGATCTCCAGCATGTCCCCATGCCAAATCCAGCAAGCCAAAAAAAGTCAACTGCTCCAATCAATTTATAACTTCTTTCTAAATTAAGGTACACCTGTGGAATGGCTTTGCACAGCACATTTACCAGGTAGCCAAGATAAAAAAAAAAAAAAGCAAATTAAACTGTTTAACAATTTTCATTAAAACAGAGATTCTAGCTGCACAACTGTTTTTTTTTCTTGGTGACTACCTGGGAAATGCGCTGGGAATTTTTTGTAATGAGGCTGTATATACTGTAGGTTGCCAAGATCTGAGGTCTGCTAAGGAAGAAAATTGTTAAATGCTGGGCCACCAAAGTATGTAAAAAAATAATGTTTTCTTGGCCTCCTACATAGCACATGACACTGTAAACAAAGGAAGACTATAATTTTTCTATAATTTTTCTATTTTTTTTTTGGTTGAACTAAATGGACTTGTGACTTTTTTCTTTTTTTTAAACAAGTTTTTTATTAACAGATTTGCATACCAAAAGGTACATACAGCAGTACATCAATGATTTGTACAGGTTGCTTTGCATAGTCAAAGCGAATTGGTGTACAATAGTGATTGCTATCTTTGTTATGAGTGTTTGCCTTGGGAGTGCAATCTCAGCTTGGTATAGACCCACTGGATGTAACTATGTAACCCTCTCTCACAGGGTACTGTCTGTCACCCCGAATGGGAACAATCTGTGGACAGACTTGGGTTTAATGTGGTGGGTTACTGTTAGGAATGATCAACATCTCGAGGGAGCTTGGAGTTTGCCTGGCTAGTTTTTATCTGCTAGTAGTGGCTGAGGTTGTACTGTCTCAGGCAGTCACTTTGACATTCGAACATTAGAACACTTTAAACAACAGAGGAACTTTTTATTGTTACTGTATCCCATGGGGTCACAGCTGTTTGTGTAGGTTGGCTATGAAATGGCTTCCTGATTTTTGGCATTCACAAGCAGTTCTATTTTGTACGTTAGGTGTTCATTTCATGAATGGTAGGAGTTTTGCGTGAGACTAATAAAGTATCTGCAAGTTTGTGAGAGAATATGTATTTGGAATGTCGTTTGAGGTGTCACTCTGGTCTAGACCCTAATGGAGTTTCTGTGCGAGGACAGCCAAGCATTCCATTTAGTAGAAAATACTTGGGCTCTATTCTTTAAAGGCCAATAATTGTTCCATTTTGCACTGTCCGTTAACTCTATTGGTGATTTCCTCTATTGAGGGAGGGTCAGTGGTCCTCCATCTCTTAGCTATGGATATTCTAGCTGCAAATAGTACATGTATGATAATTGTTCTTATGGAGGGAGGGAAAGTTTCTATGCCTAATAAGAGAAGAGCTAAAGCTGGGGTTACATTGCAACTGATTCCCGTGGTGTCTGTCAGAAGTTTCAATATTTCTTCCCAAAAACTTAAGAGGGAGTTGCACTCCCATAGTATATGCAATAGAGTACCCCTTTTCTGGCATCCCCTCCAGCAGTGTGGGGATGTTTTTGTGTCCATAAGGTGTAGTCTAGTGGGTGTCATGTAGTATCTGTGTAGGATTTTTTGGGCATTATCCCAGTGGTCCACACATGCAGAGGATTTGTTGTTGTGTTTAATCTCTATTTGCCACTGTGCCAATGTAAACTCCTCTTTTAGGTCTTGTTCCCACTTGATCATAGCTGGTAATTTTTTGTTCAAGTGGTTATGATTACAATATTTATAGAATAGAGAAATGCCTGTCCTGGTGTTTGGCCTTCTGCTCATAAGGAAGTTCCACAAACTGGATGGTATCTGTGTGCAGGGTGTGGGATTCTTGGTGTTGAAGTGTTTAGTTTGATTTATTTTGAGAAGATCCAACGAGGAGGGGTCTGTAATATCATTGGTGTTTGAGTGTATTCCCCTTTGAGTCCACTGAAGGGTGGAGAAGTCGGGGATCAGGTGTTCGTATATTGCTAATGGTGCGTGTATCCTAGTTGTTTGTTCACTTGGGAAATTCTTCCTAAACAATGAGTTCCAGATTGTGACCGTTGCTTGGATGGTTTGGGAGTCGGGTAATAGAGGTTTGTCAATATGTTTGCTGCCATCAGTGTTGCTGGGAGGTTGTGACTAGGTATGAGTTCTCTTTCAATATTAGACCAGTGGTTGTCCTCCTGCGAGGAAAACCAGTACCTTGTTTGTTCCAATATAGAGGCCTGGTAATAGGCTTGGGCATTAGGTAGGCTTTTTCCACCCTGGGTTCTGTTTCTGAAGAGAGTAGAAATAGCTACTCTAGGTTTTTCTTTTCCCCATATAGAGTTTCGAAGTATTTTATTTAGGTCCAAGAAAAAATTTTGGGGGATTGGTATTAGAAGTGTTCTAAAAAAGTAAAGCAGTTTGGGGAGGGTTTGCATCTGATATGCGGCTATGCGCCCTAGCCAGGAGAGTTGTATTTTACTAATTGAAGTAAGCTCTTCTTGTAGTTTAGACAGTAGTAGCGGAAAGTTCTGCTTATAGATATTGGTAGATGGTGAGGTCAGTTGTATACCCAAATAGATGATTCAAGGGGCATCCCATTTATATGGGAAGATGGATTGAAGTTAGGAAATTTGCGGGGGTTGGATATTTATTGGGAGGGCAAAACATTTCGTCATATTAACCTTGTACAGGGAAACCTGACCAAATCTGACCAGTAGTGAGTTGATGGTAGGTAGGAAGGATTCTGGTTGGGTTATTGTCAAGATGATATCATCTGCAAATAGCCCTAGTTTATGGCTAGAGGGGCCAATGTTAATGCCATAGATTTTCTCCGCTTTCCTGACATGTTCTGCTAGGGGCTCAATTGCTAGGGAGAATATAATGGGAGATAGGGGGCATCCCTGGCGGGTTCCGTTTGTTAGTGGAAATGGGTCTGATAGTAACCCGGAGGAGAGTACTTGAGCTGTGGGGTTATAAAGGGACATGATGGCTGAGCGCAGGGGGCCCGATATGCCGAACTTGGAGAGGGCACTCGACAGATATCCCCAATGGACCCTGTCGAAGGCCTTCTCAGCGTCCAAAGTTAGGAACACGCTAGGCTGGCAGGTTTTTTCTACGTATTTCAGAAGATTGATCATACGCTTTGTGCCGTCATAGGCTTGTCTGCCCTTGACAAACCCCACTTGGTTCAGTCCTATGAGTGAGGGAGTAACTGTCATGAGTCTATTGGCAAGTATCTTTGCAAATATTTTCAGGTCAGAATTCAAAAGTGAGATGGATCTAAAGTTTTGGGGTGATGATGGTTCCTTGCCTGGTTTGGGTATGGTGGTTATCACTGCTTGTAACATCTCTTGGGGAAAAGCCCCTATTGATATGGCTGTATTAAAATTTTTCACTAGGTGGGGGACTAAGGTGGAAGAGAAGTCTTTATAATATTCCACCGAGAATGCATATGTTCCCAGTGACTTATGTAATGGGAGGGATTTGATCACTTCAATTACTTCTTGTTCTGATATAGGAGAGTTGAGTTGTTGGCTGGACTCCCCATTAACGGTAGGTAGATCGATTTCCTGTAGGAAATCCTCTATCTCCTCTTCTGTTGGTTGGTGGGTGAGGCTGTCATTTTCAAGATTAAAGAGTAATATTTAAAGACATTTGCTATGTCTTTGGGGTTCCTAAAGACCTCTCCTGATTGGTGGTGTTTAATAAAGGTTAGGTTAGTTTGCTGTTGTTTTTGTTTTAGTTGTGCTTCTAGGAGTTTGCCTACCCTGTTGCTTTGAGAGTACCAGGAGACTTTTAGCCTTTTAAAGTACTTATCGTAGTCTGATTTAAGCTCAGTTTTTAATTTCTCTCTGCAGTTTGTTAGTTCCCTCAAAATGTTGTCATCCTCTGGGCTGGCCTTTTTATGTTTAATTTCTAAATCTGAAATTTTCTGTTGGAGTTGGGTTATGTTGTGGAGCTTCTTTTTCTTTTCTCTAGAGGCAGGTTGGATGAGGTGGCCCCTAATGACAGCCTTGTAGTTAAGGGGGAGATGTGCTCATCCGAGTTAAGTTGGAAGAATTCTTTTAGTTTATTTTCTATATGGTTTTTGTGGGTTGTGTGTGGTAGTAGATAGGTGTTGTTGCGCCAAATGCCAGAATGGGCAGACCTATTGTGTTCTGCTATATCAATAGTTACTGGGGCATGATCTGACCATGTTATGTTGTGGATTTCTGCTTTAGCTATTTGTTGCAATAAGTATTTATCTGTAAGAAAAAAATTGATTCTGGAGTAGCTTTTATGCATCGTGGAGTAGAAGGAGTAATCCTTCTCCGTGGTGTGGAGGCACCGCCAGGGGTCGTAGGGGCTCTCCCTTAAGCAAAGCGGCCCTAGCGCTTGTCTGTGCTTCTGCCCCACGGAGGAGGAGTCTAGCTCCCCATTTATCATCATATTGAAATCACCACACATCACTAGTTTACCCCTCTGTAGTTGTTTGGCTTTAGTTAACTAATACATTTTAGGGGTTTTCTATTAGGAGCATACAGATTGACCAATGTGTATATCACACTGTTGATTTCAGCCACCAGGATGATGAACTGACCTTGGTCGTCTAGAACCAAGTGAAATTGGCTGAAGTCAACAGCGTCCCTTATTGCGATCATAACACCATTTTTTTTAGATACCACTGGAAGAAAACCCAGTTGGGAATTTAGAGTGTGAGCATTTTGGGGTTTTAGAGTTGGTGAAATGCGTCTCTTGGACACAGAGTACGTCACATTGATGAGCCAGTGCTGTCTTCCAAAGTGTCCTTCTCTTAAACGGGCTGTTTAGACCTCTCACATTGTGAGACATCAGTCTAAGGTGCATTCCTATGAAGGTGCCATATGGTGGTGCCAAAGAGGACAAAAATAGCCTGTAAAGTCAGTTCAGATCTGTCTGAGATACCAGGATAAGGTAACGAGAACTCAAAATAACATAGTCATGAACGTAAATTGTAATGAACAGTAGAGGGGTAAGGCTTAGGTAAGTTGCAGTCAATTGACATTTTTTGGGAGCTGACAAGATTGCAGCTCTGTTGGGGGAAATAAGTAGTACAGCAACTGTCTCATTAGGGGGTTTAACACAATAAGCAGGTTTCTTTCCCAATTCAGCTGAGGGACTAGTGGCTTGGCTCCTCTGGCCTGGAGTTTAACATACTGCGACTGAAGGTCTTCCGTAGCGTTGTTGTGGGGAGTTGGGTAGAGTTGAGACAGTAGTAGCATGTCCCATCAATTATATTGGTTGTTCTTTCTCTGGCGTCGTTGTGGGAGAGCTCCCCCTGGTGACTTGTCCATTGTAGGTGGGCTGGAGGCTGGTGGGATAAGGCGCCATTTTTGTAGGAGTTCCAGACCTTTTTCTTGCGAGGCGATTGTGGAGGTCTCGTTGTTCATTTCTAGCATCAACTTCGCCGGGAAGTCCCATTTGTACATTATTTTGTGGTTTGTCAGTACCTTCATAATGGGGACCAGGTTGCTTCTAGCAGTCATTGTAGCTTTGGAGAGGTCTGCGTATATGGATATACCTGAGTATGGGTCCAATAGGGCCGCGTTGTGTCTGGAGAATATCATGAGTTGCTCCTTGACATGGTAGAAATGTATCCTTGCAATTACATCCCGCGGGACCTTGTCTGGGAGATGCGGTGGTTTCGGTAGTCTGTGAGCTCTATCAATCATTAGGTCAATGGGTAGGAGCATGGGAAGGGTGGTCACTATTAGTTGTTGCAGGAATTTGCGCAAGTCCGCTGGCTTAACCGACTCAGGGATCCCCCTGAACTTTATATTGTTCCTGCGCTCCCTATCTTCTAAATCAGCAACCTTTGACCTCAGTGCCTGAAGCTCATCATCTACTTCATAGTGAGCATCCACTAGCTCATTGTGTGTCGCCGAGTAGTCGCTCATTTTTGTCTCAATAAAGTCCACTCTGTCCCCTAGGTCTGTTATTTCTCTTTTGGTGGTTCACATAAATGTTGCCATGTCCTGCTAAATCGCTCCCCTTAGGGTTAATAGCATTCCCTTCATGGTATCATTGCTTATGGCCTGGCCTGTAGTTGGGAAAAAGTCTAGCTGCTGGCCGTAAGAAGTGGCTTCCTCCATTTCCTCCCCCCCTCTGGTACCATCTGGTTAATCTGCTCTGTTCTCCAGCCTCCTTCTCTGTTTAATAGGACTGTCGGATGGAGAGGTTGGTAGAGGGAATGTCTCCACTGTGGACTCACCGTTTGGTTTGCATGGCTGGGAGTGCACGCTGGGAGTGCACGCTGGGAGTGCACGCTGAGAGTGCGCGCTGGGGCGCTCTGCTGCGGCTGTGTGAGTCACACCAGTGCCATCTTGGATTCGCTGGTCCGCTGCAGGAGAGAAGAAATCCTCTATTTTCTTCGGCCCCTTTCTTTCTTTCTTTCCTTCCTTTTGCCCGATGGGTACCTGGTGTTCCCTGCTCTGTAAGGAGTCTCTAGGGCCGTTCAGGAGCTGTGTAGTCCGCTGTGATACGCTGCAGTGACCCTAGTTTAGCGGAGCTCGGTCCTCATACGTCCATCCGCTCCGACTGCCGGCTCTGCCCCCCCGACTTGTGTCTTTTTTCAACCTGACTAACTATGTAACTATGTTACTAAGACTGGGAGATACTGTAAGATTACAGTCATATCATTGTCAGTTGAGATGAGCCTCTTGTATAGCCTGGTCCTAGAATCCTGGGTTGACACCACACGCACATTTGAATTGAGGTGAAGGCTAACTAAACTTCTTGCAGGTAACATAACTTGTTTGTGCTCTTGCTATCCTAGTATTGTAGCATGAAAATTTTTGAAAAAGCATTAAAACTATGTTAACACGCAAAAGCATGTGTACAGTACATGTGGTGATGTACATAAATACAACGAAGAGCTAAATACAAGGGAGAAAAACTGATTTTCCTGACGCCAACATGGCAGCATACTAGTGATAGAGCTCTGCCTCTTGACCATCCCTCAGGACCAATGAATAGCATAAAAAAAGGCATAGTTAGCCCCCCCGTTCTTCTTTTTTTCCTCATACCTCCACGTACCAGTGAAGAGTAAGCAGTTCTATGTCCCTACCTCTGCCTCTGTGCAGTAGCCGCCTGGGTTCAAGCCTCTCCCAGTGCGAAGACCCAGTGCTTGGGCCACTAAATTGCGGTAAAAAGCCCCTTCTGTGGGTCTTGATGGGGCCCTACAGTGTTTCCTCTTTAGGAATGAAATCTGCCATTATGTAATTGTCTGTGGGCTGAGGCTTGGGAGGGCCAGCTAGTTCATTCATTTTCCTTTTTTGGTTCCTTGCACCATACAGGGCTGAGTATCCCTTTTATTCTGTGCAGTCTCATATGTGTTCTCCCTTACCTTGATCTGTTTCTCTTTTGAGCGCCTGCCATGTCTCAATGTTTGCTTGTGTTCTATTTGCCCATGTGGGGCTCTAGACCATGCTGCCTGGGGCATCTTGATGACATCGTCGGGCTGCGCCGGCCATCTTGCTTATGGGCAAAAACTCACTGTAGCTAGCAATGAGGGATGCAGTCCTGGGGGAGCTCCCCCTGCTGATTATTAACAGGTAGTACACCAAAAAAAAAAATGTGTGTGCATGTATGTATGTATATATGTATATGTATGTATATGTGTGTGTAT
>BLSH010307558.1:283868-297621 GCA_018402905.1 Glandirana rugosa
GCAGGCTGTTTCTTTTACTCAAAAAAAAAAACGTTTATTTTCTGTTTGTTATGAAGGCATATATTTTTCTCTTCTCTTTTTAATGTCAAAAGACCTTCACTCTCTAGTGCTATTTTCCTTTCTGGCTATCCTCATTTCAGCTGGCCATCCTATCTGGCCTCAAGCCATTAGTCAGTCACCGCTTATGCAAAAAGACCCTCAAATTCAAAGGTACGGGACCACCGTGTTGGTAAGTTTGCAGGAAAAGAGTGCCTCCTTATGCGGATTGCTTTGAGTGTGTTCAGCCCCGCATGCTCATGCTCTCAAAAATCAAGAGCCAGGGAAAGGCGGACGGTCTTCATAAGAGTGTAACTGCAGATGCTGCACCCACTCAAGGGAAAAGGTTCCAAAGAAGACGTCTTATCGCCTCTTCCCCAGAGCAATGCCAATGCCCCAGCAAGAATACTGCAGGGCCTGTGGCACAGCGCCTGTAGCCAATAGGCTGGTGAGTAAAGACTGCCTGGAGGAGTTCGCAGTTAACAGGTAACACCAAATATCTTTATTAATTATGATGCAAGATGCTATTTTGGACTCAATTCAGTTATGCCAGCCAGGTAGCCCTCTCCTAGTTGCTTCTCTAGCCACTAGAAAAACAACCTTGCACTCTGGCATGTGGCGCTCAACCACCTCTCCCAGTGCGAAGACCCAGTGCTCAGGCCGCTAAGTTGCGCTAAAAAGCCTGGGTGCCCCTTCTGTGGGTCTTGATGGGGCCCTGCAGTGTTTCTTCTTTAGGAATGAAATCTGCCATTATGTAAGTGTCTGTGGGTTACCCTGGTGAGTGGGCAGCCTGCAGATAATAGCTCCTCTTCATCAGGAGCTGCTTGGTTTCAGTTTTTTTTTCCTTCGTGGAACAGTGGATCCAGGCAGTCATGCAGGCCATTACATGGGTAAAAAGACAAAGTCATATTTACGCTTTCTTCAAAACGGCAATTCCTTCTCCGCTTATGGAAGAAATTTAATCAGATGAATGGCAAAGTCCAGAGAAAGTTTCTCCTTTGATTGTCTATACAGGTTTTATCCTTGTCAGAGACCGGATATAGTATCACTGAAATCCATGCCCACAATATATGCAACTGTAGCCTAGTAACGAGGCGACCAACAGGGGTCTGCCATCCGGCAGTTGCCCTTACCTGAGTGACTAGTGCTTTTTGATTCCAGGAGATAGAGAGAGCCATTAGAGAGGAAATCCTGAAAGCTGATATAATTCGAGCCCTAGCCAAGATGAATGTGTTTGTGAACTCTATTGCAGAAGCGGCAATAATCTCAACCAGGTGCCTGGTCATAGCGTTGCTATACTCGGTCACGGCTAGGGGGGCCCTATGGTTGAGACCCTGGGCGGTGTCTTGCCTCCTAAAAACAAGATTGGTGTGAGTCACTTTATGGCAGAAGATCTCTGTTTGGTAGGAAACTGGAGACAGCCATATCATAAGTGACAGGAGGTAAGTCCAATCTGCTCCCATAAGACCGGAAGCAAAAGGAAAAGAAAATGTTTCTCCCGGCAGGTTCCGCTTCTCTTGGTCCAGGGAGCCTAGGGCCAGCTGTCAGGCCAGGGTTCCAGGTAGAGGATGTAAGGGAACTCAGGCAACCTTTCACAAGGCCCATAAGTGAAAATCCTTGGGTATACCACAGATACCCACTAAGCACTTTTGACGAGCGCATGCCCAGACTCTTGAGGTAGGAGCCAGAGGGTGCGCTTTATGGGTTTTTGGACAGCATGTTGTACAGATCCTTGGAGGAAGGTATTAGGCACTCATGGTCACTTCAGGGATTCCTCACTGCTTCTCCTCCAGACCATTTCTCTGCCAAATCCACAGCAAAAGCGGGTGGGCTGCTACAATACCTACAGACACTTTAGACTCAGGGAGTCATTGTCCCAGTCCTATGCACAGGAAAGATTGCAGGTTTTCTACCCAAACCTGTTTGTAGTTCACAGGGGGGGAGGCTAGTGTCCAGTTGCAGACCGAAAGAGGTTAAACCTTGTTGGCCCTCTTAGAGATCTTTAAGATGGAGTCCATTAAAACAGTACAAGCAGTCGACTGTATGCTACTAAAACAAGGTAAAAATCAATCAGCGCAAATAAATGTGTTTAAGAAACAAAATAATTAAAGCCAGCTGAACACTAAAGAGAATTCATGATCTCCAAATAAGTATGTAAACCAAATAAGCAGTGCAGCGCTATAAAAACTATAGGTAAGAAAGTCCTTATCAATGTTCTTGATTGATCCACATCCTCATGGTAAGAGTAAAAAAGAGTTCAGATAGCGTGCAAATGTGAGGAAGATGGGAATCCCAGGTAGACAACCAGGTGCTCCCCTCCACAAAAGTGGCAAGATTTCATGCTCACCTCCACGTCAGACCCCTGGATTAGCAGTGGGTCAAACGTGCTGAAGAGACCAAGTCTCAAAGGTACAGTTTACTCCCGATCTCCACTCCTCTTAATTGCATATCTAGAAGGACTGGTCCTTTCAGTCACAAAGCTCCCAATAGACCGATCAATATGCAAAGGAAAAGGATAAAGTATCTAAGAGTAGAGTTGAGTGAACCCGAACTGTAAAGTTTGGGTTTGTACCGAACTTTGGGGTGTCCGTGACCCAGACCCGAACCCGGACATTTGAAAAAAAGTTTAGGTTCAAGTTCTGGTTTCGGGTATTTGATCACGCATCTTGAATAGCTGCAGGGCAGCCAATCATCAAGTGTTTCACTGGTTTGCCCTTAGAAGACATCACAGCCATGCCTACTAATGGCATGGCTGTGGTTGGCCAGTGCATCATGTGACCCAGCCTCTTTATAAGCTGGAGTCACTTAGTGCTGCATGTCACATGCTCTCTGGGTAGTGTAGGGAGAGGATGCTGCTGGTGTTGTGAGAGACAGATTGCAGATAGATAGATAGGAAGAGATTACTACTACTACTGCTTTTAGGGACAGATTGCAGATCTCATCCTGCATTACAGAACGATCTGACTGGACTAGTTAGAGTCTACTGATTAGAGGGACAGATTATTGTTCTAAAATCATCTTCTAGTTCTATAGGGTCATGCTCCTGCTGTTGCTGTAAGGGACAGATTATTGTTCTAAAATCATCGCCTACTCCTATAGGGTCAGGTTCCTGCCGTTGCTGTAAGGGACAGATTATTGTTCTAAATTCATTTTGCAGCCCTCTAGCACTTTCCAGGACTTTTTTACAGTCATTTTTGTGCCGAAAAGTTTGGGTCCCCATTGACTTCAATGGGGTTCGAGGTAAAGTTCGGGTCAAGTTCGGTACCGAACCCAGACTTTTTCCCGAAATTCGACCGAACCCACCAAACCCGAACATCCAGGTTTTCGCTCAACTCTATCTAAGAGCACTCCGTAGAAACAATAGGATTTGTTAAAAAAGGTATTGCACTCACATGTAAATGATCTGAGAACAGCAAAAACAGCAACAACAAACAGCAGCAGCGGTCCGACCAAACGAAAGGTTCTGGTCTCCATGAACAATGCAGGATGATGCTCGAAAGGCTCAGGTCTCCTCCCACCCCGTACGCGTATCGTCATTGTGTGACTTCTTCAGCGGGGGGCTGAAGAAGTCGCTGAAGAAGTCGCACAATGACTATACACGTACGGGGGGAGGAGACCTGACGTGGTGGGAGTGTCATGGTCTGGGGCTGCATGAGTGCTGCCGGCACTGGGGAGCTACAGTTCATTGAGGAAATCATGAATACTAACATGTACTGTGACATACTGAAGCAGAGCATGGTCCCCTCCCTTCGTAGACTGGGCAGTATTTCAACATAATAACGACCCCAAACACACCTCCAAGATGACCACTGCTTGCTAAAGAAGCTGAGGGCAAAGGTGATGGACTGGCCAAGTATGTCTCCAGACCTAAACCCTGTTGAGCATCTGGGGGGCATCCTCAAGCGGAAGGAGGAGGAGGACAAGGTCTCTAACATCCATCAGCTCTGCAATGTCGTCATGGTGGAGTAGAAGAGGATTCCAGTGTCAACCTGTGAAGCTCTGGTGAACTCCATGCCAAAGAGGGTTAAAGCAGTGCTGGAAAATAATGGTGGCCGCACAAAATATTGACACTTTGGGCCCAATTTGGACATTTTCACTTTTGTTGCCAGTGGTTTAGACCTTAATGGCTGTGTATTGAGTTATTTTGAGGGGACAGCAAATTTACAGGCTGTACACTCACTACTTTACATTGTAGCAGAGTTTAATTTCTTCAGTGTTGTCACATGAAAAGGTATAATAAAATATTTACAAAAATGTGAGGGGTGTACTCACTTTTGTGAGATACTGTGTATTAAAAACATGGTTTGTTTATATAGTGTAATTCTATTTTTGCCTGACATTAAATCAGCTAAGAAAAACCAGTAAAGATCTCTGTACTGTCAAAACATTTGACAGTTTCCACTTCCTGCCAGCACAGGAAAGTTAGTATGTTGTAGACTAATGCTCTGAACAGATCCGATAATTAGTCAACATTTAATATCCCCCGACTTTAGAGACAATATATAAATATTGTTGGTTGCATTAGGGAAATTACATTTTTTTTTAGGGTCATTCTTAGGTTATGAATAGCTAGAAAACTGACGATAAGGACTTGCTAATGTGGAAGTCTAGTAACGATTATTATAAATAATATATTATGGTTATTAAATTTCAGCATCCCAAAGGGTGTAGAAATATAGTCATAATAATCAACCATGAATTTTTCCATAAGTGCAAGAATTGAAAAAATATAGCCAAGAAAAGTATAATCTTTCTGTTCATCTCTTTCATAGGACTAAGAATCATCATTAAAATCATGTAAAGCATGTTAAGAACAAATGAAGTATGTGGCACGAAACCTATTGCATATCATGTGCATTTAAAATCATATACACAAGTATATACTACTGTCTACAGTATAATGCATGCATTTTAGAATGCATTTTATAATGCACTTTTATTTAACTGTGTGCATTTATGAAAAGTCAGAACATAGCATATTAATACTAATATTATTTATATTTGCAACTAATTTGTTGTATTGCTATAATTTTTAAGGGATTTTAGTTGCAAATATGGAAAACATAAGTAGCTCTCATTAGGGGAATCATAGGGATTGAGCAGGAAGTGAGGGCAGTCCAATAGTGAGGGAGAAGACAACTGGCCACGAGAGGAAAGCAGTGGCGGCTGTTAGGGATGGGCCAACACCCCCGGTTCGGTTCGCACCAGAACATGCGAACAGGCAAAAAATTGGTGAGAAAATTCAAATACTGCAACAGCTCCTCCTCCATGGGAGGGCTCCCGCCATCTGCACACTTTTTGCTTTGACAGTTTATTTATATCGAAGGGCGTGGCAACCCAGTGACGTAAGCGCGTGACCCACCCCCTCTGGTCAGGGGCGGGGTCGCTCACTTACATCGCCGGTTGGCCCCGCCCTGCCATATAAATAAAACGCCAAAGCAAAAAGGCGTGCAGACGGCGGGAGCCCGGGGAGGAGCTGTACGCACCATCTGCGCGCAATGCATTATGGGGCGATCCACGGCAGCGAAGTCTGTGCGAACGCCCCATAATGTTCTAAATTTGACGAATGGGCGAAAGCCAGATGTTCGAGTCGAGCTTACATTCAACTCAAACCGCGGGCCTTTCCCTAGCGGCTGGTGCTAAACTTTTTAGGGGTGGCAAACAAACCCCCAGGTCCACACTCACCCCTCCAAGGTCCCCCTGCACTCACCCCTCCATGGCGCGGTCCCTCCACACTCACCTCTCCATGGAGCGGTCGCCCCACACTCACCCCCTCAACAGCACGCCCCCCCACACTCAGCCCCTCCGCGCCTTCCTCGGCTTCTCCTCCCAGGCCAACCTAATCCCCCTTTTGTTCTGAATATTGATTCACTAGTGTCACAAGTGGGCGCGTGCAGAGCACTGCGCCTCGAGCCCAACCTTTTTCAAGCCAATTAGAGCCTCAGGCTCTAATCATGTGGCTTGAAAAAAAACTCATACAAATGTATGAGTCCGGTGCCCTGCAAGCAAGGGGGGCAGTGCCCTTAATGGACCTCCCGCTCATGGAGGAAAGGATATACACTTGTCCATCTGTTCATGTGCTCTGACGAAAAGAAGACTCCATTATCACCATCAACCTCTAATGATTATGAATCAGCCAACAGAACTTTCTATTGACTGAAATCCCTGATATAAATTTAAACTCCAGTATGCAGCAATCTATATTTTTACACCCCACCCACTCTCTCTGTTGCTGTGCAGCTTTATGTCATAATTTTAACATTTGTCTGAGGTATTCTACCTAAAGAGAAAAAAGAGACCATTCATGCTTCATTTCATTCTGCTTTGCGTTTGTTGGTGGGAGGAGTTAGGTGGAGACAGCACCTGAGTGCAGTAACACCCACTGCAATGGTGACTGACAATTTGAAGTCATCATGCTAAGTACACAGCTTTGCCTAGATCATAGGTGCTCAACCTGTGGCCTCTAGCTGTTGCAAAACTGCAAGTTCCATCATGCCTCTGCCTTTGGGAGTCATGCTTATAACTGTCAGCCTTTCAATGCCTCATGGGACCTGTAGTTGGCCTAGATGTACATACCCAGGAACCTTTGTAAATCAGCAGAATTGAGAGTGGAGGCCAGCAGTTGGATAAAGTATGTATTTTTGCTAATGACACATAGGTGTGCAATAGGGTCAATATTCCTGGAGGTGTCTGTAATATGGAACATGATTTGGCATTGCTGGAAGATTGGTTAAATTATTGGAAACTGCAGTTCAATGTTTCTGAATGTAAAATAATGCACCTAAGGGAAAATAATCCCTTGTTGGAATACAGTTTTGGGGGTACAGTGTTGGCCTGAACTACAGAGGAAAAGGATTCAGGAATACGTATTTTAAATGACTGCAAAAAAGAGAAATAAGTGTGGCCATGCAGTAGGAAAAGTGAATAGAATACTAGGATGTATCACTATCTTTAGAAACTATTGTGTATAAAAATAGTTGATGAATGGAATAGATTTCCAGTAGAAGCAGTGAGTCATTTAACAGTGAGTGAGTGAGTGACAACACTGAAGGAATGACACTTTGCTAAAATGTAAAGTAGTGAGTGTACAGCTTGCATAGCAGTGTAAATTTGCTGTCCCCTCAAAATTAATAAAAAAGTGAGTACAACCCTAAGGGAAAATGTCCAAATTGTTGCCAAAGTGTCAATATTTTATGTAGCCACCATTATTTTCCAGCACTGCCTTAACCCTCTTGGGCACAATGTTCACCAGAGCTTCACAGGTTGCCACTGGAGTCCTCTTCCACTCCTCCATGATGACATCAAGGAGCTGGTGGATGTTAGAGACCTTGCGCTCCTCCCCACAGATGCTCAATAGGGTTTAGGTCTGGAATCATGCTTGGCCAGTCCCTCACCTTTACCCTCAGCTACTTTAGCAAGGCAGTGGTCGTCTTGGATGTGTGTTTGGGGTTATTATCATGTTGGAATACTGCCCCGCGGCCCAGTCTCCGAAGGGAGGGGATCATGCTCTGCTTCAGTATGTTATAGTACATGTTGGCTTTCATGGTTCCCTCAATGAACTGTAGCTCCCCAGTGTCAGCAGCACTCATGCAGTCCCAGACCATGACTCTCCCACCACCATGCTTGACTGTAGGCAAGACACACTTGTCTTTGTACTCCTCACCTGGTTGCCGCCACACACGATTGACAGCATCTGAACCAAATAAGTTTATCATGGTCTCATCAGACCACATGACATGGTTCCAGTAATCCATCTCCTTAGTCTGCTTATCTTCAGCAAACTGTTTGCAGGCTTTCTTGTGCATCATCTTTAGAGGCTTCATTCTGGGATGACTGCCATGCAGACCAATTTGATTCAGTGTGCGGTGTATGGTCTGAGCACTGACAGGCTGACCCCCCACCCCTTCAACCTCTGCAACAATGCTGGCAACACTCATACATCTATTTCCCAAAGACAACCTCTGGATATGACACTGAGCACGTGCACTCAACTTCTTTGGTCAACCATGGAAAGGCCTGTTCTGAGTGGAACCTGTCCTGTTAAATCACTACATGGTCTTGCCAAGCTTCGGCTCAGTTTCAGGGTCTTGGCAATCTTCTTATAGCCTAGGCCATCTTTATGTAGAGCAACAATTCTTTTTTCAGATCCTCAGAGAGTTCTTTGCTATGAGGTGCCATGTTGAACTTCTAGTGACCAGTATGACAGAGTAAGAGCTATAACAACAAATTTACCACACCTGCTCTCCATTCATACCTGAGACCTTCTAACATTAACGAGTTAGATGACACTGGGGAGGGCTGATTGGGCCCAATTTGGACATTTCCTCTTAGGGGTGTACTCACTTTTGTTGCCAGCGGTTTAAACATGAATGGCTGTGTGTTGAGTTATTCTGAGGGGACAGCATATGTACACTGTTACACAAGCTGTACACTCAATGCTTTACATTGTAGCAAAGTTTCCTTTCTTCAGTGTGGTCACATGAAAATATATAACAAAATATTTACAAAAATGTGAGGGGTGTACTCACTTTTGTGAAATACTATATATATATATATATATACTGTATATACAGGGTGGGCCATTTATATGGATACACCTTCATAAAATGGGAATGGTTGGTGATATTAACTTCCTGTTTGTGGCACATTAATATATGTGAGGGGGGAAACTTTTCAAGATGGGTGGTGATCATGGCGGCCATTTTGAAGTCGGCCATTTTGAATCCAACTTTTGTTTTTTCAATAGGAAGAGGGTCATGTGACACAGCAAACTTATTGGGAATTTCACAAGAAAAACAATGGTGTGCTTGGTTTTAATGTAACTTTATTCTTTCATGAGTTATTTACAAGTTTCTGACCACTTATAAAATGTGTTCAATGTACTGCCCATTGTGTTGGATTGACAATGCAACCCTCTTCTCCCACTCTTCACACACTGATAGCAACACCGCAGGAGAAATGCTAGCACAGGCTTCCAGTATCCGTAGTTTCAGGTGCTGCACATCTCGTATCTTCACAGCATAGACAATTGCCTTCAGATGACCCCAAAGATAAAAGTCTAAGGGGGTCAGATCAGGAGACCTTGGGGGCCATTCAACTATATTAAACCATCGCTTCTACAGTCACAGTCCCTTTTAACAACATTTAGTGAGGTCTCCTATTATAAACTTAACGGCCACTAAATCCCAGATGCTAGGCATAAACATTCCACCTGCCACCAAAGAAGAGCTAATCAAGGACTTCCCATTCATCTGGGCGCCCAACACGCTAGCATTCCTGGGAATCAAATTAACCCCAAACACCTCTCAATTATATGAAGAAAACTACTTACCCTTCTTGAACTCACTGCCGCAACAACTCCCCCAATTAAGAATGCAAAGTCTCTCCACAGCAGATAAAATTGCAACCTTGAAAATATTGATCATCACCAAACTTATATTTATTTTGCACGTTAATAATCCCAATACCCCAAAGCTTTCTAGTGTCGATGCAGAAGCTCCTTAACCAATTCATATGGGGAAATAAAGCTCCTAGATGTGCATCTCAAATCCTGATGCGGCATAGAGCAAATGGAGGGATGGGCATACCAAGTGTATCCACATTTTATAAGGCGTGTGTACTAGACCAGGTTCGCCACTGGTGGAACCCTCTCTCCTGCAAGCCCTGGTCGCAACTGAAGTCTCAGATTGCCCCCAATGGAGACCTACGAACCACCCTCATAGCCCTCAAACTAGGTGCCCCAGTACCCGCTTCCTCTACTCCGATGATTCAAGCTTCCCTGAGACTCTGGATGGAATCTCATTTCCGCATGGATCCCAGGGACTCCCTCTCAAGAATAACCACCCCCATCTCGGTCCTACAACACTTTATCCCAGACATTAAAACCCAAAAGTGGCAAAATAACGACATTACTACCCTTAATGACCTATTCCATGGCACAGAGCTGCAATCATTTGAAGCTCTCCAACAACACTTTACCCTCCCTAAAACCCTGCAGTATCAACTTCTAAGAATACACTCATTCCTTCGGAAAAACCCACTGCCAGCATTCATGGCACTTCCGACACAGGTATAAACCTTTCTTTCGATGCCCATCACCTCTATAAAGGGGATAACACTATTTTACAAGGCACTACACCCCTATGGTTGTTTTGAAAGAACACATACCATGCAAAAGTGGGAAAAGGCACTAGGTATGACTTTTTCTGACTCCTTATGGAAGCAAGCTATAACCACTACCTACTCGTCGACCAAATGTGTGAATCACTGGGAGAATTTCCAGAAGGTCTTGCACTTCTGGTATCTGACCCATTTTAAACTATCGAAGATTTATCCGTCCCGCTCAAACCTTTGCTGGCGGAAGTGTGGCGAAATAGGTACCCTACACCATACACTATGGGCCTGTCTTTCCATTAGGTCCTTCTGGAACAAAATCTTCTCTATACTATCAGAAATTACAGGCCAACTGATCATACCCTGCCCAGCACTGGCCCTCCTTCACTTAGATATCAACTTATGTCTCCCTAAACACTGGGTAATAGCAAGACATCTTTTTCTAGCTGCTAAAATTGCTATCACTAAACATTAGAAATCTCCTGACCCACCCTCCCACAAGGAGGTTATCCAGGCATTTAACCATCAGTGCGATATGGAAAATATTGTAGCATCGACATCCTTCACTCACCCAAAATTTGATCACAACTGGGAAGCATGGCTGCAGAATCCTAGACGTAAGCCCAATTAACTAACATAAAATGGGACAAGTAGGCTGACCCTCTCCCCCCCTCCACCCCCGTCTAGTTTTTATCTAGTTTGCTACTTTAAGCAGAGAGTACCCACCTTCTAACAGGTACCCACAAGTAGAAACCGCCCCTTAGAGGTTATAACTCTAGATATTAAGGTCAATCACTGTTACCTCAAACCCAGACACAGCAGGTTCCCATTAGGGGTGCCCGGGCATATTGAACCACTTGTATGAGTATGGCTACACTTTGATAATAGTAAGGCTTATGCTTGATGTTTTGTTTTTTGTTATGGTGGACTGTATGTGCAACGTTTGTGAGATTCGCTCAGATGTCCATCCCACTTGTACTCTCTACTATGTTGTTGTATCATGTTGCTTCTTTTTTCATACTAAAAATCAATAAAAACCATTTGAAATAAAGAATTTGTGAGTAAGAATAGAGACTTTTCCTCTCAATTGCCCGGACTGACCACAATTATACATGTCCGCATAAGTGTAAAGCCCTATAGAATACCCGAGGCTAGGTGGGAAGCAGTTGCAAATGAAATAAAGAACATGTTAGAGCTGGGCGTGATAGAGGAGTCCCACAGTGACTGGTCAAGTCCCATAGTGTTGGTCCCAAAGCCAGATGGAACTATAAGGTTTTGTAATGATTTCAGGAAGCCCGGTACATAACTACTTTAAATTTTACTAAAGGTTATTGGCAGATACCCCTAACAAGGTCTACCAAAGAGAAAACTGTGTTTTCTACCCCCAAGGGGTCCTTCCAGTATAGGCGGATGCCTTTTGGCTTGCATGGTGCTCCTACCTCATTCGAGAGAATGATGGATAAGACCTCAAGACCACATTTCCAATATGCAGCTACCTATTTGGACAATGTAGTCACCCACAGCCAAGATTGGGAATCCCATTTGCCCCGGGTGCAAGCAGTAGTGGATTCCTTTAGGAAAACAGGACTCACTGTCAACCCCAAAGAGTGTACCATAGGATTGGAGGAGGCCAAATACCTTTGCTACATTATTAGAATTTGAGCGTTGCTACACTCTAATACAAAATCAACGGTTAACCCACATCCCTAACATAAGTGTAAATTAACAAACAAATTACCCCCCTTCGGGACTTTAACGGGAAACCAACTCATTCAGAACGACAAGGGAGTCAGAAATGAAGCTAAAAAATGTTTTTTATTGATACAATAGCCGCATCATATGACCATAGGGCCTATCGGGTCCATTGGTCAAAGATAGCAAAGAGAATACAAACTGAACCCAAGAAAAAATTACAAAATTACATACATGTGTGGAGACAGTGAGCATACGACAAAAAGAACATTACATAGAATATAAAAGACACATACTGTATAATGTGAATGTCTGCACATTTTGAACCTATTACTTATATTATGTCCTCTCTTCTCTTTAAATACTATATATAGAGGATTACTTTTAAACTTCAGACCACCTACCCCTGAAGAAGATCGTAGTCGAAACGTGTTGGGTCTCCCCGCCACTTAGTGGCGGTGTGAGTGGTTATTTATGTGTCTTTTATATTCTATGTAATGTTCTTTTTGTCGTATGCTCACTGTCTCCACACATGTATGTAATTTTTTCTTGGGTTCAGTATGTATTCTCTTTGCTATCTTTGACCAATGGACCAGATAGGCCCTATGGTCATATGATGAAACCATTTTTTAGCTTCATTTATGACTCCCTTGTCGTTCTGAATGAGTTGGTTTCCCGTTAAAGTCCCGAAGGGGGGTAATTTGTTTTGCCACATTATTGGTTGGGGGCTGATCAAGCCTCAGATCAATAAGATTGAGACAGTACCAAAGTGGCCCCAACCTATAAATAAAAAACAAGTTTGTGCATTTCTGGGGATTGCCGGGTACTACAGGCATTTTATTCCCAATTTTGCAACCATTGCAGCCCCACTGACAGATCTGACGAAGGGTAGAGGGTCGGTCATGATCAAGTGGAATGCTGAGGCAGAGAAGGTATTTCAAATGTTAAAACAAGCCCTTTGTGCACAACCTGTGCTTGTGACCCCAGATTTCACAAAGGAGTTTGTGGTGCAGACAGACGCCTCTGATGTGGGACTGGGTGCTGTATTGTTCAAAGTCAGAGACAGGGACAAGCACCCAGTGGTTTAGCTTAGCAGACAGCTCAATAGACATGAGAAAAACTATGCTATTGTTAAGGAGGAATGTTTAGCTATCAAATGGGCCTTAGATGTCTTGAAATACTACCTGTTGGGGAGACCATTCAAAATAGTCACGGATCATGCCCCTCTTAAATGGATGCGCGATAACAAGGAGAAAAACAGTTGGGTGACAAGGTGGTTCCTTGCTCTTCAATTTCCCGTATCAATTGTCTGGTTGGGAAAGTTTCTCAGCCACAGGGGCTTGAGCACAGGGGGGATTTGTAAAATTATGAAAGGCGAGGAGATCAATGGACAGTATGTTTCACCTTGCATGCGTTCACTTGCAGGAAACTAAAATAGAATCCGGTCCACTTGTGTCCATCAACAGGTGGTATAAAGGAAACAAAACTGGATTAGATAATGGTTCTGACCTGGGACTCAGGAGCCAGCAAGCATAAGAGAGAGCTGATGAAATTAACTTTGCTTTTGCTTTGTGACTGAAACAAAAGGTTTGCATTCACTTTGTTTTGTGGGTGACTGGGAGAAGCCCTTCAACGCTGAGTTAGGAAACTGAAACTTTTTAGTTAGTGCCTGAATGGCAAGGAAATTTGGGGGGTGGAGTGCTAACAGTGATGATTTAGGGGTATTTGTGTTGGGAGGTGATGGGGGAAAAAGATTTGTGCTAGAAGGGGGGATTTGTGCTGGGAGGGGGACATTTGAAGTGTGGGGGGAGAAGATGTGCACTAGGAGGAGACATTTTAGGGGCAGAGGATTTGTGCTAGGAGGGGTGAATTTTTTGAAGGGGGGGCATTTGAACTGGGGGGATTTGAAGGA
>BLSH010307558.1:345411-356726 GCA_018402905.1 Glandirana rugosa
TTCACTCCCAAAAAATGTGTGTAAAATAAGTCACATTTTGGTATTTACTAACTACTCAAGGAATTACTCCATGAGGGTTATTTTGAGACTTGTTTTGTGTCTGAGCATGCTCAGTTGTGCTCAGCTGTGCTCTGTGACTAGGAGTAAAGAGACGGGGTATTTATCTCTTCTCAGACTTTTTAAGATATTTCTGTGTAGAAATCACTTTTTCACACAGTTTAAAAGCAGATTATCTTTAAATAATATACTGCATATTTTAGCACAATTTAGGTGATCATACCATGCTCCAAACATTATTTCCATGTGAAATTCCCTTGCTTTTACCACGACTAGTTTTTTAGTCAGTCACTGCTGTTTGGGTGCTATAGTGAATTCGATTCTGCAACTATTTTCTCCCTCAGGGCTTTAGTGAATACCTTTTCTGACTAGATTTAGTCGTTTCCTAGGGATTTTAGTTGTTTGTGACCATTTGTTCCCCCATGGTGCTATAGTAAATAAACCCCATAATGTATAGTGAGTGGTGGTGGAATCTCCCCTTTACATCATCATTATTTTGTTAGTTTGAACATTTTGGTGGTGGACTTTTTGCTTTGTTTATTCATCCAAACAGGGTCACTTATCATCTAACATGTATGTAATAGTGGTGTCACCTTCTTATGCACTAAATTTTAAAAAAGTATATTTGTTTGCATTTTGTATTTTTTTTGTATTTCATGAGGATTATTTATAATCTGGCACCTATGCAATAGTGGTCTCACTTTCTTTTGTAAAAGGAAATTTGCTTGTATTTCATTCATTGTTATTTATTAAGAGATTTAGGAGACACAGCACAACATTTTATTTGCTATGCACTTGGTGTTTTGTGAGTGCAGATGTGAGAATTTGGTTTTTGGTTTGAACACTAAACATTTATTTTTATGAATGCTTTCATAAAACTATCATAAGCATGGACTACTTGAGATGAGAGACTAAATATTGCAAATAAGCTATTAAACGCCTTTCTTTTTTTATTAATGCATTTAAAATGTACAGTCTCCTCCTAATATGCATTACCTGTGTGATTAGCATTGCATGATTCATTCTAAAAAAATAATGTGCAAAAAAAAAAAAAAAAGAAAAGAAGACATGCCACTGGTAGAAAATGACATTTTTTTTAAAGTCCACTATTAACTGACAACCTGTAGCAGCTGTAGGATGTTTATAGGCTGTGATAATTTAAGTTGCTGTGGTAAGGAGATTCAAAGATATAAACGAAAAGGAAATAGCATACAGTGCAATTTGAATAACTAGATGATTCTGCAAAAATGAAATACAATGGAACGTGGCAACAAGATTGTTAGGTGTCCAATGATTTCATTGTCATAAGCAATGTGAGGTTGACAGCTGCCTCCTGTTGTTCCTCCCTCCTACCTACAAAAGAGGTCCTATCTCACAGTAATTATTATGATGTTCATTTATAGGCCCTTTTCACACAAGAAAAAAGATGTATTAGTGAGCTTGTGCTGAGTCAAACAATATAGCATGATTTGTTACAGAGAAAAAAAAAGCCCTGGGTTGAAACCAATGTACTAGTTACAAACACAGCAAAGAGTACATTATATTTGCACTAGACAGAAAATGAATCCAATTTCCTGAATTGTTAATATGAACATAATGCATACAATTAAGGCGTGTCAGACCCCCTTTCTATTCCTCCTTTTATCTCTCTTAATTATTATTATTTATTTTTTTTCACAATAAGTTTTATTGAAATAAATATTTCTCCTTTTAACCGCTCTTTCATCCACTCACCAGTTGGAAGCAATAAAAATACTTTCTGAAGCCTTTATAATACCCTCTATAATACCCTCTCAAGTCATTTACCAATGCCAGGTGTAACAGCCAGGAATTCAATGCTACAATCTCTGCCCAACAACCTCTTTCTGATGTCATCTCTCCACTTCATCTTGAGATAACCCCACACAGGACAGAAAATAGGAAGTGTCTATGGCCTAAAGAAGAATCCCTCTTCCTCTTCAAGAAGAAAGAGAGGAGGTTTGGGACACAGAGGAGTTAATTTACTAAAGGCAAATGGCTGATCACTTTACAAGCGACATTTCACTTTGAAAGGAGATTTTCCCCAGAGCTTAGTGAATGCAATGAAGCTCTAGTGACTTCCATCATCCAATCATGTGCAATAAAAAATGTTGTTTCTTTATTTCCATTGCATGCGACTGGATATTCTCTACAAAGTGACAATTCACCATGTTCACTAAGCTCTGGGGCAAATTCCTTTGCAAAATGCAACTTCCTTTGCAAAGTGATTTGCCCTTAGTAAATTAACTCAAATGTGTCACTTGACCACAAATTAAGGAGCATATTTGGGACATTTACATTTCATGTGTTGTTTTACCATTCTTTTAACAAAACTGATTATTGTGTTAGTTATTAAAACTATGATTAAGCCTTTCACAATTTAAAATTTGAATGAATGATAGTGTATCTGGCATCATGTTATTACTTGCAGCTTGAGGAGGGGGGTGGAATTATAAGCAGAGAACTCCACCTTACAACCCTCTCTGTAGGTATTCTTTTCTCCTGTGGATTTCCAGAATAGATATTTTGCATTAAAATATAACCACATATTCAAGTTATCCATTTGTATTAGTCTCAGCAATGTCAGAAAATGTCAGTATTATTTTCTTTACTGAAGATAATTCATGTTTTCAGCAGATAATGCCTGCAGCCTCCTGACTTTGAGTACACCCTGCTGTGCTCAGAAAAAAAATCTGCTTCTGGGAGACTGCTTGCTAATACAATTCAGTGTTGAGTAGGTCTCCCATTTTCAAACAGCACCTTCCAGTGGTGGCCAGAACTAGTTTATTTAGTAAATGAAGGATGCAAAACCCAAACTATGCTGCTGAAAGGAGGATTTATATTTAGTATAAGTAAACCCTCTAATTCCCTTTTCTGATGAAAGGCAGGGATAAGCATTTTACATGTAAAGTTTAGTAGAAGTGCAGTTATACTTTAAGAAAAATTTGGCGGATACCGGATGAATGAACATTATGTCTCAATGGAATACAATTAGTAAAGCTAAAATAGAATAAACCATATAAAAAGAAATAAGGCCAACTTAACATGATGAAAAGCCATGGTATAGTAGCTTGTATTAATCTATAAGGTTTCACCTTTGTTAGTTTAGAGCAATCAGCCCAGTGAAAGTAGTTGCTTAATTACCTTTCCAATGTTGCGGATTGTTTCACATAATAACTTTTAATTGGAAACAGCGGTATATGACTTTCATTTAATATTTTCATGGACATTCTTTTTGCTATTGATGAAGAAAGATTTAGTGCACTTTTACCACCTTAACTGTAATCCTTAGAGGAAGAATACGGTGCATGAAATAAGCTCATGACAAAACCAATATTTCTGTGCTGACTCAAAGTGATTTCTTTCATGGTGTTTCTGACTTTACTGGACCTTGAGCTTTGTTCCCATGAGCCGCGTTCCTTTCTTTTCATTATTTTTATGCTCTTCTTTTTTTTCAAATTTTAATACAAAAAAAGAGTGGTGTTAACAAAGGGTGAATAGTATAACTGCTGAATGTGGAAATGCTAAATGTGTATATACTGTGTTAACAAAGCTGTTTCACAATGAAGGAATTGTCAGTTCACAAATTTAAATTTTTCATCTTGAATAACTGATTTACTTATAACCTTTAATTAAACATTACACATTCTCTATAGAGCATGTATGACCCTTGAGGTTC
Source organism: Glandirana rugosa (assembly GCA_018402905.1). Classification (NCBI taxonomy): domain Eukaryota; kingdom Metazoa; phylum Chordata; class Amphibia; order Anura; family Ranidae; genus Glandirana; species Glandirana rugosa. The sequence goes on from BLSH010307558.1 coordinate 349,166, forward strand.
TGCCCTTGAGCAGCTCACAGTCTCATGTCTCTCTCTATGGCAGTAAGAGAAGCATGTACACAGATACACAGATATTACTAACTTGGTCAAAAGCCAATAATTTACTAGCATGTTTTAGCTTGTAGGAGAAACCCAGAGAACCTGGAGAAACTTGACACATGCATAGAGTATTTTGAGTACTAACAACAAAGACACTTTAGACTACATTCACACTAGCCTACTACATTTGGTTTATTTAAACTATCTGGAAAGTGTAAATGTTTACAGGCATTTGAAGCATCCAATTTGCCCCGGATGGTCAAAATTATATATATTTTTTAACCACTCGCAGACCGCCTCGCATACTTTTACTTCGGCAAAGTGTCTCCGCTGTGCGAAGCGCCGTATGTAAACCACAGCCACTCTCATGCCCACTGCGCTGAGTGTGGCCGCGGGTTGGGTGGACTCAATGTCCGCTGGCGACCCACGATCGCCTACTACAGAGGAAGAATGGGTAACCGTCGATGTAAACACGGCGGTTCCCTTTTCTGACAGGGGATATGACAGTGATCTACTGATCCCTGTAATCAGGATCAGTTAGATCTGTCATGTCTCTACCAGCCCAGCCTCCACACAGTTAGAACACAGAGAAGGAACACATTTAACCCCTTGACCGACCCCTACAGGTTAACCCCTTTCCTGCCAATGACATTTACACAGTAATCAATGGCTATTTTTAGTTTTGATCTCTGTATAAATGTCAGTGGTCCCAAAAAAGTGTCAAAAGTGTCCAATCTGTCCGCTGCAATATCGCAGATTGCTGCCATTACTAGTAAAAAAAAGAAAATAATAAAAACGCCATAAATCAATTCTCATAGTTTGTAGACGTGATAACTTCTGCGCAAACCAACCAATAAATACTTTTTGCGATTTTATTTACCAAAAATATGTAAAAGAATACATTTTGGCCTAAACTGATGAATACATTTGTTTTTTATATTTTCTTGGGATATGTATTATAGCAAAAAGTAAAAAATATTGTTTCTTTTTTTCAAAATTATCGCTCTTTATTTTATAGCGCAAAAATAAAAACTGCAGAGGTGATCAAATACCCCCAAAAGAAAGACCTCAATTTTGTTTGGGTACAATGTCGCACGACTGTGCAATTGTCAGTTAAAGCAACGCAGTGCCGAATCGCAAAAAGTGCTCTGGTCAGGAAGGGGGTAAATCCTTCCGGGCTGAAGTGGTTAAACACGGCTAAACTGAATGCATCTAAGCATGGGTAAACACGGGTGTGAATTATACAATTTATAATCACTACAGGCCTTTATATTTGTATGCAGTTTCCTGTAAATGCAAATAAAGGTGTATGTACTGCTAGTTTGAATAAGGCCTTACTGTGTTAATTACAGGCTTGCAACCCTTGAAATACTGTACAGGTGCATCTTAAAAAAATGAATATCATCAAAAAATGTATTTATTGCAGTAATTCTATTAAAAAAAGTGAAACGCATATATTATACAGATTCATTACTCACAAATTGATATATTTTGAGCATTTCTTTCTTTTAATTTTGATGATTATGGCTTACAGCTAGTGAAAACCCCAAATTCAGTATCTCTGAAAATTGTAAACAAAAGTTCAATATTGTAGACTTATGATGTCATACTCTAAACAGCTAATTAACTCAAAACACCTGTAAAGGTTTCCTGAGCCTTTAAATGGTCTCTAAATGGTCTGTTTCAGTAGGTTACGCAATCATGGGGAAGACTGCTGGCTTGACAGTTGTCCATTGACAACCTCCACAAGGAGGGTAAGTCACAAAAGGTCATTACTAAAGAAGCTGGCTGTTCGCAGAGTGCTGTATCCAAGCATATTCATGGAAAGTTGAGTGGAAGGAAAAGGTGTGGTAGAAAAAGAAGCAACAGCCTTGAGAGGATTGTGAAGCAAAAGCCATTCAAGAATTTGAAGGAGATTTACAAGGAGTGGAATATGGCTGGTGTCAGTGCTTCAAGAGGCACCACACACACAGATGTACACACACACACACACACATGTATCCAGGACATGGGCTACAACTGTTGCATTCCTTGTGTTAAGCCATTCCTGAACCAGAGACAATGTCAGAAGCATCTTACCTGGGCTAAGGAGAAAAAGGACTGGACTGTTGCTCAATGGTCAAAATCCCCCTTTTCAGATGAAAGTAAATGTTGCATTTCATTTGGAAATCAAGGTCCCAGAGTCTGGAGGAAGTGTGGAGAGGCACAAAATCCATGTTGAATGAGGTCCAGTGTGAAGTTTCCACAAACAGTGATGATTTTAGGAGCCTTGTCATTTGCTGGTGTTGGTCCACTGTGTTTTATCAAGTCCAAAGTCAGCACAGCCCTCTACCAGGACATTCTAGAGCACTTCATGCTGCCCCTTTGCTGACCAGTGTTATGGAGATGCTGATTTCAATTTCCAGCAGGACTTGGCACCTGTCCACACTACCAAAGTTACCAATACCTGATTTAATGATCATTTTATCACTGTGTTGATTGCCCAGGAAACTCGCATGACCTAAACCCCATAGAGAATCTGTTGGGTATTGTCAAAAGGAAGATGAGAGACACCAGACCCAACAATTTAGACAAGTTGAAGGCTGCTATCAAAGCAACCTGGGCTTCCATAAAGATACTGAATTATATATATATATATACACACAGCGTATTGAGCGAGCTCTATATATCTGTACCTAAGGTATATAGTCCACTTGACGCGGTGTATAAAAATATATACAGCCAGGTATATATATATATTCACACAGCATATTGAACGTGCTCTATATATCTGTACCTAAGGTGTATAGTCCACTTGACGTGGTGTATACAAATAAATACAGCCTAATATATATATATATATATATATATATATATATATATATATATAGTGAGTATAGAAAGTATTCAGACCCCCTTTAATTTTTCACTCTTTGTTATATTGCAGCCATTTGCTAAAATCATTTAAGTTCATTTTTTTCCCTCATTAATGTACACACAGCACCCCATATTGACAGAAAAACACAGAATTGTTGACATTTTTGCAGATTTATTAAAAAAGAAAAACTGAAATATCACATGGTCCTAAGTATTCAGACCCTTTGCTCAGTATTTAGTAGAAGCACCCTTTTGATCTAATACAGCCATGAGTCTTTGGATTTGGGGATCCTCCGCCACTCCTCCTTGCAGATCCTCTCCAGTCCTGTCAGGTTGGATGGTAAACGTTGGTGGACAACAATTTTTAGGTCTCTCCAGAGATGCTCAATTGGGTTTAAGTCAGGGCTCTGGCTGGGCCATTCAAGAACAGTCACATAGTTGTTGTGAAGCCGCTCCTTCGTTATTTTAGCTGTGTGCTTAGGGTCATTGTCTTGTTGGAAGGTAAACCTTCGGCCCAGTCTGAGGTCCTGAGCACTCTGGAGAAGGTTTTCGTCAAGGATATCCCTGTACTTGGCTGCATTCATCTTTCCCTCGATTGCAACCAGTCGCCCTGTCCCTGCAGCTGAAAAACACCCCTACAGCATGATGCTGCCACCACCATGCTTTAATGTTGGGACTGTATTGGACAGGTGATGAGCAGTGCCTGGTTTTCTCCACACATACTGCTTAGAATTAAGGCCAAAAAGTTCTATCTTGGTCTCATCAGACCAGAGAATCTTATTTCTCACCATCTTGGAGTCCTTCAGGTGTTTTTTTAGCAAACTCCATGCGGGCTTTCATGTGTCTTGCACTGACGAGAGGCTTCCGTCAGGCCACTCTGCCATAAGGCCCTGAGTGGTGGAGGGCTGCAGTGATGGTTGACTTTCTACAACTTTCTCCCATCTCCTGACTGCATCTCTGGAGCTCAGCCACAGTGATCTTTGGGTTCTTCTTTACCTCTCTCACCAAGGCTCTTCCCCCCCCCCCCAATAGCTCAGTTTTGCCAGACGGCCAGTTCTAGGAAGGGTTTTGGTCATCCCAAACGTCTTCCATTTAAGGATTATGGAGGCCACTGTGCTCTTAGGAACCTTAAGTGCAGTAAAAATATATACAGCCTGGTATATATATATATATATATATATATATATATATACACAGCATATTGAGCGTGCTCTATATATCTGTACCTAAGGTATATAGTCCACTTGACGTGGTGTATAAAAATATATACAGCCTAATATATATATATATATATATATATATATATATATATATATATATATATACACACAGTGTATTGAGCGTGCTCTATATATGTGTGCCTAAGGTATATACACTCTGTTCCAAATTATTATGCCAATGATATTTTTCTCATTTACCTAAATAATTGATATAAACAACAGTCAGCATAATTTTCATGTTATCAACTATTAAGAGTACAATTCAAATTTTATTTGAACAAACCTCCTAATGATAACAGTATTTTTTTTTCAAAATAAAAAACTTACAATGCACTGTTTCAAATTATTATGCACAGTACGTTTCAAAACACTGTATAGGTTGTAAAGAACTGAAAATTGTCATGTGTTGTGTTTGCAGCATATTTACTGAAATCAAAAGCTATTTCAATCAAACTTTGAACAACTTTTTAAACATTTTAACAGGTCACGTTACATTTTAACATAGGACCCCTCATTTGATAGCAGCTCACAAGTCTTGCATTCATTGAATTTGTGAGTTTTTGAACAGTTTTTGCTTGAATTTGTTTGCAAGTCAGAATAGCCTCCCAGAGCTGCTGTTTGGATGTAAACTGCCTCCCACCCTCATAGATCTTTTGCTTGAGGATGCTCCAAAGGTTCTCAATAGGATTGAGGTCAGGGGAGTATGGAGGCCACACCATGACTTTCTCTCCTTTTATCCCCATAGCAGCCATTGATGTAGAGGTATTCTTTGCAGCATGAGATGGTGCATTGTCATGCATGAATATGATTTTATTACGGAAAGCATAGTTCTTCCTTCTGTACCAGGGAAGGAAGTGGTCAGTCAGGAACTCCACGTACTTTGCAGATGTCATCTTTACACCTTGGGGGACCCTATAGGGGCTGACCAGCTCTCTTCCCATGATTTCAGCCCAAAACATGACTCCATTACCGACTTGCTAACATCGCAGCCTTGTTGGAACAGGGTGGCCGTCCACCAACCATCCACTACTCCATCCATCTGGACCATCCAGAGTTGCACAGCACTCATCAGTGAACAGGACAGTTTGAAATTGAGTCTTCATGTATTTTTCTGCCCAATGCAGTCATGCTTGTGAGCATTGGTTAGTGGTGGCCGAACGGAAGGTTTATGCACAGTTGCAAGACTCTGGTGGACTCTACACCTTGATGTCCGTGGGGCTCCAGAGGCACCAGCAGCTTCAAATATCTGTTTGCTGCTATGTAATGGTATTTTAGAAGCTGCTCTCTTGATCCGATGCATGGATCTGGCAGAAATCTTCCTCAATGTGCCTTTATCTGCACAAACCTGTCTGTGCTCTGAATCAGCCACAAATCTCTTAATAGTGTGATGATAACACTTAAGTTTTTGTGAAATATCTAATGTTTTCATACCTCGTCCACAGCATTGAACTATTTCACTCTTTTTGGCAGCAGAGAGATCTTTTTTCTTCCCCATATTGCTTGAAAATGGTGCTCTGCATATTAATGTGGAACAGTCTCCTTTAGTAGTTTTTCCTTTAATTGGGCTCACCTGGCAATCTAATTATCACAGGTGTGCGAGATTGTTTTCAGTGGTCAAAAGAGCCCTGAGACACAATGCCATCCATGAGTTAAACTGAAAAACAAAATATTTAATCTTTGTGACACTGAAATAGAATTTTCATAATAATTTGGAACAGGGTGTAGTTCACTTGACGTGGTGTATAAAAATATATACAGCCTGGTATATATATATATACACACAGCGTATTGAGCGTGCACTATATATCGGTGCATTTGGGGGTGAACAGTATATAGTACAGTGTAGTGTGGTGCAAAAAAAAAAACATCATGTCAGGAAGGCCTCAAAGGAGAGGCAGATGCTCCCAGGCCATTAAAAAGTTTATGAAGCCTCTGTGTCTTCAGTGAAAAGTGGTGGTGGCAGATGTGGTGCATCCTCTGCAGGCAGGTCACACTTATCCTTTTTTTCTGCTGTTGGATATGCTATTGAGCCACAACATGCAGAAGAGTTGGTGAAGTGGATAACAAAGCCCTCATCCTCCTCATCCTCTGTCACCCAGGCTCGTACAAGTTTGCCTTCCAGCACATCTGGCAAAGCGGCCTATTCCACTGGATCCTTGTCCACAGTTACTCCTTCTTTAGCCCCACCATCATGCACGGAGGAGTCACCTGAGTTGTTCGATCATAGTGTCGGTTACATGCTCATGGAGGATGCGCAGCAGTTTGAAGGCTCTGATGTTGGTTCTCAGGTTGAGGACGGGAGTAGCATGAGCCTAGAGACAGGGGGTGCCACAAAAGGACTAGAAACTAGCAGTCATGTTCTCCCAGCTGTAGCATACTGCCAAGTTTGCTCTAGTGACGAGGAGGAAGGGGATGATGAGGACACGGACCGTACTTGGGTGCCTGAGAGAAGAGAGGAGGAAAGTGAGGAGGAGGAGGAGGAGGCCCAACTCCAAAAAGGCAGGATGTCCTCCCGGGGCCAGCTTAGGGGCAGCCACCCAATTGCATCAGTCCACAGAGCTCCACAGGTGCAGGGCACTGCTGCCTCCCCGCCGACTTCCAAAATTGCTTTGGTGTGGGCATTTTTCAGCACATGTGCAGTAGATGGCATCATTAATGTGTCGTGTCAAGCGTGGCCAGGACTCCAGACGCTTGGGCACTACTGTCTTGACAAGACATATGACGACCAGCCATGCAGTCCGTTGGCAAGAGTACCTGAAGAACCCACACCAGAAAACAAGGCGGACTCCTCCTTGCTCCTCATCTGGGATCTCAACCCCTACTATACCTGCAGTCCTCTGCAAAACCTGCACTGAGAGGATTGAAGGTGTAGCAATGCGTGCCACAAGTACTTGCAGCCAGCAATCTGCTAGCAGTATACCACCAGGTGAATTCAGCAGGCAAATATCACTACCCCAATTGCTGAACCCTAAAAAGAAATACAGTCCCAGCCATCCACATGCTCAGCATCTTAACCACTTGCCGACCGCCGATCGGCGATTGACGGCGGCAAAGTGGCTCGTTCCCGCAAATCGCCGTCATACGACGGCGGCTGCGGGAACGTGTATAGTGAGCGCGCCCCATCACTATAAACGGACGACTTAAGTGGACCACCATATGACGATCGTCTAACGACCGACGTTCATGAACACCGTGCGTAACGATGTGGAAGTTAGGAGAGTCACGTCCAAAACGTCTCCTGACGTCCATATCATCCCCAACTCTAGGGTCTACTCCTCGTTCCTCCTCAGGCGGAACAAAAGACCACACCCAAGAAGTCCATGAGAACGGTTGCCTGACGTACCGACCAGCAGTATACAGAACAGTTCTGTCATCACGGGTTCGCAGACCTCAGGACCGGTGCGAACTGTGCTGTGTAATTACTACGGTAGATGACGTGTACACGA
>BLSH010307558.1:356736-396904 GCA_018402905.1 Glandirana rugosa
ACCCCAAAAATGAATTCTCATCATCCGTAAACGCAACCACTTTTGCGCAAACCAATCAATAAACGCCGATTGCGATTTTTTTTATCGCAAATATGAGGAAGAATATAAATCGGCCAAAAACGGTGAAAAAAAATGTTTTTTTATATTTTTTTTTTGGATTTGTATTTTAGGAAAAAGTAAGAAATTTGGGTTTTTTTGCAAAATTGTCGCTCTTCTTTTGTTTATAGCGGCGATCAGAAATGACGCAGCAGTGATCAAATACCACCAAAAGAAAGCTCTGTTTGTGGGAAAAAAAGGACGCAAATTTCGTTTGGGTACAACGTCGTACGACCGCGCAATTGTCAGTTAAAGCGACGCAGCGCCGAATCGCAAAAAGGGCTCCGGTCCTAAAGCTGGAAATCCTTCCGGGGCTGAAGTGGTTAATGCTAGCTTGGCCAAATTGCTAGCACTCCAACTGCTGCCTTTTCAGTTGGTAGACTCTGCGCCCTTTCGTGAGTTTGTGGAATGTGCTGTCCCACAGTGGCATGTTCCCAAAAGAGATTTATTTTCACGTAAGGCCATTCCTGCTCTCTACCGTCATGGGGAAGGCAATGTTTTGGCCTCGTTGCACAGTGCAGAAAAGCAGCAGGGTTCATATTACCGCTGACTCATGGTCCAGCAGGCACGGACAGGGACGTTACCTTTACTTCATGGCACACTGGGTAACTCTCCTGGCAGCTGGAAAGGATGCAGTACAGGGTTCTGTTTTGGAAATAGTTCCACCACCATGCCTCCAAAAAGCTGGTGGTGATTTTTCCACATCCACATCCTCCTCCACCTTCTTCTCTTCTTCTACCTCTGTGGCCTCTTCTGCAGAATTGTCCTCTGAACCTGCAGTGCTCCCTAAGCTTTCAAGGAGCTATGCAAGCAGTCAGGCTAAAAGACGCCATGCGGTGCTTGGGGACAGGAGCCACACTGGGGAAGAGATTCTTTCAGCTCTGCGGGGGCAGGCTCAGGGGTGGTTGATGCCACGGCAGCTTGAGCCAGGAATGGTTGTATGCGACAATGGCACCAACCTTCTCTCTGCCCTCCGACTGGGACAATTGACACGTTCCATGCTTGGCACACGTCTTGAATTTGTGGTGCAGCGTTTCTTGACCAGGTACCCAGGCTTACCAGATATCCTGAGGCAGGCCAGGAAAGTCTGTGGTCATTTCCACCGGTCATACAATGCCAGTGCTCGGCTGGCTGACATCCAGCAGGAATTCAACCTGCCCAACAACTGCCTCATTTGTGACATGCCCACCAGGTGGAACTCAACATTGGCAATGCTGCAGCGACTCCATGCACAGCAGAGGGCCATCAATGAAGGCAACCCTTCTTGATCCAGGTTACAAGGGTAAAGTTGCAGAACTCCTCCTGCCTGTGCAGAGGGTGCAGAGGATGAAACATCTTCAGGATACCTTGAAGAAAAGTTTGTGCAACGCCTTTCCAGACCCTGGGAGTTTACCATGTCCTGCTGCTGGCCCTGGACAAGGTGTTTCTGATGCTTTGGTCGTTCAGAGGCAGAGTGGTGGAGAATGTGGCCGGCTGAGCGATGCCTTTAAAAAAAATTTCAGTCCTCAGCACCCAGGCCTGATAGGGTCAAGCAAACATTGTCAGCGTCTGCATTATATGTTACAGGAATATATAGGGGCAAGATCAGACTTGGAGACCTTTCCAACTGAGCATCCACTTAGTTACTGGGTCTTGAGGATGGACCACTGGCCGGAAGTTGCTCAATATGCAATTGAGCTACTGGCCTGTCCTGCATCCAGCGTGCTCTCTGAACGGACATTTAGTGCTGCTGCAGGGTTTGTAACCAATCAAAGAGTGCGCCTGTCCACAGACTCGGTTAATAGGCTCACATTTATAAAAATGAATCAGTCCTGGATCAGCAGCTATCAAGCCCCTTATGCTGATGCAACTGATTAAATTTGCTAGGGATCTGGGATCCCTTGAAGACTGCCACTGCTCCTATTCCTCCTGTCCATAATCTAGAACTATGTGTTGTATTTAGGGCACCACAAACACCCAAGGCCCAATTTTTATGCACCTGATTTACAGGGGCATGCCATAACAATTTTAAAAACTGACAACTTCAGGCCCAGTTCCTCCATCCAACAAGACTAACTGCAAGGGGTTACAGTGCTCTGGCACCACCAACACACAAGGCCCAATTTTTGGCCACCTGTTTAACTGGTGGCTTTCGTCATAATTTGAAAACGAATTGACAACTTCAGGCCCAGCTCCTCCGTCCAACAAGAGTAACTGCAAGGGGTTACAGTGTTCTGGCACCACCAACACACAAGGCCAAATTTTTGGCCACCTGTTTGACTGGTCGCTTTTGTCACAATTTTTAAACTAATTGACAACTTCAGGCCCAGTTCCTCCATCCAACAAGAGTAACTGCAAGGGGTTAGAGTGCTCTGGCACCGCCAACACACAAGGCCCAATTTTTGGCCACCTGTTTGACTGGTGGCTTTCGTCACAATTTTTAAACTAATTGACAACTTCAAGCCCAGTTCCTCCGTCCAATAAGAGTAACTGCAAGGGGTTACAGTGTTCTGGCACCGCCAGCACACAAGGCCCAATTTTTGGCCACCTGTTTGACTGGTGGCTTTCGTCACAATTTTTAAACTAATTGACAACTTCAGGCCTAGTTCCTCCATCCAACAAGAGTAACTGCAAGGGGTTAGAGTGCTCTGGCACCGCCAACACACAAGGCCCAATTTTTGGCCACCTGTTTGACTGGTGGCTTTCGTCACAATTTTTAAACTAATTGACAACTTCAAGCCCAGTTCCTCCGTCCAATAAGAGTAACTGAAAGGGGTTACAGTGCTCTGGCACCACCAACACACACGGCCCAATTTTTGGCCACTTGTTTGACTGGTGGCTTTCGTCACAATTTTTAAACTAATTGACAACTTCAGGCCCAGTTCCTCCATCCAACAAGAGTAACTGCAAGGGGTTACAGTGCTCTGGCACCGCCAACACACAAGGCCCAATTTTTGGCCACCTGTTTGACTGGTGGCTTTCGTCACAATTTGAAAACTAATTGACAACTTCAGGCCCAGTTCCTCCGTCCAGCCAGAGTAACTGCAAGGGGTTACAGTGCTCTGGCACCGCCAACACACAAGGCCCAATTTTTGCCCACCTGTTTGGGGGCTTTCGTCACAATTTGTAAACTAATTGACAACTTTAGGCCCAGTTCCTCTGTCCAACAAGAGTAACTGCAAGGGGTTACAGTGCTCTGGCACCGCCAACACATAAGGCCCAATTTTTGGCCACCTGTTTGACTGGTGGCTTTCGTCACAATTTTTAAACTAATTGACAACTTCAGGCCCGCTTCCTCCGTCCAACAAGAATAATTGCAAGGGGTTACAGTGTTCTGGCACCTCTAGCACCCAAGGCCCAATTTTTGGCCACCTGTTTGACTGTGGGATTTTATTACAATTTTTTAAGTAATTTACAACAGCATGGCCCGTGCAAAATTTTTTAAAAAAATGACGTGTGTCTCCCCCCAAAATCCAAACCAGGCCCTTCAGGTCTGGTATGGTATTTAAGGGAAATCCCGTGCCAAAAGTTTTTAAAAAATGACGTGCGGTTCTCCCCAAAATCCAAACCAGGCCCTTCAGGTCTGGTATGGAATTTAAGGGGAACCCCGCACCAAAATTTAAAAAAAAATCACGTGAGGTCCCCCCCAAAATCCAAACCAGGCCCTTAAGGTCTGGTATGGATTTTAAGGGGAACCCCATGGCATTTTTTTTTTAAAAATGGTGTGGGTCCCCCCAAAAATCCAAACCAGACCCTTATCCGAGCACATAGCCCTGGCATGGCAGGAGGGGGTGGGGACGAGCGAGCACCCCCCCTTTTGAACCATACCAGGCCACATGCCCACAACATGGGTAGGATGCTTTGAGGTCCCCCCATAGCACCTTGTCCCCATGTTGATGGGAAGAAGGTCCTCATCCCCACAACTCTGGCCGGTGGTTGTGGGGGTCTGTGGGCAGGGGGCTTATCAGAATCTGGAAGCCCCCTTTCATAAGGGGGCTCCCAGATCCCAACCCCCCCATGTGAATAGATTTGGGGTACTTTGTACCCCTACCCTTTCACCAAAAAAGGAGTGCAGTGTAAAAATAAACAATAGGCAGTTTTTGACAAGTCCTTTATTCTGTATTATAGCTCTTTCTTCCTCCATCTTCTCCTGGCCCGCTTCTTCTTCTGGTCTTCTTCTTTTTCTTTTAGTCTTCTTGCTTCCTCTCTATGTCTTCAATCTTCATCGTCTTTCTTCTTTCCCTGCTGCTGCTCTCTTCACTGCTTCAGTCCAGCCCCTGCGCGTCTTGCCCAATGGGCGGTCTGCACGATGACAGCACTTTTATAAGAAGGGGGGCCACCCCATGACGTAACTGAGTGAACCCGCCCCTTCTGATGTCATGTGCCTTCAGAGGGGCGGGTCACTCATCTACATCATGGGTGGCCCCGCCCCTACTTATAAAAGAACACTCATCATGAAGACCGCCCATTCGGGGAGACACGCAGGGGCCGGACTGCAGCAGTGGAGAGTGCGGCGGCAGGGAAAGAAGAAAGAAGATGAAGATGAAGATTGAAGACGAAGAGAGCAAGTAAGAAGACTAAAAGAAGAAGACCAGAAGAAGGAGCAGGCCAGGAGAAGATGGAGGAAGAAAGAAGAAAAGAGCTATGATACAAAATAAAGGACTTGTCAAAAACTGCCTAATTTTTTTTTTACACTACACTCCTTTTTTGGTGAACAGGTAGGGGTACAATGTACCCCAAACCTGTTCACATGGGGGGGTTGGGATCTGGGGGCCCCCTTATTAAAGAGGCCTTCCAGGTTCCGATAAGCCCCCTGCCTGCAGACCCCCACAAGCACCGGCCAGGCTTGTGGAGAAGAGGCTTTTGTCCCCATCAACATGGGGAGAAGGTGCTTTGAGGTGGGGGGCAGAGCCCCTTCTCCCCCAAACACCCATACTCCCCATGTTGAGGGCATGTAGCCTGGTACGGTTCAGGAGGGGGGGCGCTCGCTCACCCCCCCATCCTAACCGACCAGGGCTGTATGCTCGGATAAGGGTCTGGTTTGGATTGTAGGGGGACCTACATCAATTTTTTTTTAAATTTGGCGCAGGGTTCCCCTTAATATCCAAACCAGACCAGAAGAGCCTGGTTTGAACTTGGGGGGGACCCCATGCACTTTTTTCCAGTGTTTTTTTGTATATTGCCAGGAACCGGAAATACATTACAGCCGGCGATTTTAAATGACAATTTTTCTTATGGAAATGTCATTTTGCTCTGGCTATGTTCCACACCTCACTGAGATGTGCCCTTTTACACACAGACTAAGGACACCCCCCAAGCACAATATTTAAAGGAATTTTTTTTTTCACTTTAAGCATTATTAAAATCTGCTCCTGAAAAAACGATTGATTTAAAAAGTTTTTTTTTTTCATTGATACATGTCCACTAGGGCAGGACCCGGGACCCATACACTTTTTAGGGCAGTAACATTGCATATAAGCCTTTAAAATTAGCACTTTTGATTTTTCATGTTCGCGCTCCATAGACTTGAATGATGTTCGGATGTTCGCCCTGAACTTTTTGTCTGTTCGCATGTTCTGGAGTGAACCGGGGGGTGTTCGACTCATCCCTAGTCAGGAACAAGGACCATTTCTTGTGGAAGGGTTGATGGTCCGAATGATTAGGAATAATGGCATCAGTTTTATTCAGCTTTAGGAGTTCAATAAGGTCTGCTTTGACATCTTTCAAAGCCGGTGGGTCATTAGATATCTAGTATCTGAGAATAGCCCTTCTGGCAGCCATGTAGCACGTTGACAACCATGCTTTGTTGCTTTTGCAGTATTAGAATTTGGTGTTTGGTTAAAGCTGGGATGAGGATATCCAGGCTACCAAAGAATAGTGAATACAGATTGCCATAAGGAGAGAGGCCGATTATTGATGAGACGAAAAGTTCCACTTTGGCCCAGAGTTTTGAGGACAGGACCAGAGCTTATGCAGAAGAGATGGACTGTGAGTTTTACATAGAGGGCAGGTAGATCCGTTCCTTGTGGAGGTGGGGGAGATATGGGGGACTATCTTTAGTTTCTGTTCTCTCCAGAATTCATTGCAGATGTGCTTGTGGGTGGTCTTGAGTCCCTTTAATATGATGTGTAGTGCCTCAGCGGAGTTAAGGTCTTTGTTCCAGGAGGTGGCTGTAGATACGTGGATGGATGAGGCTAAGGAAAGGCGTAGCAGTTTTTACAATTTTGAGATTATGTGCAACTGTCTTTCGATGAAGGTGTCTATAAGAGAGGATTGTAAGTGAAGTTCCTTATTTTGGCATGTGGTGGAGACAAAACGAGTTGCTTGGTGGATGAATAGGTGATGCTGTGGTGGAAGGCAGAACTTCTCAATGATTAGAGAAGGGGAAAGGGGGATTGCCATACTAGAGTCATAGAGTTGGGCGAAGAATTTCAGTCCTTGTCTCACCCACATAGCAAATGCCAAGTATTGCTGCGCCTGTGGGAACAGATGGTGGCCACAAATAGGAAGAAGGGAGGACATGGGAGGGGAAGCATTGAGTTTCTTCCTGATTTCCCTCCATTCTATGACAGTGTCTCTGATCAAAAGGTTGTGTTTCAGATGTTGTGGCATTTGTCTGAATCCACAGTGCAGCATCCGGAAGTCCCATTCATCTAGTCCAGTCCCACTCTTAAGGGGCAAGAAAGGTTGTATAACCTAGTGTCAGGAAGATTGGCTCCTCCTTGTTCCTTGGGCTGGGACAGTTTTTGGAGGGATATATGGGGCTTGCGTCCCTTCCATAGGAAGGTTGAGAGGGCCTTATGTAAAGATTGTGAATCTTTGTGTTTCAAGAGTAAGGGGATAGTTTGTAGGGGGTAGAGGAGATTCGTGAAGCTTACCATTTTGTAGAGGTGGCATCTGCCCAATAGAGATAGGGGGAGGTTGGCCCAATTCCCTAGTTCCTGTATGATTTTGTGAATAATGGGTGAAATATTTAGTTGGTAAATTGAGGATGGTGTTTTGCCTATTTTGAGGCTTAAGTAGGTGATGTGCTCTTTGGCTAAATTGAAAATGGATGATTTTGCCCAGGATGGAGGACTATGATGCATAAGGGGGAGGATTTCACTTTTTGTGAAATGTATCCGTAGACCTGAACAGCACCTGAAAAAGTTGAACGTTTCCAGGGTAAGGATCATGTATTCGGCCGGGTTTGAAGTGAAAACGAAGATATTGTTGGTGAAAAAGGCAGTCCTAAGTTCCTGTGTACCTATTTTAATGCTGCTTAGTTTGGAGTATGAGAGGAGGAGATTTGAAAGGTGTTCTATCGCCAGATTAAATAGTAGGGGGGATAGGGGGCAACCCTGCCTCTTGCATTTGTGGAGGTGGAATCTGTCAGAGACCTGGCCAGCGGCTACCACATTGGCTGTATGATTAAAGTACATAGCGTGGATGAGGTGGCAAAAAGGCCCAGAGAACCCAAACGCCGCAAGAACCATGCGTAGCCATTGAAAATGTATGTTATTGAATGCTTTTTCTGCATCGAATGTAATAATAGCCAGATACCCACCAAGGTTCACCATAGCCACTTCCAGCACTGCAAGGATTTTTCTGATACTAAGCACTGCGGATCTGCCCTGAGTAAAGCCAGGTTGTGAAGAGTTTATCAGGAGAGGCATTAGTGGGGTCAGCCTGTTGGCCATGATTTTAGAAAGAATCTTGGAATCTAAATTGAGGAGCAATATCGGTCGATAGGAGTTGGGTTCCAGAGGGTTTTTGCCCTTTTTGAGTACTTTGATGTATGCCTGGTGGCCAGTTGGTGGGTAAGGGTTCCCGTCTAAAATGTGTTGGTACATGCTAAAAAAGGGGGGGCAATTGTTGAGGAAGGTAATTTAAAGAAGTCAGAGGTGAATCCGTCTGGACCGGGGGCTTTGCCTGGGGATATGTTTTTAATTGTGGATATGAGTTCCTCGATGGTGATGGGTGCATTCAACTCTGAGAGGAGATCTTGGTGTATATTAGGTAGTTTGGAGTTCTGAAGGAAGGAACAAGCTTTCCATTCATCTATGGGGTTGTTGTCATAGAGTGATGCATAGAAATCCTGGAGTACCTGGTTTATTTGCTTAGGGGATGAAACTATTTTTCCTGTTTTGTTCTTAAGGGCTGCAATGTGTGAGGCTGTGTAAGGACCTTTACATAAACAAGTGAGTAATTTACTGGGTTTGTTCCCAAATTTATGGTAATTATAATCAAGGTGAGATTGGTTAATTTTATCTTGAGTCCCAGCCCACAAGTCGAAGCTGTCTTTGGCTCGGCACCAGGCTCCTCTGTGCATAGGGGAGTTGTCATTATTGAGATTAGCTTGAGCCTGTCGTAGTGCCTTGCTGGCGTTTTGGAATTCTCTGAGGGCTTTCTTTTTGTAGGCTGAGGAGTAAGAGAGAATCCTACCTCTGATTACGGCTTTGCCAGCCTCCCAGAATAAATTGGCGTTGGATGTGTGATCGATATTGTTGGAGGTATAGTCTGACCAGGTATCGGCTATGATCTTGCTGAGTGTTTGAGTGCAAAATAGGCTAGGAATCTCCAAAGTTTTTGTGTGCACTGAGATGCAAAGCCAGTAAAATTTATGGAGATTGGGGAGTGATCAGATATTGCAATGTCAAAAATCTTAGGGTCTGAGGCATTGGGTAACATGGAGAGGTTAAGGAAGATATAGTCTATTCTGCATAGAGATGCGCTTGATGGCGAAGAGGTATCCATAGAGATGTGAAGTTGGGTCCGTAGGTACTGTGTGTACTTCTGGGTGAGTGAAGGTTTTAGGGTCCCTGAGGTGTCTGAGAAGCGGAGGATGGCAGGATAGGCCAGAGAAAATGTCACTCCTTTTTGAAAGAGCGCTGAGCATATAGGTTGGAATGTCTTGCGCCTCCTTGATACCTCTTGGGAGTAGTCCTCAAAGAGAAGTATTTTGTGGCCCTCAAGTTGCAGCGATTTGGAGTTTCAGAATGATTTAAGGATATTGACCCTGTCCGCGTAATTGAGGTAATGCACAATCACGGGCCTAGGTGTGCATCTGTCATTGGATGGAGCTCCGTTTCTGTGAGCCCTCTCAACTGTGCATTGTGCTGTAATGCCCAAGGCATGGGGGATGCGTGAGGCGCATATGTCTGCCAGTAAGTCTGTTTTATAGGACTCTGGGAGGCTGATAACCCGCAGGTTGTTCCTTCTAGGTCATCCAGCTTGTCAAGTATATAGTGGTGTGTGTCTTTGAGACACTGATCGGAGGTGAAGGAGGCTTGAACCTTGTCTTCCAGCTCAGATACTCATGATTCTACCTCCGATAGTCGTTTGGCATGCTCTCCTATTTCCCTGCTTAGCTGTGAGATAATAGCTGCGATGGCCCTGTCTACAGTGGCTGTTATAGTTAGGGCCAGTAGTGCTGCGACTGCCTGTGTGAGGCCTGCAAACTGCTCCCCTGTATGTGCCAATGAGGCCGGTACAGCGGCTGCTGAGGCGGTAGGAGGGCCTGGCTCGTGGTCTGTGGAGAGCGCGCCGTCCGCCATGATGGCTGCAGGCGGGATGCGCTCGGAGGCCTCAGGGCTCTGACTTGGAACCACGCTAGAGGGTCCATAGACAAGAAATTTGTCCATCCAGTATGCTGGGGGCAAGAGGAGCCTAGTGATCTGTCGGTAGGTGGGTAACTCCCCGTCTGCAGTGAGATTTTGCCAGTTTCGTAAGCCGAATAGTCGGAGCCGTCGTTCTCCGCTCATCTTACATGAGGCGCCATAACTGGAAGTGATGTAATCTTAAAGCATTAAACTTCTATGGGTACCATCCCTTTATAAAATCCTCTTGCCCTGATTGCATAATGTGGTTCCCACCTTAAAAGCAAGTGAAGATGATTGTACTTCATGTTAATCATTGGTGACGGAAACATCTTTGACTAATTGCTCCTGGCATCAGCATACCCGTAGATTTCATATAAACAAGAACCAACACTCAACCCAACAAAAAAAAGGGTAAATATATCAAGTGGGGCCATAAATATACAGCAAACAAGAAAACAAGTATACAAATAAAACATATTTTATTATTAATTTAAAAATCACTATATCATGAAAAACACATGCACCTAGATTTCCAGATTGATGTAATCATCAAATAACGCTTAAGATCAATGCATTTCACAATGAAATTTCTTCCTTGCCGATTCAGATATTGGTGCAATATATCTAATCTGAAAAAAAACAGTATTATCTGTAAGTGATCAAAACATTTACTCTCAATATACATATAAAAATAAATAAATATAACTATTTGAGAATTTTGTAATTTTTTTGTTGTTGTTTTGTAATACGTTTATGCGTATATTGACAGCATGTGTTTTGCACATTATACTGTTTTTCCAGACTGGATAAATTGCACTAATATCTAAATCAGCGCAGGTCCTTAGGAAACAATTTCATTGTGAAATGTGCTGATCTTAAACATTATTTGATGTTTACATCAATCTGGAAATCTAAGTGCATCTGTTTTTTTTTATATTGTGATTTTAAATTAGCAATAAAATGTTTTTATTTGTATGCTTGTTTTATTCTTTGCGGTACATTTTAAGTCCCACTTTATATTCTTATCCTATTTATGGGTTTGGTGTTGGTTCTCCTTTACTGTATATGAAATCCACAGTTGTGCTGATGGCAGGAGCAATTAGTCAAAGATGTTTCCATCACCAATGATCAACATGAAGTACAATCATCTTCACTTGCTTTTAAGGTTTGAAACACATTATGCAATTGGGGCAAGATGATTTAATTGTACAATAAATGATTAGCTGTCATGGGTATTCAATTGGATTAATACAAATTTTTCCAACTCCTGTAAAGCACCCTCATATTGCGAGTTGTGTAAGAGTATATTGAGATGGTTGGCTTTGTACGCATTTATCAGTTATCTCACACTGAGGTTTATTTACTAAAACGGAAGAGTGCAAAATCTGATCAGATTCCGGGTTTTATTGCCGAAGCTTAATTGAACAAGCTAAAGTTAGAAGTTAATTGGCTACCATGCACAGCTTCACCAGATTCTGAGTGCACCAGTTTTAGTAAATCTACCCCACTGACTTAAATGTTGTATGCAAAATGTTGCACTTCCGCAGTCACCACCATGGCTTACCTTATAATGGAAGGTCACCAACCACTTCCGTCCTGGAAGGATTTACCGCCTTCCTGAGCACTTTTTGCAATATGGCACTGCATTGCCTTAACTGACAAATGCACAGTCGTGCAATGCTGTACCCAAACAAACCTGGCATCCTTTTTTTTCCACAAATAGAGCTTTCTTTTGGTGGTATTTGATCACCTATGCAGCTTTTATTTTTTGCACTATAAACAAACAAAGAGCGACAATTTAAAAAAAAAAAAACGTTTTTTTACTCTTTCCTATAATAACCCCCCCCCCCAAAAAAAGAAAAAAATTTATTCCTCAGTTTAGGCTGATATGTATCCTTCTACATATTTTTGGTTTAAAAAAGCGCAATAGGCATATATTGATTGTGTTGCGCAAAAGTCATCGTGTCTACAAACTATGGGAATTGATTTATGGCATTTTTACTATTTTTTTTTTTTTTTTACTAGTAATGGCGGCGAACTGCGATTTTTATTGGGACTGCGACATTGCCATGGACAGATCGGACGCTTTTGACACTTTTTTTGGGACCAATGATATTTATACAGCGATCAGAGCTTTAAATAGCCACTGATACTGTATAAATGTCACTGGCAGGGAAGGGGTTAATACTAGGGGGCAATCAAGGGGTTAAATGTCACCCAGGGAGGTGTTTATAACCGTGGGGGGAGTGTAGTGACTGGGGGTGGAGAAAGAAAGCTGTTTCCGATCACTGGGAACAGCAGATCTTTCTCCCCTTTCCTGTCAGAACAGGGATCTGTTTGTTTACATCAACAGATCGTGTTCTGGCTCTGTGAGGAGCGATCGCGGGTGGCAGGCAGACATCGCACCCGCCGGCCACATGCATCAGCTCCAGAGACATGCAGCGGGTGCCCCCTACAGTCTCTTAAAGCACCGCCGTACAGCTACAGCGATTTGCACAATAGAGCCAACCTGCCGCTTTCAAACGATGGCAGCTGGTTGGCAAGTGGTTAAATCCAGAAACCATATGAACATAGCTAAAGCATTCTGTCTAGGATCACTCGTAGAGGCACAACATGTCCCATGTTTAAATAACTTTAACTGGTCAAAACCTGGTTATGGTGTAATTTAGTTGACAAACATTTTAAGGCTTTATATATCTGTTACAGTTACCAGTGTGTTTGTGTTAGCTCTCAACCAAACTATCAAGCCATCAAATGGCTGGTGACATTTGCAGCACGATGGCCACTGCAGTTTAAACAGAGGCTACAATGGAAGCTTTTGTGGCCATAAGGGGTATGAATGTTTAGTTCTTCTTTAATCAAGCATGTCACTGTCCAAATCTAGTGTTGCAGTTAGGTTGTTGCCAGTCTGCTCTGAATTGTTATTGTTTCCGCATTTCTCTTTCACCAATATATTGTTCGCTTTTGTCTGTAGTTCTGGCTACCCATTCTAGGAAATACTTATGTGATCTGGTTGTGCTTCACAGTCTAACAATACAGATTTGCAATTTCGGATTAAATGCGTATTGCCTATATTGACTATTGTTGAAGGGAAGGAAAGCCTGGAGCCATTTTTTGTCTATTTTTGGGTATTGTGTGTCCTAATCGTGTCTCAATGAGTTTATCATGGTTTAATAACCTTTTTAAACATATTATAGTAATATGTTTTATCTATGTGGGTTAAAAAATTCATTTTACCTCACACAGAGTCAAGGATTCGGCCATGAACTTTTAAACGTTAGCCTTCTGAGCCACCGGAAAGTCTTCCACATCTGTTCATGGATTAAATTGATGCATCAGCTAAGTGAATAAGTGAAGAAACTGATTTTGGAACCATAATAATGATTTCACTTAGAATTCACGAGCTGAAGAATTGGGATCAGATGTGCATTTGAATATGTGTGTGAAAAATGGAAAAAAATGTTTGTGCAGCGCAAGGGTTAAAGCCTACATTTCACTACATTTTTAGCCTATATTTTACTTATTATTCAGCCATGAACACACATTAACAAAGCAGGTTGAAAGGTAAAATCACACTGAAAAAATTTGTTTATTCCACAAAGTTTAAAAAATAATATATACTTCAATTCATACTGTATCACTAATGTAACATTGAACAGAAAAATGCTGCTGCTGATTGCAGCATCTTAAATTTCAAAGGATAATTAGTAGCTCAGTGTGATATAACATAGGTGTATCAGAACTACATTGGGAAATGTTTCTCCTAGCTGCTGAATGGTATTTAAGGATAGAAAAAAGCATGTACATTTTGTTTTTGTGCCATATGTAGAAAACATTTTTTTAAGTTTATTAACTAACTGACACTAAAACATAAAATATCAATTACATAAAGAATAAAGCAACCTGCAGACATTAGATGATGGTCAGATGTTCACTCAGACTGCTGAAAGATCTTTTGTAAAAAATGCTTTCCATAACTTGTAAATTTGAATGAGCTTGGAGGGTATACTCAGCTTGAGCATGTAAACCACTACATAGCTCTGTAGCCACTGGTTAATCCTACAGCAAACCCATAATAACAGCTGCCTTGATTTACAGCCTGGCAACCTGCATACAGTACTCAGACCTCAGGTAACTAGACACTATGGTGAAGGTCAGCAAGGATGCTTTCAAATCTCCAGGAGGACACCTAGCCCCCTTCACTCAAGAGGTGATCCAAGATGACACTAGCCTTACCATTGCATGCAGACAGACTCAGGAAGAAGAATACCTTCCCTGCACAAAAGATAAGTCAGAATGGATTGATCCAGACATTAGTCCTGCTACAGGATCTCGCTTTCCAGTTGGCAGAGACTTCCCAAAAGGGCAAAGGGCCAAGGGCCAAACAGCAGAACCAACACTTACACAGTCTATGCAGGCAACCTGACAGTGTCAGATGTCCCATAACACAGCTGGAAACCCTAAGTGCCCATTCACACAGGGGTGACTTGTGATCCGACTTGAGTCGCCTCAAGTCGCCCCAAGTCACTTGACATTTCAAATCCCATTGAAATGAATGGGAGTCTTAATGCACACTATTGAAGTTGCTCCGACTTCAGAAAAGGTTCATGTACTACTTCTAGGTGACTTCTATCCGACTTGTGTCCATAGAATTCAATGGAAGTCGCCTCCAAGTTGGATCCCCATCTATGCAGAAGCAACTTTGACAGGAAACACAAAGATTTTTACCCAGTACTCCCTATAAATTACCCAGGCACCCCTCCCTGCTGAGCACTTACTGGATGTCGTTTTCTCTACCTACTGTTCTGCAAAAATGTCATCCAGAGCTCTGAGGCTTTTTCAGAGAGATGCTGTGAACAATGAGGTGCTCATTAGGCACTGCAGGGATCGCCCAGCACTGTGGGACAAGACGGATCCCAATTACAGGGATCAATCAAAAAGAGATAATGCTTGGCTGGAGATCTGTTGGCTGTATGTGGAGGACTGGGAGATACTATCCATGGATGAATGTGCAGAAAAGTGTAGGTGTAAGGCTTACCTGTAGGTCCAGGGAATACCTCCTAAACTTGCACAGTTTAGGAGATATTCCCTATATCTGCATGTGCAGACATCATTGGCACATGCGCACTGAAGAATTGGCCCCAGGGTGCTGTTTCTTCAGTTAATGTGCCATAACTGGCAGCTACCGGCATGCGCGGGAGTGATGTCAGCACAGCTCCGGCTTATCACAGCACGTGTTCCTGCGATGTGATTGGTCGGAGCCTGCGATCCCAGAAGAAGACAGAGACAACATGATGCTGGTCACAGCGGTGGTCGGTGACCACTGCAACAGGGTTGATCTAAGGTAAGTATTTCATAATGAGCTAGTATATGATGCATACTAGCTCATTATGCCTTTGTCTTGCAGGTGTTAATTATTTTTTTAGCCTTGACAACCACTTTAACCCCTTTTGCCCCAACCCCAACCCTGGCATTAACACCCTTTGCCCCAACCCTAACCCTGACATTAACCCCTTTCGCCCCAACCCTAACCCTGACATTAACACCTTTTGCCCCAACCCTAACCCTGACATTAACCCCTTTTGCCCCAACCCTAACCGTGAGATTAACATACCTTTGTTAAAATAAGTAGACAATAATCAGTTTCACAAAAGTAAAAACATTCTTTTATTTTATTATAAGAATTTATTTAAACTACAGCAAGAAATATTATTTTAAATACTAAATACACAATGCGATAGCATAACAAAAATCATTAATAACTCAATAACAATGCAGGCAAAGTCAACAGTCTATGAGGAAAGATTAGAGGATCTGAATTAATTCTCTCTTGAGAAGAAGAGATTAAGAGGGGATATGATCAATATGTAATATGTACAAATATACAAGTGGTCCATATAGTGAACTTGGTGTTGAGTTATTTACTTTAAGGTCATCACAAAGGACAAGGGAGCACTCTTTATGTCTAGAGGAAAAACTATTTAATCTACAAATACAGAAAGGTTTCTTCACAGTAAGAGCTGTGAAAATGTGGAATAGACTCCCCCCAGAGGTGGTATTGGCCAGCACGGTTGATTGCTTTAAAAAAGACCTGGATTCTTTCCTTAACCCCTTGGCGACCGCCGATCGGCAATTGACGGCGGCAAGGTGGCTCGTGAGCGCAAATCGCCGTCATACGACGGCGGCCGCGCTCACGAACCTAGTGAGCGCGCGCGCGCCGCTGGAGGCGCGCCCGCGCGCTCACTGTGTTCGGGAAGGGCCAGGGAGCGGGTGCGGCGGCTTTGATTGCTGCCGGCTACCCACGATGGCCCCCCCGGAGCGAAGGAACGGAGGTCCGTGTATGTAAACACGGACCTCCGTTCTGTGTGAGGGGGAAGGGCTGAGATCACAGCCTTCCTGTATACGAAGGCTGTGACCACTTCCCTTCCCCAGCTAGGGCAGTCCCCCCACAGTTAGAACCCGCCCAGGGAACATAGTTAACCCTTAGAGCGCCCCCTGCAGGTTAACTCCTTCACTGCCAATGGCATTTACACAGTAATCAGTGCATTTTTATAGCACTGATCGCTGTATAAATGCCAATGGTCCCAAAAAAGTGTCAAAATAGTCCGACATGTCCGCTGAAATATCGCAGTACCGCTAAAAATCGCAGATCGCCGCCATTACTAGTAAAAAAAAAAAAAACCCCAAAAATGAATTCTCATCATCCGTAAACGCGACCACTTTTGCGCAAACCAATCAATAAACGCCGATTGCGATTTTTTTTATCGCAAATATGAGGAAGAATATAAATTGGCCAAAAACGGTGAAAAAAAATGTTTTTTTATATATTTTTTTGGATTTGTATTCTAGCAAAAAGTAAGAAACTTGGGTTTTTTTGCAAAATTGTCGCTCTTCTTTTGTTTATAGCGGCGATCAGAAATGACGCAGAGGGGATCAAATACCACCAAAAGAAAGCTCTATTTGTGGGAAAAAAAGGACGCAAATTTTGTTTGGGTACAACGTCGCACGACCGCGCAATTTTCAGTTAAAGCGTCACAGTGCCGAATCGCAAAAAGGGCTCCGGTCCTAAAGCTGGAAATCCTTCCGGGGCTGAAGTGGTTAATGTAAATAATATAACTGTGTACTAACATTTTTAGGTAAAGTTGATCCAGGGTGTATCCGATTGCCTCTTGGGGGATCAGGAAGGAATTTTTTCCCCCATTATAGCAAATTGGATCATCCTTTGCTGGGGTTTTTTGCCTTCCTCTGGATCAACTATGGATGAAGGAATGTATATGGGATTGTTTAGTTATATATAATTTTTTTTTTTTGGTTGAACTGGATGGACTTGTGTCTTTTTTCAACCTGAATAACGATGTAACTATGTAACAGCATGAAAATAAAGTCAAGAAATAGCAGCCATTTGCCATTCTATTTCACCAGCCAGTGAAATGCCACCATCACAGGTTCCCCAAGTAACACTGAGGTGAGTACCTTCCAGCTCATGCATGAGGGAATCCTCAAAACGATACCCATCACTTACCCTCAGAAAATTGTGTAGCACGCATGCTGCTTTGACAGCAGTAATCGCATTTTCCAGATGCAATGAAATCGGCGTGTGTAATACCCTCCATTTATTGGCAAGTATTCTGAAAAAGAACTCCACCAGTCTTCTTACCCTTGAGAGATGATAATTGAACACTCTCTTCTGGGTATTCAGATTCCTGCTTGAATAAGGCCTCATCAGGTGTTCCCCCAATGCAAATGCCTCATCGCCGACAAACACATAGGGTAGTGGTGGTTCAGTTGTGCCCGGAAGAGGAGAGGTCTCTGGAAGGTCTAGGCAATTTGCTATAAGTCTTTGACCAAAGGAGGAATTTAAAAATATACGGGAATCAGAGCTACTTCCATAAGATCCTATATCTATGTGTGAAAAGCAGTAATATACGTTGGCAACAGCGAGAAGTACAAAGGAGCAGTATTTCTTATATTTAAAAACATACTCCTGCTACCAACGGGCTTTACCACACGTATGTGCTTCCCATCAATATCTGCAATGCAATTGGGGAAATTGCACCGTGCCTCAAAGACTCTAGCAATATCCCATCACTCCTCCTTTGTAGGCCTTTTCCTTACAATGCTGTTATGCACAGTCCATAAGTCTTAGCATGTCTGTTTAATAATGTAGCTCATGGTAGGGCCTACGGGACTGCTATAAGTGGCACTTAAACAATATAGAAAAGGCAAAGGGTGGTTCTGGGGCCAAGAACTTCTCCCCTTATGTGCCCTATTATGTAATATTATTATATTTACAAATATTTCATAAACAATTTTATTACCAAATTTATTGGCATTCAATTATTTTATTTAGATATCTGTGTGTTATGTTGTGCAATATACGTTATATTGAGCCCCGGTTCACACATCTGCGATGTGGGAATCTGCATGATTCCACAGCCTGCTAACCACATCGCATTATTCCCTCAGACAGTTCACACTGCCATCTACAAACCACTGCGGGTGTCATTACAAAGTAAATGACACCCCCATTTTTGTTCACAGATCCCAGTGAGAACTGTAAACTCACACATGAGGGCTGCTTCACACTACTCTAAACACCCAGATTGTCTATGATTCACACTGCACTATAGTGTGAGTCATATAGGATCTATGTATGATGCAAATTTAGCCATAGAGATTATATGGCTGAATTTGCATCGCAATCAGAGCAAACTCACACAGGACACTTTTTTGGGTCTGCAGCAGAATCAGATCGCATGGGTATTCACACCCATGCGATCAGATTCCTGTGCGAGTTTGCAGTTTGCAGTGCGATATGCAAACTGTTTTGGGAGTGTCATTAGCTTTGTAATGACACTCCCAGCAGTTTGCATATTGCAGTGTGAAATGCCGCAGGGAGTGAAGCAATGCAGGAACCTGCATTGGATACAAAGTGTTCCTGCATTGCTGCAGTGAGAAACAGCCCTGAATCAGATCTAATGGGTGAGAACACCCATACGATGCAATTCTACTACGTGTAAAAAGGGTCCCTACAACATTTTTTGTGCAAATTGAAAGCGAGTTCAGCCATACAGCTCTATGGCTGAACTCACAAAGAGATCCCATGTGATCGGGACCTGCAGTACGGGTACGAATCACATGGGATCTCTGAGATTGCAGAAGTGTGAATCAAGAATGTTGTAATTCTGCATGATGCATAATTTGCTGAAGCAATTATGAGCTGTAGAATTTATTTAGATGTTAGGATAATGCTCTTAAACCCCTAAATTGGTGCAAAAAGTGTATATATTACCAAAAATATGGCTTACCTTAGTGTGATAATTAGTCGCTAGGTCGGTGAGGTACTGCTTCGGTATGAAGTGTTCTCTCTCTGAAGAAGACTAGACACTGGGCCAAGCAATTCGTCAAAACTGTTTAAAAAAATAAATATAAGGTCATAATGTATTCAAAATAAGACATGCCAGCCAATGTTAGTTGCGCAAACCTTACCAAAAGTCTATCAACATTAACCATAACCCACATATTAGCCCTATTGTGCTAAATCTACCTACCTTAACCTTACAGATATACCTACGCTGACATTAAAGCGGTTGTATTCCCTTAAAACAAAAACACCTGCAAGGCAAAGACAATAACGAAATTATGAAATACTTACCTTAGAACAAATCTCCCGCAGGTCCGCCCGGTCCCCGAAGAGGGAGCTGTCATCTTACCTCCGTTGAGCCTGTCTTTGCGGTGGACTTTCCGGCACGGTCCAGTGATATGCGCCGGTCCTTCGCCGGGACATCACGGTGCATGTGGCTGCTTGCAGTGGGAATATCTCCTAAGCCATACAGGTTTAGGAGGTATTCCTTTTACCTACAGGTAAGCCTTAGTATAGGTTTACCTGTAAGTAGAAATTCATTTTTTGATGATACAACTGCTTTGACCCCTTTGCGCCTAATGTAACCCTAACCTAACCTTATTGCATAGGTAATTACCTTGATATGGACATCCGTGTATAGTTGAAGGACTTGTCCTCGTGAGCTCTTAGATTTTCAAACATGGCCCAAAACTGGCCTCTGGTATCTCGATTGGAGATGATTGGATGGATCCAATAACAACGTCTTGTCATGGCAGCTGACATTAGTAGGGGTAAACTGGACATTTTGAAGGGAACAGGTAAGGGAACAGGAAGAGGTACTGATGATGTCAGTACATATATTTCTCTGATTGGACACAGGCAAAGTCGCCTATCATGGAAGTCAATTTGAAAGTCGCGCCAAGTTGCACTGAAGTCACGCTGAAATCTCTTGCAAAGTTGTGCTTAATTCGGGCCACCCCTGTGTGAATGCAGACTTAAGGGTGATGTTCACAAAATCAGACAGAAGGTTTTCAACACAGATTAACATATTAGTACTCTGAAAGACTTTTTAACTACATAGCGCCTGTAAAGCGCTTCAGTGTGAAAGGGGTCTAAGAGAAAGTAATTTTTTTTTAAAAAAGCTTCTATTTCATTTAGAAATAACTTCACCTTGCTTGCAATGAGAAACTAAATTTGAATGCCTTTATAAACGGGAAAAATTGCAGAATAAAATTAGTAATTAATATGATAAGCTATTTTAGTTCCCAAGTTGAACAGCAAATTTTGGTTACCAAGCTCATTTCAACTAAATCACATTGGGTTTTACCATGCTAGGACATGCCTCAAGTTCATTTTTTATGGACAGTAGGGAGCCCCCCTTCGGTTCGCACCAGAACATGCGAATCGGCAAACATTTTTTGCAAACAATCAAACACGGTTAAAGTCTATGGGACTCGAACATGAAAAATCAAAAGTGCTTATATGCAAGTTATTGCCATAAAAAGTGTATGGGGACCCGGGTCCTGCCCTAGGGGACATGTATTAATGCAAAAAAGTTTTTAAATCGATTATTTTTTCAGGAGTAGTGATTTTAAAAATGCTTAAAGTGAAACAATAAAAATGAAATATTCCTTTAAATAATGTACCTGGGGGTCCCCTTAGTCTGCCTGTAAAAGGGTGCACCTCTGTGATGTTTAGAACAGTGCCAGAGCAAAATGACATTTGTAAAGGAAAATTTGTAATTTAAAACCATTCGTGGCTGTAATGTATTTCCGGCTCCCAGCAAAATAGAAAAAAATCACTGAAAAAATTTGGGTAGGGCCCCCCCCTCATTTTAAGGGGAACCCCGCGCCAACATTAATAAAAAAAATTGACGTGGGGTTCCACCTAAAATACAAACCAGACCCTTACCTCAGCATGCAACCTGGCCGGACAGGATAGGGGGGTGAGCGAGCACCCCCCTCCTGAGCCAAACCAGGCTACATGCCCTCAACATGGGGAGTATGGGTGCTTTGGAGCACGGGGGGCTCTGCGCCCCCACCCCAAAGCACCTTGTCCCCATGTTGATGGGAACAAGAGCCTCTTCCCCACAATCCTGGGCTGTGGTTGTGGGAGTCTGCACGCAGGGTGTTTATCGGAATCTGGAAGCCCCCTTTAATAAGGGGCTCCCAGATCCCGACCCCCCCCCCTATGTGAATTAGTATAGGGTACATCATACCACTACTACTTCACCAAAAAGTGTCAAAAAATTAAAAACCACAGGAGACAATTAGGGACAAGTCCTTTATTAAAAAATAAAAAAATAAATAAGCGTCCCCCGTTGTAATCCATCGTCAATCACGGCGCGCAACGGACCCGAAAAAAGCCGCAACAGCTCCTCCTCCATGGGAGGGCTCCTGCCGTCTGCACGCTCTTTTCTTTGACAGTTTATTTATATGGGAGGGCGGGCCACCCGGAGATGTAAGTGCATGACCCGCCCCCTCTGACGTCACATGACGTTAGAAGGGACGGGGTCTCTATCTTACGTCGCTGGGTGGCCCCGTCCTGCCATATAAATAAACTGTCAAAGCAAAAAGCGTGCAGACAGTGGCAGCCCTCCCAACGGGGAGGAGCTATGCGCGCTGTCTGTGTGCAATGCATTATGGGGTGCTCCACAGCGGCAAAGTCGCTGCGAATGCCCCATAATGTTCTAAATTTGACGAACGGGCGAACACTTACGTTCAACTTGAACCACGGGCCCATGCCTAATGGACAGCATCTAATTTTTTCATTCTACGCTGTACATATGGACATGCAAACAGATTCGGTCATTGCTGAAAAAAAGGCAGTTGCCCTAGGTGGTAGAGGACATTTTTCTTTGCACTGTATATATTTATATTTTGTAATACAGCAATACTGTGCAAACCTTAGTGAACAAAATTAGGAAAACAAGCTTGCTACGGTTTCTGTAATGTTTATGTTTATGCAGTGCTAATATATGTACATATACAAATATTGATTTGAAACAAAGAGGTTATAAATGTAATTATCAGTTATGTGAGTATGTTAAATAAGCTTAAACTGCTCTGTACAAAGCGCAATGAAAACATTGACACAGTAAACATGATAATATGGAAATATATTTAGCTTTGTGTATTGAAACAGTTGCTGTTATATATTTATTCCAATCCACTCAATTCAGGCAAAACCACAACCAATGGTTCTTGAGTGTGATGAGCACAAATTTTAAAACCATCAATATCTGTAGTCATCTGTAATTTCATTTTTGCAGCCAATTTGGGAGAACACTTACTTTATATTTGTTACATGTTCCTCTTCACATTGCATGGCTTGACAAATATTTAAAAACTACAGCTTACCTTTTTTTAAGGAAGGATAAATTCTACTCTTTTAATTTTTTTTATTTATGAGGGGCTGTGCAGCTGTGCCTGCCATAAATTACAATTGCTTCTCTGAATTTGTGATCTACTGTCTTAATTGTCCCTGTGCCCTCTTATATATACATTTAGGACAGTACATAGGAGGTTCAGCAAGCAAGGTTAATACAACAGGGAGACAGAAAATTTACTTTAAAACACAATAAATCCACAGAGGGTCTCAAAGTTTGGGTGATTGAGATGATACAAAGAGGAGAATCATTTACTGATAGGTTTACCAGATTATGTAATAGGGAGACATATTGGATTTTTTACCCGTGACTCTTTAGCACCAAAGAGATTCAATGAGGAATGAGAGGTAAACACCATATTGTAATACTATGGGTTCAGGAACATGTACGTAGCACTACTCCTGTAGGAGCCGCAGGAATTACTTGTCCAGGTGTTCCCAACTTCAGCCCCAGAGCCAAGCACACAACAGGCTCATTCACTCTTCTCCAAAATCTAGTCTAGGTGATGTTGTTTTTTTTTTGTTGTTGTTGTTTTTGTAGAACTTGGATAGGGATGAGGGTAGTGGTGGGATACTCCAAGAATGAGAATTATGTGCACTGAGGACTGAATTTTCCTTTCTGCTTTAAGTAGTAGTAGAACAAGTATAGCAAAGTCCCTACTCTTTAGTGGACTATATCTGGACAGAGCTCTTCAGAACACCAGCCGGTGTCCCCTTTAATAGACTCACAGCTGACTATCACTAGGCAGCAGAGGGGTAGCTGGAGCACAAGGTTCCCAAGATACAGTAATGTCTGTACTCACAAGGCCCAAGGCCAGATGGATGCCTCCTTCCAATCTTCCAAGAGATGCCCTGCAGTGATACCAGATAGATGTGTGGCAGACAACTCCCCTCGGTCAGCTTCTTCTAAGCACCTGGGTCTCTGCTTTCCTCCCCTCTGGTTACCTACCTGAGGCCTCCACATGGCAGCCTGTGCCTGAGAAGGCAGCGTGCCACCCACTCAGGCTGGACTCCTCCACTCTGGGACAAGAGCTCAGTGTGTTCACTGAATAAATACAGTCCCCCAGCACGTCATCAGAGCCTGCCTCTCTTGGATAGGCTGGGCTGTATCCATATTCATTCAGCCATCTGCCATTTGTATCCATATTCATTCAGCCATCTGCCATCTGTATTCATATTCATGCTGCCATCTGCATAGCTTCACACCTACTATTCAGGAACTTCTGAAGTCTCCTAGATACAGAGGAAGCTATAAGCCAGACTGGCAGCAGCTGAACACACTGAACATACCTAACTAGCAGATTACAGCTTTACTAAAAATGGTGAGAATATACGTTTGCCTACCAAATTAATGCAACCATAATAAAAAAATGCACATCAAAAACACAATCTAACAATTATCTAACTATCCTAGCACCTGCCTAGGAGGGTGCTACATCTACATAAATAAATAATGCCTCAGAACACAGTTACTATCATTATTATGCATTTACATTAATAGTAGGGAAAGTTATTATCACTATTATGTCCATTTACTACAGTTGGTGCCATGGTTGGGATTCAAATCATTGTCACTGGTGTAGCCAGACAGAAATGCTAGCCAGTGGCCACTGTACTTTTACCTTTTTTGTATTTTACATCTTGAAGTTTTATGTTGACACATACTAATGACATATCCCTATGCTTTTAGTTATTTCTAAGCATAATTTGAAGTCTAAATATACAAAATATAAATATCCAGAAGAGGTTTTTATATCTTTGAGCAAGTCATCAATTCAATGGGTCTGCTAGATAATGTAATCTGCTAGCTACTGCTGAGTACACTATAAGTGTGCTGAAAAGTTTGTTTTGTTATTCCACTGCTTTCCTATTTCATGTGCATTTATTAAAAAAGTATTTGTTTTTGTTAGATGTTTTCATATGGTACAGCTGGCCTATGTAGTCTGCCAGCTACTGTCATGTTAGCATTGAGAATTTTTAGTTGCAGTGTTATGGCATGCACCCCTCCACTTTTCCTGTATAAAGCAATCACAGCATTCCCTCTAGGTAGGCTTGACAAAGAAAAAGGTCCTTTAAAATGTGTATCCACACCCACTGCTTTGCTCACATGTGATGTCATCCAGGAGATTCCTTGAAACACACTGTGCCTTTGTACAGAGCCCTGGTCTATCCTTCAGCTGCAGTTATTCCTCCATTTGATAGCACTGCTATCAGGAGGACTACATGTGTGAACACAGAGAGATGACCATGCTGGAAGTGTTGAGCACATTATTATTATTTCAGGTATTCATATAGCGCTGTCAATTTACACAGCGCTCTACAGATATATTGTACATTCACATCAGTCCCTACCCTCAAGGAGCTTACTATCTAAGGTCCCTAACTCACATTCATACTAGGACCAATTTAGACAGGATCTAATTAACCTACCAGCATGTCTTTGGAGTGTAGGAGGAAACCAGAGTACCTGGAGGAAACCCATGCAAGCACAGGGAGAACATGCAAACTCCATGCAGGTAGTGACGTGGTCAGGATTTGAATCAGTGACTCTTTTGCTGCTAGGCAGAAGTGCTATCCACTACACCACTGTGCCACTCATGTTTTCACTATTTTAATTTTGTGAGTAACCATTTGCATTTGATTTTACCATTAAAGCTTTTAACTCTAATGCACTTAGTGTGCACTTTTTCTGTTTCTTTGTCTGCCATAAATATCCCTGTCTGTTATGTACAGGCAGATCTTCATTATCAGTTGTAATTAGATTTTAACACTGTCTGTCCTAACAAACGGTCAAAAGTGTAGAGGCTGGACTTCTTACCTTGCATGTTAATGGTGACAGGCATAGGACAGATTCATTCTGATGTTGTTAAAGAAACCTTGTAGTCAGCTTTGACACCTTCTCCTGAGAAACATTTACATTTTTTTTTTTTTATGCTGTGTATGTATGATGGGCATGGGAACACATAACAAACATATAGTGGGCTTTTCTCCAATTTGATTGCAAAAGTATAAAATACCCTTCAAGAAATTCAGGTGTGCTCTGTTTTATATCACAATCTCCCCTGCTACATGACGCTTCCTCAGAGAATACAAAACTGGATTATAACTGGCATTCCTTGAGAAGAATCCGCACAAGAGATAACCATTAATGGACAAACTTGAGCACTTTCTTCTAAGTGAATCATGCTCTAGTAACACAAAAGAACACAGTGCAATTTGCGTCAGCAGTACCATTTTACTTGATGCACTCATTTTACATGAGTGATGCTGTCCAGAGCCATTATCATGCCTATGGTCTATCTGCATAAAAAGAACACTTTTTTTCCAGTAAATAAAATGTGCTGTTGACTTTTATTCTATTCCTTATCTCAATTCTGATGTAAAGCAACTGTATAAGCCTTCTGAAACGTTTATACAAAATATGCCAGACAGTAGCTGAATCTACATTTTAGTTAGACTGGCAATTCCAGAGAATAAAAAGGCAAGAAAAGTAGTAGACTTCATGGATATTCACATCATTTTCATCCCAATCATCATTAGTAACTGGGCAAACCAACACAACGTGGGAGGGGAGCAGGTCACTTTTCTTAAGATAGGAGCCTAAGGATAATGACCGATTTATGATGCCATTATTTCTGCCATGTGGCTGCCACATATGCATTTACTGTATCATTGGCAGGCTTCCCCATCCTTGGTGTCTCCTCT
Organism: Glandirana rugosa; assembly: GCA_018402905.1. Taxonomy (NCBI): domain Eukaryota; kingdom Metazoa; phylum Chordata; class Amphibia; order Anura; family Ranidae; genus Glandirana; species Glandirana rugosa. Next base: position 382,828 of record BLSH010307558.1, read on the forward strand.
GACCCCATAAAACAACTTTCTCACCATTTGCAGCAGCCATTTGCTAGTGGTAAAATGAATAAGATCTCCCTCAATAAAAATAGCAGGCCACCATATTATGTTGTGGACTGGGGAGAGGGATGGGAAGGGGTAATAAAACCTTTCAGGTAGAGACTTTGCGCAACTTAGAATTACATTGAAGGCAATGGGGACAGACTACTGTAATAATGCTCTCCTTACAGTGGTGTCAGGAGGGAGGCTGACCCGGCTATAGCCCCGAGTGGGCCCCCAAAAAGCCCCGGGTCTCGTATTGGTCATTGACAATTATTAGCCCCAAGTCCCAAGACCTGGGGTTGGCTGGGAATGCGGGGCTATACATGGCCGGACTGGCCTACTGGGGTAGCGGGAGATTTCCCGGCTGGTCACCTGCCCTGTGGCCGCTTTGAAGGGCTAATCCTGGGTGGGTGCACAGGCTGCCTCTGAAGGGAAGGTGGCGAGCACCACCGGATTTCACAGAGAGGAGATCTCCCGCTTACCCGGCGTGGCTTCAGTGTCATATGAAGTCCCACCTCCTGGACCGGCTCCTATGATGTACGTCACACTAGTTCAATGCCTGGTTGTATGATGTCCATCATAGAAGTGGGTCCAGGAGGCAGGACTTACTACTCTGTGTAAACTGGCTCTTCTCTCCACATGAACTGGCAAGGCTGCACTGATGGGCACTTGTGAGCCTGAGCTGATGGGCACTGATCAGGCTGCATTGATGGGCACTGATCAGACTACATTGATGGGCACTGATGAGGCTGCATTGATGGGGACTGGTGAGGCTGCATTGATGGGCACTGATGAGGCTGCATTGATGGGCACTGATCAAGCTGCATCGAAGGGCACTGGTGAGGCTGCATTGATAGGCACTGGTGATACTGAGCTGATGGACACTAATGAGGCTGCATTGATGGGCACTGGTGAGGCTGAGCTGATGGGTACTGATCAGGCTTTATTGATGGGCACAGGTTAGGCGGCACTGATCAGGCTGCATTGATGGTCACTGATGAGGCTGCATTGATGGGCATTGGTGAGGCTGAGATTATGGGCACTGATGAGGCTGCATTGATGGACACTGCTGAGGCTGCATTGATGGTCAGTGATTAGGCTGCATTTATGAGCACTGATTAGGATGCACTGATGGACACTGGTGACTCTTAATTGATGGGCACTAATCAGTCTGCATTGAAGGGCACTGGTGAGGCTGCATTGATGGGTACTGATGAGGCTCCATTGATGGGCATTGGTGAGGCTGAGCTCAGGGGCACTGATCAGGCTGCATTAATGAGCACTGGTGAAGCTGCATTGATGGGCACTGGTTAGGCTGCATTGATGGGCATTGGTGAGGCCGCATTGATGGGCACTGGTGAGGCTGCAATGAAAGGCATTGGTGAGGCTGAGCTGATGGGCACCAATCAGGCTGCATTGATGGGCACTGATGAGGCTGCAATGATGGGCACTGATGAGGCTGAGCTGATGGGCACTGGTGAGGCTGCATTGGTGGTTACTGATAAGGCTGTGCTGATGGGCACTGATGAGGCTGCACTGAAGGGGACTGGTGAGTATAATACACTCTTCAAATGTGCTTTTCCCTTTTATGAACAAGAAAATAATGATGTTATGCTGTTGGCCTGGTATAATAATACAATGGGGCTGGTATGAAATTATTTCAGGGCTGGTTTTTATTCCCAGTCCGGCCCTTGGACTATTGTATGACACTTGCACACATCACTGCTCCCTCACCAGGCAGTTCCCAGAACGAGAATGGCAGAAACGAAATGAATAATTTATTGGGGGGCCGATTAAACCGGTTTATTGTGGCCTCCATCCAGTTCCGGTTCTGGCTTCTGGGTCTGTTTAAAAGCCCATCCTCCCCTCCACATCTGCTGTGCTGCGGTCCGCCACCCACAGGATAGTACAGCAACAGCCTGCAGCAGCAGCACACACTCAACAGCCAGCTCAAGTGAGCCCTCAGACCAGACTCAGTGTGCAGTCACTGAGGCCCGTCAGACAGCACTGGACCAGGCTGCAGCCCAGCCCCGCAGCAACCAGCAAGTGAGCCTAAACCGCCCCATGATGCCAGTCTTGGGCTGGATTTACTTTAAAATGTGGGAGGGGTTATCAAATTTACCTTTGGCCTGAAGCCCCTAGTCTTTTCACAACTGGCAACACCCCTGTCTTCTTGTCATATGTATTTTTAAAGCTGCAAGTGGAATTCTGCGTAAACGTCTGGAAATACCGATCATAGCACATGAACATTTGGTTTAGATTAGATTAAAGGGGTTATTTACTAAAACCGCATGGTACTGGTGCAGTTCTGCAAAGAAACCAATCAGCTTCCGGGTGTCAGCTATCAAAGTGAACCAACTGAAGTTAGAAGCTGATTAACTACAGTGCACAACTGCACCAGATTTTGCACTTTCCAGTTTTAGTAAATCAATCCCTACATTTTGTGTTACTTGGCTGAAAAGACAATGCTCTTTTTCTTTATTTTTACATTTTCTTGTCTCAGATTAAAACGGCAATAGTAATGAAGGTTAATGCTAATTCACCTATGCTTATGTTAAATTGTTGACACATCGTGGCTGCACTTTCAGGTATTTACCTAAGTTCCTTTTTCTTTTTTTAAATTTATTCTGCTCTAAAGGAATTGTTGTACCACCTGTACCTAGTAAAAACTGTACACCAAGCTCATATTCAAATTTTACACAGACATCCTACTATCTGTTATCATTGTTATTATTATTTTCATTTTAATAGTATTTATTATATATAGGTCATATATATAATAGTATCACCAATACGCTCATGTCTGCTCATGTCAAAATATATAGTGACATCTACTGTATACTGTCTTGGTAACTATGCAGTCACTCCTGGGCAGTATATCGTTCTGTCCGTGCGCTGGTGGAAACATGCGCACATGACAGTTTTCTGTCCACAGAAATAATGCAAAGTATATTGTGTATGCGGCATCATGACAGCCTATGGAGTTTCTGAAAAGTGTCAGGTGTGCATGTCCATGCTACTTAGATTTATGGCTCCTGGCAGCTAGGTTGTCAAAACCACAATTTCTGCTGACTTTGCAAAATCTCAAAAAACGTAAAATGGGGGGAGGAGAAAGCACTCATATTATTATAAAATATATCTGAAGATAAACCCTTTTTTTATTTTTTATTGAGTAGGAAATGGTTATAACGCCTGTTAGATTTTTTTTTTTTTTTTCATATTGGGGAGCTTTACCTTTGTTCACTAAACATAGCAGAAGCTAAGAGAAAGCTTTTTGAAGTATGGAAAATCCCCTCTCCAAAATATTGGAAATCCCCAAAATTAAAAAATAGCAGATGCATATAGCTCTGCGTGACTTCCTGGTTTTCCAAGGCACTTGTGTCAACAGTGTCTTCCTGGAAGTTCTTGGGTGTAAACAAAAAGCTAACCAACTGGGAATTTCTGCCACTCTCGTCTGAACCGTCGGAGCAAGCAAGGAACAACTTCATTCAGCCAACATTAAGCAATCACTCCTCTGACAAGGAACCACTGGAACAAGCAAGGAACAACATCATCCAGCCGACATTAACCGCTTGCCGACCGCTGATCGGCAATTGACGGTGACAAAGTGGCTCTGTAACGCAAATCGCCGTCATACGACGGCGGCCGCGATACAGAGCCACTGTGAGCGCGCGCGCGCCGCCGGAGGTGCGCGTGCACACTCACTGTGTTCGGGGGGGCCAGGGAGCGGGTGCGGCGGCTTCGATTGCCGCCGGCCACCCGCGATGCCCCCCCCCGGAGTGAAGGAGCGGAGGTCCGTGTAAGTAAACACGGACCTCCGCTCTGTGTGAGGGGGAAGGGCTGTGATCACAGCCTTCCTGTACATGAAGGCTGTGACCACTTCAATTCCCCAGCTAGGCAAGCCCCCATACAGTTAGAACACGCCCAGGGAACATACTTAACCCTTAGAGCGCCCCCTGCAGGTTAACCCCTTCACTGCCAATGGCATTTACACAGTAATCAGTGCATTTTTATAGCACTGATCGCTGTATAAATGGCAATGGTCCCAAAAAAGTGTCAAAACGTTCCGACATGTCCACCCCAATATCGCAGTACCGCTAAAAATCTCAGATTGCCGCCATTACTATTAAAAATAAAAAAAAATAAAAACCCCAAAAATGAATTCTCATCACCCGTAAACGCGACCACTTTTGCGCAAACCAATTAATAAACGCCAATTGCGATTTTTTTTTATCGCAAATATGAGGAAGAATATAAATCGGCCAAAAACGGTGAAAAAAATTTTTTTTTATATTTTTTTTTTGATTTGTATTCTTTAGCAAAAAGTAAGAAATTTGGGTTTTTTTGCAAAATTGTCGCTCTTCTTTTGTTTATAGTGGCGATCAGAAATGACGCAGAGGTGATCAAATACCACCAAAAGAAAGCTCTATTTGTGGGAAAAAAAGGACGCAAATTTCGTTTGGGTACAACGCCGCACGACCGCACAATTGTCAGTTAAAGCGACGCAGCGCCGAATCGCAAAAAGGGCTCCGGTCCTAAAGCTGGAAATCCTTCCGGGGCTGAAGTGGTTAAGGAATCAATATGTTAACACTAAAGTGGGTCTCGTAAACATGACAACTCCAGTATGGGGCCGTTCACCTTCAAAATCCCACCACCCCAGGTTATTGTTATTGTTTTTTTTGTGCTTGTTATTTTTTTTTGTGCTCTAACCTTCTTTTTCTTTTCAGAACAATCATTACCTCTTGCCTAGATATCATTTGCACTGAAAGTTACATATGGTACCAGATTTAATCAGACAGGTAGACACAGCAACCTAACTAAACTGAGATCTGAGATATTCCCTTATCTTGAAAATAGCACTTACTGTTGATTTAAGTCCATCTTTGCTTGTATACTTCTCGTTACAGGGGGTCTGGTTTCATTCCTGGTTGCTGCAGACACCAGCCGATCATGCCCATACAAATTACCTCCCTTAATGCCAAGGGACTTAATTCGCCCTTCAAAAGAAACATGATGTGGAGGGAGGCCATACATCAGAGAGCTGATGTGATCTGTATACAAGAGACACACTTCCTAAAAGACAAGCCCCCAAAGTGCTCTCATAAAAAATTCCCCCATTGCTTCCTTGCTAATGCTCCAAAGAAAAATAGAGGCGTCATGATAGCAGTCAAAGATTCCGTTTCATTTACGCTACATCACTGTGAGGCAGACATTGAGGGCAGATACCTAATCCTATCAGCAACCATTGAAAACCAACGCCTCACTCTAGTTAACATCTACGCCCCTAACACAACTCAAGGAAGATTCTATCAAACAATAATCTCAAAACTGACCCCCTTCAGAAACAACCCTCTGATAATTTGCGGGGACTTCAATGACATTATTGATCCCTCCCTTGACACTTCAAATCCGTCTAAACGACGGCCTTCTACCCTGGCTTCCCTCCTTCAAAAGGAAGACTTATATGACCCCTGGAGGTGTCTGCACGACACGGAACGAGACTATACCTTTTATTCCCACCCGCAAAACTCATACTCTTGGATTGACCTGTTCCTCACAGACAAATATCTTCTCCAATCCATAACCAATGCACACATAGGGGTGATCACATGGTCGGATCACGCCCCAGTATCGATTACTCTATGCGATAACAAACAAGCTCCTAGCCATACGGTCTGGAGACTAAATCCATCCCTCCTCACTACCCCAATGGGCATGGACGGGATTCGATCCGAGATTGAGTCATACTTCCGACAGAACTCCCAGTCGGTTACTGACCCTTCCATTGTCTGGAATGCACATAAGGCAGTTCTGAGAGGTTTGTTTATCAAATTAGGTGCCCAACAAAAGAGGATGCATAGGGCCACGACTGAAAAGCTACTAACCAAAATAAGAGACCTGGAGACACGGCACAAAAAGCTCATGTCCCCGGACCTCTTCGAAGAACTAAAGAATACTAGATTGCAACTTAGTGAACATCTCCACCGCAAATTTGACTATTACGTCAAACGCCTCAAACTCCAATTTTACTCATCGGCTAATAAATCAGGAGCCTTTATGGCAAAACAACTAAAAAGACAAGCGGCAAATAAAAAATTTCAATACCTTACTAATTCCCACGGCCAGAAACTGTTTAATCCCTTAGACATAGCCAATGAATTTGTATCCTATTATGCTAAACTTTACAACCTTAAAAACTCAGAGAAAACTTACCAACCTAAAGAAGGTGAAATTGATGCATTCCTAGCATCAGTCCATCTTCCTTCTATTTCTTCGACTCAGCTAGCTGAATTATCAAAACCGTTCTCCCCAGCAGAAATTCTACGTGCCATCAAACAGTTACCCCTACACAAAGCTCCGGGACCCGACGGATTCCCAAATGAATACTATGTGCAATTCTCACAAATTCTCACCCCACATCTGTGAAACCTTTAACCAGTATGCCTCTATGGGGAAAATCCCCAAAGAAGCCCTGGAAGCCCTAATAACCAAAACCAGGCAAAGGCCCAGACAATCCGGCCAATTACCGCCCCATTTCTCTCCTTAATATGGATACTAAATTGTACGCAAAGTTGCTGGCACAACGCCTCTCCACAATCATTACTCACCTGATACATTCCGACCAGGTGGGATTTATACCACAAAGACAGGCAAGTGATGGCACGAGACGCCTCATCGACCTGATTCAGTGGGTGGAACACACCCGAACGCCTTCTCTGTTCCTCTCTTTGGACGCAGAGAAGGCGTTCGACAGAGTGCACTGGACATACATGCAGAAAGTACTCCAGAAGTTTGGTTTGTTAGGAAGCTTTTTAACAGCTATCATGAACTTATATTCCGCTCCTAGTGCCAGAATTTGGACTTCAGGGATCAAATCTGACCCATTAGACATCACCAACGGTACAAGACAGGGGTGTCCATTATCTCCCCTGATCTTTGCCATGGTGATGGAACCCCTTGCACAAGCTATAAGATCCTCCCCGACAATATCGGGCATTAACGTAGGTAACGTGGAACACAAAATAGGCCTATATGCTAACGATGTCATCATCACAATCACAGATCCTCAGACATCCCTTTCCAATATACAAAAACTTTTAGACCAATTCAGTGCTGTTTCTCTATATAAGGTCAACCACAGCAAATCCATTATGCTTGATCTGGGCATCGAACCTCAGACTAAGCATAATATCTCTGTGAGCTCTCCCTTTCAATGGGCCAGCAAGGCCTCACTCCCTTACCTAGTCATTCAGCTAACATTTCCTAGCCGACTATTGCTGTCCACTAACCTTACCAACCTACAAGAAAAGCTTATGCGCATTTCTAAAGAGTTAAGCACAGTCCCTTCCACCTGGGCGGGAAGAATAGCTCAATCAAAAATGTACTTGCTCCCCCACGTCTTATACATGTTTCGTACAATGCCTGTACCTCTCTTGCCCACTCAGCTTCGCCAATTACAAATATTAATGGATGATTTCATATGGCAGCATAGGAGACCTAGAATCAAAAGAGAAACTCTACTCTCCCCAGCACAGAAGGGCGGTATGGGTGCCCCAAACATCCAAGCATACCATAAAGCAGTAGTTCTTGACCAACTAAAAGAATGGTGGATACCCAACTCAAATAAAAACTGGACCCAAATTGAAACTAACGCCTCCTTAACAGACTTAAAAATCTTACTCTCAGCCGTCACTCTCAACTTCAGGCCACAACATTATTATATGGACACAATCACAGCAGCTTTAAGAATATGGGCTGCTTGCATGCAAAAGACAACATGTATTCCCAGAAAGATCCTCTCTAAATTAAATCTCAAAACGATAGAACTGCTCTCACCAGATCTCTCCTTTGAAGTATGGAGCAGGAAAGGACTGAACACAATTGACCAACTGTACTCTTCATCGGGCCTACTCTCGTTCTCACAACTTCAGCAGACATACGACATTCATAAATCAACATTTTTTCTATATCTCAGAACCCGATCAATTCTCTCCAGCATCAAAATATCAGAGGAAGAAACAGCACTACTTGACATACTAAAATACTATGACACACCAAAACCTGCTGTCAAGGGCATATCGATGGCCTATAACACTATCACCCTCTCTCAGACAGTAATACCTGATCCATCCACAGGCTTCTGGTGTAAGTTCACAGATAGTCCACCCCCACCCAAGCTATGGAATGAAGCCCTTATGCTTCCCCGCCGAGCATCACGGTGCATAACCCATTGGGAATCCCTTCTAAAACTATTTCACAAATGGTGCTATACTCCATCAAGATTGGCTAATATTTTCCCCTCAACATCGCCACTGTGTTGGAGAGGATGTGGTGAAAGAGGAACACTATACCACATATGGTGGGAATGTTGCCACATCAAACCCTACTGGCAAGAAGTCACACACATGTTATCCTCTCTCTGCAACGGTCCAACATCAATGTCCTCTTTAGACCTTCTCATTGGTCTATCAATACCCACCTGGCCTGGCCATGTGCAGACTCTTGCCACACACATCTTGATTGCCGCACGTTTAGCCCTTGCAAGGGAATGGAAATCGGTCCAACCTCCTACCTCCTCGGATCTCATCAGGCTACCAAACTCACATTATCAGATGGAAGCGGAGTTCGCTAAAGCCAACCTCGCTAACTCAAAATTTATTAAATCCTGGACACCCTGGATTGAAGACCAGAGAAGTACCCCTTTATAACACACTCTGGACTTGACCAACAGTGTTTCCCACCTACACACACCCTCAGTTCTCACCTCCTGGCAGTTTAGAACGATATACAACCCCATAGTGGGGATTAGATATCTCAAGTTTGAAATGGAAACAATGGGAACACCCAGCTGATGTCTACCAGCGTTGTTAATTGTTAATTTCTACCTTATCTAGGCTCATCCTTGGCTTTGATCTTCACAGCCACTGAATAGATACCTATGTTGTTTATACCTTGTAGTTGTGCATGCAGGGGGATACACCAGCCTATATTAAGTCACCAATCAGGCTCCAGCCTGACTAACTATAGGTTCAATCAAACACCCCCACAACATATCCAGTAAATATTTGCTTGATAAGTATAAAGAGGGCTGCCGGTATGCTCCCTCTCCCGATAGGCACAGTGTGAACCCAAGTTGGGGTGCCTGGGCTGGGGAGCAGACTGGCCACTCAATACAAATCTTGAAGTCCGGTATGGTCTGCTGTTGTCCTTCTGTGTACACAACTGATAGATACTACTATGTATTGTGCTACCAATTGCAGATCCTATATGTTATAATCTTTGGCACAAATATATTGCCTTTTTCCTGTTAACAACTTTACTTATATCTGTAATTTGCAAAAAAAATTTTTTTTATAAAAAACACTGAAAAAAAAAAAAGTTACTTACAAGATGAGCTTTAAAAATCCGCTTGTTACAATGTATGGACGCCGCTCACAGCGTGCGTTCCAACAACAGGAAATGACATCCACGGCACCCTCAAACCGGAAATTGCATTTATCGGTGATCATATGAGACACTACTCTGGACAACATCAGCCCATGGGCATCTGATTGCATACAGCGTTACCTGATCCCCAGACTGAAAAGCTGGAGGTCATGGTGTTGTGGTGAGTAGGTTTCCATGGGGGATTTTCTCTCCCCCCTACACGTGTGGAGCACATTGGCACTTTGAAGAATTTTTTTCAGCAACACAGCGCACTTTGTCACTTTATTGCGGACTATTGTATCACTATGAATGTTTAATCAATCAGCACTTTATCATATGTTATCAAATGCCATATGGATTATTTTCTGGTCTGTTTTGTTTGTACTTATTTCCATTATATAATTTTGATGTGCTAGCGCTACAGTAACCTTTTTCTTAGAATATATTATTATTATTATTATTATTATTGTACAGGATTTATATAGCGCTTTACAATATTAGGGCAGACAGTACAATTACAATACAATTCAATACAGGAGGAATCAGAGAGTCCTGCTTGTTAGAGCTTACAATCTAGGAGGGAGGGTTAAATGATACGAAAGGGCAATAGATGAGCTAATTGAGAAAATAAGGATTGTCGTTGTTAGGTGGTGGCAAGATAGGCTTCCCTGAAGAGAAAAATTTTCTGGGATTGCCTGAAGGTGGATAGATTTGGGGACAGTCTGACAGATTAGGGTAGGGAGTTCCAGAGGATGGGAGAGGATCGGGAGAGGTCTTGGAGGCGAGTATGAGAGGAGGTGATGAGGGAGCTGAAGAGCAGGAGGTCTTGGGAGGAGCGAAGAGGATGGTTTGGTTGGTATTTTGAGATTAGGCTGGTGATGTAGCTGGGAGCAGAGTTGTGGATGGCTTTGTAGCTGATTGTTAGTATTTTGAATTGAATTCATTGGGCGAGTGGCAGCCAATGGAGGGAATGGCAGAGAGGGGTGGCAGACGCTGAATAGTTTGTAAGGTGGATGAGTCTGGCAGAGGCATTCATGATGGACTGGAGGGGGATAATCTATTTAAAGGTAGGCCAGTGAGGAGGGAGTTGCAGTAGTCGAGGCAAGAGATGACCAGGGAGTGAATCAGAAGCTTTGTGGTTTCATTGGTTAGGAAGGGACGTATTTTAGAGATGTTGCGGAGATTGAGGCGGCAAGCCTCAGAAAGTGATTGGATGTGGGGCCAAAAGGAAAGTTCAGAATCCAGGATAACACCAAGCACCCTAACATATGGGGATGGGTGGATGGTTGTGCCATTGCTCTTGAGAGAGAAGTTGGGGGAAACGGCACATGGGGAGGAAATATTATGAGTTCAGTTTTAGACAAGTTGAGTTTGAGGAAGTGGTGTGACATCCAGGCAGATATGTCTGTTAATAAGTTTGTGATACGTGAGGAGACTGATGGAGTGAGTTGGGGGGTGGAGAGGTAAATTTGGGTATCGTCAGCGTAGAAATAATATTGAAAGCCGTGGGAGGCTATCAGCCGGCCCAGGGAAGAGGTGTATATTGAAAATAAGAGAGGTCCAAGAACAGAACCTTGGGGGACTCCAACAGAGAAAGGAAGAGGAGGGGAGGAGGTAGAATTGTACGTTACACTGAAGGTGCGATGGGATAGGTAGGATGAGAGCCACTGAAGAGCACAGTCACGGAGTAGAGATTTTTGAGGAGGAGGAGGTGGTCAACAGTATCAAAGGCAGCCGAAAGGTCCAGGAGTAGGAGTAAAGAGTAGTGCCCATTGTTTTTTGCGGTTAGTAGGTCATTTGTGTGTTTAAGAAGGGCAGTTTCTCTGGAGTGTTGGGGGCGAAATCCAGATTGAAGGGGGTCCAGAAGGTTGTTAATATATTAAAGGGTACCTCTTTTAGTGACCCCCCTTGCGGTTAAAATTTTCCTATATACCTTAGATAGACATACTCCGATCTCTTACTCCCTCTAGTGGTTTTAAATATGCATTTGCATACACCAGATCCAATTTGTCTCTAGGATTTATTTTGATAAATGGTGCTACTTTTGATCTTTAATAATTGGTTATAAAACAATTTATGTCTAAGTCAATATTTAACCCCTATGGGTCAAAGTACACATTTTGCATATCGACCATGTTTCATTTCTAGAAATAGCTTGCTTTAAAGTAGAGCCTCTCCAGTATGGTTCCTTCCAGTCCATCCCATAAAATGTGAGGCCCCCAGGGTCCCTGTTGTGTACCATTCGGAAATGATTGTAGACACTATGAAATGTAATACCTTTCTTTATATTATTAATGTGCTCTCCAATCTGTGTTCTCAATTACTGTGTGGTATGACCCACGTATTGGTATCCACATTCACATTTCAACACATAGGTGGCATGTGTGGTATTACATGTGACAATTTTTTTTATTCCATATTCTTTACCCATTTGGTTTGATTTAAAATCTGTTCTCCTGTTGGCTCTGGGCATTAATGTGCATCCAGCACATCTCACAAAATGCAGTCTCACAGGGTAAACCATGATTATATCCACTTATTACACTGCAAGCACTATTTGCACACAGGGTTTACCCTGTGAGCCTGCATTTTGTGAGTCAACATCCATTAACGGACTGGAATAGCAGCTGCATGGAGTTATCTTTCGCGCAAGTGTATTAATTGTATATATTTATCCAGAACATCTGCCACATCCAAAGATGTCACCCCTATCTTGAAAAAGGGTGGTCCTCTTTGGCAGGTCTGGGAAATTGTATACCATTTTTAGTCTAATGTAAATGAATTGAGGCATCGTGGGTATAACTTTACTTATTAGTAGTATTTTCTGATGATCCCCTCCACTTCTTTATATTGGCTGTTATATCCTGTGATAAATGCCCATTCCTGGTTTCCTCTTTCTCTCATTTTTTCCTGTAGGAGGGATATCCTATTCATATCCCCCACTTCCTTTCTTATCTCCAATAATCTATTTTAATTGTACCCTTTATCCACCAATCTCTCTATCAGTACATCCGTTTGATCCTGGAAGTCCTCCATCCTGTTTCTCCTAATACTAACAAACTGTCATTTGGGTATAGCCATCTTCCATTTGAGATGATGACAGCTGGTTATGGGTATATACCCAATTCTATCTGTGCTTTTGAAATATGTCCTGGTATTCAGACCTGATTGAGACCAGGTCAAGGAAGTTGACACTATTTTCTGCAATGTTAACTGTAAATGTAATGCCATATTGGTTGGAATTAATATGCTAGATGAAGACCTCCATTTTGTATCTAGTTCCCCTCCACATCATTATACTGTCACCAATGAATCTTCGATATAATGTCAACCCTGGCCATTATCTATTAAATACCTCCTCCTGTTCCCATTTGTTTAGAACTATGTTCGCGACGCTGGGGGCATACTTGGCCCCCATCTCAACTCCCTTGGTTTAATTAAAATATGTATGGCCGACCCATTTCTAACCCTTACAGTGTGAACTTTTGCTGTTCCTCTTTCAGAGTGGATTGATAGTGTAGGGCCCTCAGGGCGTCATCTTGTTGAATATTAGTGTAGAGTGACTCGACATCTATTGTGGCGAGGAGACTATTCTCATCTATTATTACATAATTTAGAAGATTAATCAGGTTCTTGCTATCTTTTAGATAGGCAGGTCCTCTATTTACCAGGGGTTGTAGGTATATATCTATATACCAGGGGTGGACTGACCATTAGGGCTCTCGGGCGCTGCCCGAGGGCCTGGCATCAGAGCGTGGCCCCATGAGAGAATCCTGGCTGGTACCTCTGTCCTGGAGAATCTGTGCTGAATTCGGAGCCCCGTGCCAGCTTGACAGAGGTCCACTGGGCACTAGGAACACCTTCCCCGCATCTCTTCTTGCGGGGTGCCTGGGCTCCTCCACACAGCGACACCCCCTTCCCCCCATTGAGCATGCACACCACACAGAACTCACTGAGAATCTTTCTCCTCGGCTCCCATGTATACAGACAGGAGGGGGAGGAGCCGGGGAGGAGAGACATTACCCTAACTGCAAAAGCCACATTGATGAGGTCTGTGCATAGTTTTTGGATAGAGGAGGGGAAGGTAAACAGGAATGCACACATGGAGAAGTGATAGGGGAGGTGCTTTTAGAGGAGCCCCCATACCTGCTCTCATCCCAAGCCCCCAACCCTGCTCTCATGCCAGGGCCCCCTCCCTGCTCTCATCCCAGGCCCCTATCCCTGCTATCATTCTAGGGCCCTATTCCTGCTCTCATCCCAGGGCCCCCTCCCTGCTCTCATCCAAGGACACCTCTCTGCTCTCCACCCAGGACCCCTTTGTGCTCTTCTCCCAGGACCCCTCTCTGCTCTCATCCCAGGACCCCTTTCAGCTCTTCTCCCAGGACCCCTCTCTAATTTCATCCCAGGACCCCTTTCTGCTCTCCTCCCAGGGCCCCCTCCCTGCTCTCATCCACAGGAACCTACTCTCGTCCCTCCCCCGGGACCCTACTCTCGTCCTTATCCCGGGATCTTACTATCGTCCCTATCCCCGGACCCTACTCTCGTCCCTCCCCCGGGACCGTACTCTCGTCCCAACCCCCGAACCCTACTCTCGTCCATACCCCCGAGGAGATTTTCG
>BLSH010307558.1:400995-448892 GCA_018402905.1 Glandirana rugosa
AATTTATAAAAATTTTTTTATTTTTGTATTTTTTACGTTTTTACCTTTATATGGGTACTTCCGGCTTATTTATACTTTTTTGACACAGTTTGAAGATGATTTTAGAACAGTTCTATGGCCTCTAATGTTAATTAATACTTTTCAGACCCATTTTGAAGATGATTTCCATTTTTGCATTTTTTATGTTTTTATTTTTTTAAAAATATTTAAAGTTATTTCCCTGTCCCCATTTCTTTGTAGGTCACTTGTCCCACCCTTACCCACATTTCCTTCCTTTTGCAGACCTCTAGGACCTTCCAGGACTATTTTACAGCACTTTTTGTACCTAAAAGTCCGGGTCTCCATTGATTTCAATGGGGTTCGGGGTCCGGGACAAAGTTCGGGTTCTGTCCGGACCCGAACCCGGACTTTGACCCGAAGTTCGGCCGAACCAGCAGAACCCGGACTTCTAGAAGTTCGCTCAACTCTAATAAGGGGTGCTAGGGGCTCACAATCTCATGGGGCTACTCCATAATTCCCGTGGCCCTGACAGGAATGGTACTGCCTGCATGAGGATGTATGCAACACCTGTGCATCCCCGTGTGAATAAACATGGAGCTTGCATGGGTGTAAGCTGTAGTACGTCCATGTGAATGATGCCTTATTCATTTTACAGTAACATAATTACAGTAATATAATTCCTCACAATAACATTATTATATTAGGATAAGCCCTAGGGCTCATACATATCTCCCTCCAGCACCCATTAGCTATTGTGATATTAATAAATTAGCTTTAGTGGTCAATCAGCTGAATCTGTCAAATTTCTCTCAGAGATTTCTTTCAGAATCTGTATAGTCACTATATGCGTGAGGTGATTGTAGCTGTATGAGACAGAAACAATTGATTACATTCTGTGATACTTTTATTTGCACTTACATACAAATTTTAAGGACAAGCTTTTGGGGTGTGTCCCCTTCTTCAAGGTCCCAGCAGTACTAATTCACAAATGCTTTTTTAGTACTGCTGGGACCTTGAAGAAGGGGACATACCCTGAAAGCTTGTCCTGAAAAATTGTATGTTAGTGCAAATAAAAAAAGTATTACAGACAGTGCTTAATTGTTTCTATAGTCACTATAAAAACTCACCAGGGATGAGTGCAGGCTCACAAGAGAAGAAAACCCAGCATGAGCAAACAACTGCTGACTGTCAACCACTTTATTAGGTACACCTGTTCAATTGCTTGGTATCACAAATTGCTAATCAGCCAATCACATGGCAGCAACTCAATGCATTTAGGTATCTAGATGTGGTGAAAAGAATTTGCTGAAGTTCAAACCGGGCATCAGAATGGGGAAGACAGGGGATTTAAGTGACTTTGAACGTGGCATGGTTGTTAGTGCGAGACGGGCTGGTCTGAGTATTTCAAAAACTGCTGATCTACTGGGATTTTCACATACAACTATCTCTAGGGTTTTCAGAGAATCGTCCAAAAAAGAGAAAATATCCAGTGAGTGGCAGTTGTGTGGACAAAAATGTCTTGTTGATGTCAGAGGACAGAGTAAAATGGGCAGACTCGTTTGAAATGATAGAACGGCAACAGTAACTCAAATAACCGCTTGTTACAACCAAGGTATGCAGAATACCATTTCTGAACACATTGAACCTTGAAGCTGATGGGCTACAGCAGCAGAAGACCACACCGGGTGCCATTTCTGTGAGCTAAGAACAGGAAACTGAGGCTACAATTCCCACAGGCTCACCAAAATTGGACAACGGAAGATTGGAAAAAGGTTGCTTGGCCTGATGAGACTCAATTTCAGCTGCGACATTCAGATGGTAGGGTCAGAATTTGGCATAAACATCACAAAAGCATGGATCCATCCTGCCTTGTATCAACAGTTCAGGCTGGTGGTGTAATGGTGTGGGGCACACTTTGGGCCCCTTAGTACCAATTGAGGATTGTTTAAATGCCATGGCCTACCTGAGTATTGTTGCTGACCATGTCCATCCCTTTATCACTACAGTGTACCCATCTTTTGATGGCTACTTTCAGCAGGATAATGCACCATGACACAAAGCTTAAATCATCTCAAACTGGTTTCTTGAAAATGACAATGAGTTCACTGTACTCCAATGGCCTCCACATTCACCAAATCTCAATCTCATAGAGCACCTTTGGGATGTGGTGAAATGGGAGATTCACATCATGGATGTGCAGCCAACAAATCTGCAGCAACTGCGTGATGCTATCATGTCACTATGGACCAAAATCTCTGAGGAATGTTTCCAACACCTTGTTGAATCTATGCCATGAAGAATTAAGGCAGTTCTGAAGGCAAAAGGGGTCCAACACTATACTAGCAAGGTGTTTCTAATAAAGTGCCCGGTGAGTGTATATGTTCCCCTATTTGTTGGCCACTGGATGTAATGTCATCATCTCATCTAAGACTACATTGGGAGTGTATTAAAAGGTAACAATCCAGTCTTCCCAGTCTATACATAAACCATTGGGCAATGTCACATGATTCCCATCCATGCACCCCAAGTCCGTGTGTAATGGCATGAATATGCTTTGAAAGTCTTGGAGAGTTTTGGAAGAAAAAGATCATCAAAGCTTATTTTCCTGTCGTTGTCTCTGCTTAGAAGAGGTTTCCCTCACTTCTTTTACAGGTGATACAATTGGCAGTAGGAAACCTCCTATTATGACCGTCACTAGACTCTCCATTGGTAGGTGTATTGTTTTGTCAAATGTCTACTGTTCCCTCTCTGTGTATCCCTATCTAAGCTGTGAGCATGGCAAAAAATGAGTAAAACGTGTGGTACTAATCATATAATATTCATAGAGAGAATGAGAATGTGGGTAAAAATGACCAATTACCAAGGCATCAACAAGGACTCATCAAAATTGGAAGGCAAATAGTGTGTCACCCAAGGGAGCCAACTTTTCTTAACGTTACATATTTTGTTTTGAGTTATAGTCTGTATTTTAGGGTGAATCATAGCTTGATTGATTCTATATTTGGTTTCAGTCAATACCAGAGTTGGGGATTTCCAGGCTTTAGCAATAGTTTGTTTGTAATAACCTGTAGTAAAAGTTTGAACTGGCTGCGGGAAATACTTGTTGGTTTTAAATTTAGGAGCGCTATCAAAAGATCAGGAGGGATGGACACTGCAAATAATGTTAAGATCATAAGAAATATATCCTTCCAGAACCTTTTGACTAATGGACAGTTCCAACAAATATGTGTATAGGTGTGATCCAAGATCAGTACAGCCTTGAAAACAGGATGAGGAGCAATTGGGGGCAAATTTCGCAATTCTGTCTGGAACCAAGTACCAGGTGTAAGTACTTTAAAATTAGTCTGTAATGCTACAATATTTTGCAAAGAGGATTTAGTAGTATTTCAGATCTCGTCCCATTCTGCTGTTTCCAGCGAATGTCCAAGATCAGACTGCCACTTAGCTACATACGAGAGTGGATCAGGATTAGGTTTAGTAATGAATTCAGCATAGAGAGTCAAAATAAGTCCTTTTGCATGGGGGTCATGTTTGCATACACTGTACCTTCAAAGAACCCTTCCACATTCTATACAAAACTAAAAATGAAAAATGTTTGGTTGGAGTTTTACTTTAGTATACGAAAATACAATCTATTGAATTACATAACTAACAATGAGAAACAAATGCCTTTAAAATGATTTATGATTAGAAGCAAAGTAAATACATTTTGAAATGTGACTTATTTTAGATTGCAGCACACAGATACTTTGTTCTGCCACCAGACAATGGTTTCTTAACAAGGCCCATTCTTACAGCATACAGCTCTCTGCAGCTACATAAACAGAAATGAATTAAATGGTTCAGACAATGAGAAATAAAATATTCCTCACTGCTGGAAGCTGAAGGCCAGACAATGAATACAACTGTGCCTTTCTCACCTTAGTATATTTCCTTTCTTTGTGAGATAAATGATGCTGATTGAGTTACTCAGCAAGTATACCTAAGGTACCTGAATGCGAGGATGCTACCCCAAGTCATAATGGGAATTAACAGAACAAAAAAATAATAATTAATACAGGGAACATTCCAGAGAGCTAAATGAATCGTAAGTGATAAACACTTCTCCCTGAAGATTTTAGTTTTCAGTAATTAAAAAGAAGGCATGGGTGAAGGGAAGAGAACTGAATGCCAATTTTAGCATTGGCAAACAACATTCAGAGTATGCAGAATGGATCATCTTTCTTGTCATTTCTCTCTATTGTTTTTCTTGATTCCAGAACCTGATAGTATGTAACCTGATAGAAAACAGGCAGTCTGATGACAATTGCAGTACTGCAGACAAAAATAAAAAGTAAAATTCACCCGAGGCTGCTGTCCTCCTTTCGTCCTCACTTATTCATCAGATAACAGTTCATTTACAATTATTCACCTGCTATGACTCCAACAGCAATACTTTATTTTTTCCAAATGTGCAAAAGAGGCTTTTGGCCTCAAGGTCCTGTAGAGATGTCATACTCCTTGTCAGATTCAAAAGTTTTATTTTTTTATGTCAGCATCAGCCAATGAATAGGATTAATATAGGTGTCCATAAAAGGGGCAGTCATAGATAAGCTTTAATTTAATTAAAAAAAATGTGCTCTAAAGAGAAATTTGTAGAATAGCTTTTGTTTTTTGAGAAAAATGTATTTTTATATTTTTTTGCTGACAAAGCATTATTTACCAATTTTAGCCATGTGCTCCTGATTAATGTCTGTTGGACATAAATAAAGAGCACAGGATCACATATAAACTATATTGTCAAAAGTATCGGGATGCCTGCCTTTACACGCACATGAACTTTATTGGCATTCCAGTCTTAGTTCATAGGGTTCATTATTGAGTTGGCCCACCCTTTGCAGCTATAACAGCTTCAACTCTTAAGGGAAAGCTGTCCACAAGGTTTAAGAGTGTGTTTATGGGAATGTTTGACCATTCTTCCAGAAGTGCATTTGTGAGGTCAGGCACTCTTGTTGGATGAGAAGGCCTGGCTCGCAGTCTCCACTCTAATTCATTCCAAAGGTGTTCTATCGGGTTGAGGTCATGACTCTGTGCAGGCCAGTCAAGTTCCTCCACCCCAAACCTCCACCCACTCTGTCTGCAACAAGCTCACTTCTGTCCATGACCTTTTATTATCCCACTCCCTTAACCTTCTTGCAATCACAGAAACATGGCTTCAAGAGTCAGATTTTGCCTCGCATGCAGCCCTCTCCCATAGAGTCCTCCACTGGACTCACTCACCCAGTCCCAGGGGACGGAAAGGAGGTGGAGTTGGTTTGCTTCTATCCCCACTGAGCACCTTTCAAGTCCAGTCTACCCCTCCCTCTCTATCCTTCTCTTCTTTTGAGACACACTGTATTCGGCTGTTTTCCCCCATTTTTTTAAGGATTACAGTGATATATCGTCCTCTTGGACCAGTGTCATGCTTCCTTGATGACTTCTCTGCCTGGCTACCCTACTTTCTCTCCTCTGCAATACCCATTATTATCCTTGGTGATTTTAACATCCCTGTTAATGTTAACAGCCCAGCTGCATACCAACTTTTCAATTTGACTTCATCCTTTGACCTTACACAATGGACATAGTCCCACACTCACTCTGATGGTAATATCCTCAACCTTGTTTTCTCCCATCTTTGCACCCCCTACAACCTCACCAACACCCTCTATCCTCTCTCCGACCAGAACTTCATCCCTTTCACAATGTACTTGTCTCCAACCACCTGTCCCACCAAGCAGAAAACAATTACCCGCAGAAACTGTCGCCAATTTATTCCTTCTCTTTTCTACTCTGCAACTGACCACCTGCATGACAAAATCTCACCCCTACCTTGCCCCGAACTGGCCACCTCTATCTACAACAGTTCACTTTCATCCTCACTGAACTCTCTTCCTCCTCTCACTACACAAAATATCAGGCCCTGACCATTACAACCTTGACAGACCGACGACACCAGAAACCTTAAGAGACATAGCCGCGAACTGGAGCGAGTATGGCATAAAACCAAATCCCAGCATGCCTTCTTAATATACAATTCCTCCCTCCATGCTGCCAAAGAAGCCTACTTTGTCACCCTCATTAATACTCTGTCCTCCAGTCCTCGTCGTCTCTTCTCTACTTTTAACTCTCTACTTTCTCCACTACCATCTTCACCCAGTACCTCACTCACTGCTCACGATATTGCCAATCACTTCAAAAACAAGATTGGTGCAATTTGTGGGGACATCTCCACTGCACTAACATCTAACCCACTTAACATACCCTGTACAAATCCGCTCTCAACACTCTCCTCTTTTTACCTTGCTACTACCGTAGAGGTCTCTAAACTTTTTTCAGAAGCCCGCCTTACCACCTGTCCCCTGGATCCTGTTTCCTCACATCTACTACGGTCACCCTCTTCTTCTATCTTATGCTCCCTCACTCATATCTTAAATCTCTTCCTCTCTACTGGCACCTTCCCCTCCCCTCTAAAACATGCCCTGATCACCCTCACACTTAAAAAGCCCCCACTGGACCCCACCAGCCTGAACAACTTAAGACCCATCTCCTTGCTTCCATTTGCGTCAAAACTTTTAGAACACTTAGTCTACAACCGTCTTAGCTCCTACCTCACTGACAACAACCTTCTTGACCCCTTACAGTCCGGCTTTCACTTGCAACGTTCCACTGAAACTGCCCTACTGAAACTCACTAAGGACCTACTAACTGCTAAAGCCAATGGCCACTGCTCCATACTTATACTACTCGACCTCGCTGCCGCCTTTGATACTGTTGACCACCCCTCTTCTCTTCAAAAAACTCCACTCTCTTGGGCTTCAAGACTCTGCTCTCTCCTGGCTCTCCTCCTACCTATCACAGCGCTCCTTCAGTGTGATCTATAGCTCTGTTTCCTCCTCTCCACTCCTTCTTTTTGTAGGGGTACCTCAATGTTCTGTCCTCAGACCCCTTCTCTTCTCTATCTATGCATCCTCCCTTGGTCTGTTAATAAACTCCTATGGCTTGCAGTACCACCTCTATGCTGACGACACACAAATCTATCTCTCTACTTATCACCTCACTCCTTCAGTCTCCTCTCGCATTACTAACTTACTTACTGACATATCAACATGGATGTCACACCACTTCCTCAAACTCAGTCTTTCTAAAACTGAGCTCATAATTTTTCCTCCAGCCCATACTAGGTATAATCCTAGACTCTGACCTGTCCTTTCAGCCCCAAATTCAATCACTGTCCAAATCATCTCCAAAATATGGCCCTTTCTAACCGTTAACACCACTAAGCAACTCATTCACTTCCTTGTTATTGCTCGCCTTGACTATTGTAACTCCCTCTTCATTGGCCTACCTCTCCGCAAGCTATCCCCTCTTCATAAATGCCGCTTCCAGACTCATCCACCTTACCAACAGTTTAGTGTTCGCCACTCCTCTCTGCCAATCCCTCCACTGGCTTCCCGTTGCCCATTGAATAAAATTCAAAACACTAACAATTACATACAAAGCCATTTACAATTCTGCCCCAAATATCACCCAAACCGTCCTTTCCTCTCCTCCCAAGACCTTCTGCTCTCTAGCTCCCTTGTCTCCTCCTCCCATGCTCATCTCCATGACTTCTCCAGAGCCTTTTCCATCCTATGGACTTCACTACCCCAATTTGTCTGGTTATTAGGGATGGGCTGAACGACCCCTGTTCGGTTCGCACCAGAACTTTTGAACATTGCGAGAGTTCAGAACCGAATAGTGAACCCCATTATAGTCTATGGGAACCAAAATGAAAAAAGCAAAAGTGCCCATTTTGAAGGCTTATATGCAAGTAATTTGGCATACAATGGTTATGGTGGTCTGGGTACTTGCCTGGAAGACATGTATCAATGAAAACAAAGTTTGTAAAAAATTTCATTTTTGAATGAGCAGTGATTTATAGATGCTTAAAGTGAATCCATAACCTGTAAAGTGGCACATCTGTACTGTGTATAGAACCTACTGCAGCAATAATTACATTTATAAAGCCAAAAAATGACATTTTCCGTGCAATCTTTCTTTATTTTGTAAGCAACGACTTGGGCAGCCAGTCTATATGATAAAGCCACAATGTAGTGCACTGGGAACAAGATTATAGATTTTTTGCATAAATTCTGTTGTCTCTTCCACAGACTGTGGATAGAAGTAGCAGGTGTGCAAAATTTAGTCTTTGGTTTTCCTTGGTGCCTTCACACCATAATCCTATGGAAGTACTCTTGATGAAAGCAAATTTACCTTGCTGTCAAAATTACAATGATATGCACCGGTCAAGCAAGTGTGGAAAAATTGGTCTTTGGGTGTCGGTAGCACCTTCACAACATAACCCTATAAAGGTACTCTTGATGAATTAAAAATTGGCCTTGCTGTCAAAAATGTAAATGATATGAACCTGTTAAACAGGTGCGGAAAAATTGGTCTTTGGGTTTCGATGGTGCCTTGTTAATTGACATGAGGCACTCTCCTGACTGTGAGAAATTGGCAGTGCAGTTTAAAACCCAATTTCTCACAGTCTAGTGACTGCTGAATAAAAAAACCTTTACCTTTAAAGTCTCATCAGTGCCCATCGGTGCAGTTTCATTAGTGCTCATCTGTGCAGTCTCATCAGTGCCCATCAGTGCAGCTTCATCAGTGCCCATCAGTGCAACCTCATCAGTGCCCATCAATGCAGTCTCATCAGTGCAAATCAGTGCAGCCTCATCAGTGCCCATCAATCCAATCCCATCAGTGCCGATCAGAGCTGTCTCATCAGTGCCCATCAGAGCCATCTCATCAGTGCGCATTAGTGCAGCCTCATCAGTGCCCATCAGGGCAGCCCCATCAGTGCCATCTCATTAGAGCCCATCAGTGTAGTCCTATCAGTGCCCATCAATGCTGTCCCATCAGTGCCGTCTCATCAGTGCAGTCTCATCAGTGCCCATCAATGCAGTCTCATCAGTGCCCATCAGTGCTTCTTCATCAGTGCCGTCTCATCAGAGCCCATCAGTGCAGCCTTATCAGTGTTCATCAATGCAGTCTCATCAGTGCCCATCGGTGCCTCCTCATCAGTGCTCATCAGTGCAGCTTCAACTACCCAACTGCAGTCTCATCAGTGCCACCTTATCAGTGCCCATCAATGCAGTGTCATCAGTGCCAATCACAGTTGTGTCATCAGTGCCCATCACTGCAGTCTCTCCAGTGCACACCACTGCAGTCTCATCAGTGCCCATCAATGCAGTCCCATCAGTGCCATCTCATCAGAGCCCATTAGTGCAGCCTTATCAGTGCCTATCAATGCAATCTCATAACTGCCCATCAGAGCCATCTCAGCAGTGTCCATCAGAGCTGTCTCATCAGTGCCCATCAAAGCCTCCTCATCAGAGCCCATCAATGCAATCTCATCAGTGCCCATCACTGCAGTTCCATCATTGCCCATCAGAGCCATCTCATCAGAGCCCATCAATGCAGTCTCATCAGAGCCCAGTAGTACAGTCTCATCAGTACCCATCAGAACCCATCAATTCAGTCTCATCAGAGCCCATCACTGCAGTCTCATCAGTGCTCATCAATGCAGTCTCATCAGAGCCCATCACTGCAGTCTCATCAGTGCCCATCAGAGCCATCTCATCAGAGCCTATCAATGTAGTCTCATCAGTGCTCATCAATTCAGTCTCATCAGAGTCCATCATTGCAGTCTCACTAGTTCCCTTCAGAGCCATCTCTTCAGAGCCCATCAATGCAGTCTCATCAGTGCTCATCAATGCAGTCTCATCAGAGCCCATCAATGAGTCTCATCAGTGCCCATCACTGCAGTCTCATCAGTGCCCATCAGAGCCGTCTCATCAGAGCCCTTCAATGCAGTCTCATCAGAGTCCATCACTGCAGTCTCATCAGTGCCTATCAGAGCCATCTCATCAGAGCCCATCAATACATTCTCATCAGTGCCGATCAGAGTCATCTCATCAGAACCCATCACTGCAGTCTCATCAGTGCCCATCAGAGCCATCTCATCAGAGCCCATCAATCCAGTCTCATCAGTGCCATTCAGAGTCATCTCCTCAGTGCCAATCAGAGCTGTCTCATCAGTGCCATCTCATTAGAGCCCACCAATGCCACCTTATCAGTGTCCACCAATGCAGTCTCATCAGTGCCCAGAGCCATCTTCTGCTCCGCTCATCATCTGCGGTCTGTGTCCCGCTGTTCGCCGTGTCACTTGTTCAGACTGATGGCAGAAAAAGGTACTGTGGAGAAAGTCTCTGGATTGAATCTAAATGTTGCAGAAAAGGTTGGCTTTGTTATTATGTCTTTTAATAGATTGTTTATTTTTACTTTGGTATTGTGGCTGGAGTTCTACTTTAAATGGGAAGTTATCTGATCTGCATTTTGCATATAAGATGGAGGTAGGAAGAGTATCTACTCAGCAGATAACCATGAAGGCTTATAGCCTAAAAGCATAGATGTTGTTATAATTTATCACTAAATTATCAGATAGTGTATACACATCTAATGATTATTTAATACCTGTAGTTAGTTTAATGTAGTATTAAACCCTCAGTGTTTTTAGTTTAACATAGTGAACGCATAAAATATACATTTCCTAGTAAACTAGTTGTTTAAATTCTTACTCAAGCATGTGCACTTTACAGCATTGAATCCTGTTGGCTTCTGCTCTCTCAGTGCTGCTTCCCAGAATGTCAAGTCTTCACAGGCCCGGGGTGCCACACATTGGAAGGGAATCAGGTAGGAGTGTTGAATATAATTGTATAATCAAATTTATACGTCATCCCGGCACGCCCAGTGAAAGTCTTCTCCTCCCTCCTCCTCTCCATGTTCAGAGCGGAGATCTCCCACTGTGTCATGGAGCTTGGCTCTGAATTGTTCAGTGGCCGCTGTAACAAAATCCCTGCCTTCTAGACCAGCTCCTGTGATAGACGGCACACTGATCCAATGCTGGGAAATTGAATCAGTGTGACATGTATCATAAGAGCTGGTCTAGGAGGCAGGACTTTGTTACAGCGGCCATCAGGCAATTCAAATCTAAGTTATGTGACACAGCGACAGATCGCTGCTCTGTGTGATCCAGGCACAGGTAGGCTGCATTTGATGGGCACTGATAATGCTGCATTTGATGGGCACTGATAATGCTGCATTTGATGGGCACTGATAGGGCTGCATTTGATGGGTATTGAAAAGGCTGCATTTGACGGGCACTAATAAGCCTGCATTTGATGGGTACTGGTGAGGCTGCATTTGATGGGCACTGATAAGGCTGCATTTGATGGGCACTGGTGAGGCTGAATTTGATGGGCACTGATGAGGCTGCATTTGATGGGCACTGATGAGGCTGCATTTAATGGGCACTGATGAGGCTGCAATTGATGGGCACTGATGAGGCTGCATTTGATGGGCACTGATAAGGCTGTATTTGATGGGCACTGATAAGGTGGCATTTGAAGGGGAATGGTGAGGCTGCATTGATGCATTGATCTCTTGTATCATGTCTGCAGTTTCTGACCATCTCTTGTATCATGTCCGCCGTCTCTGAGCATCTCTTGTATCGTGTCTACAGTCTCTGTCCATCTCCTGTAATATGTCTGTAGTCTCTGGCCATCTCCTGTAGTATGTCTGTAGTCTCTGACTATCTAATTTATCATGTCTGCAGTCTGTGACTATCTTTTGTATCATATCTGTAGTCTCTGACTATCTCATTTATAATTTTTGCAGTCTCTGCTCTGACCATCTCCTGTAATATGTCTGCAGTCTCTGAATATCTCTTGTATCATGTCCACAGTCTCTGACCATCTCTTGTATCATGTCCTTAGTCTCTGACTATCACCTGTATCCTGTCTGCAGCCTCTGACCATCTCTTGTATCATGTCCTCAGTCTCTGACCATCTCCTGTATCATGTCTGCAATCTCTGAAGATCTCTTGTATTATGTCCTCAGTCTCTGACCATCTCCTGTATCATGTCCTCAATCTCTGACCACCTCCTGTATCATGTCTGCAGTCTCTGACCATATCAGGTATCATGTCCTCAGTCTCTAACCATCTCCTTTAGTATGTCTGCAATCTCTTGCTTAAACTTAAACACATTGCTAATAGTATTAGCTATCTGTTTATGCCAAAGGTAGGACTGTGCAGGGGAGGCAGAGAGTAATAGGAGGCACTGTGGTTAGAGAGATGGGGTGGGGGGGGGGCAAACTGCAAAAGGCACTGTGATGGGGGCTGTGAAATTTGTACTATAAATATTCTTATAAAACATTACAAATCTTTGTGGGTGTTTTTACATTTTAACCAGTTGCCGACCACCCACCATGGCTCTTCTGCTAAAAACGGCGTCACCGGGCGGCTGTTGCTGTTTGTTTATAGCACAAAAAATAAAAATTGCAGAGGTGATAAAATGCCACCAAAAGAAAGCTCTATTTGTGGGAAAAAAGGACATCAATTTAGTTTGGGTACAATGTCACACAACCGCGCAATTGTCAGTTAAAGTGATGCAGTGCCGAATCGCAAAAAGTGCTCTGGTCAGGAAGGGGGAAAATCGTTCCAGGGCTGAAGTGGTTAAAGCTGGGGGTGCCACATATAGGATCTGCCCTGGATGCCTAATGCTCTAGGCATGACCCTGGTGCCACAATCTCGACTTCCGTGCTGATGCGTGGGAGTGACATCATCATGACATTAAAACAGCAGGAGTCCCCGAACCAAATTAGGGTGGAAGCCCTGTCAGCAGCGACAGTATACCAATGGAGGGATACCTTTTATGGGTGAATCTGTCAAAATGTGCAAGCATGTGGTGCATACTAGTACATTATGCTATTTACTTGTGGGGGGCCTTCACTACCACTTTAGTATCATTTTAACTGTGGTATATTATTAATTGCTATTCTCCCTTTGTATATAACATGGATATGTGGTTCATACCAGGAAATCAAAGTCGAATTGCCATTTCAACTTACAATATATAAATTCTAGCTGTGGTCTGTTTGGCTGCTGTGGACAAAAATCTCACATGTCATTTTTAATACACAGCCCTTTATACTGTACCTTGCATAAAGAGCCATATTAAGAAATGCACTGCATTGTTTACTGTATCAGAGTAACAGCCAGTGCAAGTGGGAATAAGTAAATAAAGATAGTTGTATGCATTAAAATGCCTGGATAATCATATATGGATGAGGTTCGGGTTTGCCTCTACCATGAGTTGGATCCTGTTGGATCCTGTTGGATCAAAATCTGTGATCCTGGCAAATTTTTGTGCAGATTTACCTAGGAGAATTTTTTAAAAAACCTTAATGTACTGTATAGCCTTTTAAATATGCCCAGCAAGTTTTGAAAGTTCAATAAATTAACTTTAACTTCTGTTTGTGAGTATAATTTTTTCCTTTTGGATTTTAATAAATTTACTTGGGTAATACACAAGGCTGGTGCACAGTCTTTTTATTCTTTTACATTATGACTAAGTTACCTGACAAATGGTCCCCTCCAGTGCTGTCAGTGCTTGTTCCAGTCTTGCTTTGTGGACTGTGATATGCCTTAATTTCTATTTTGTTTGTGAGTATAATTTTTTCCTTTGGATTTTAATAAATTTACTTGGGTGATGCGCAAGGCTGGCGCACCCTCTTTTTATTCTTTTAAAGTGTTTCCTTTGGGTGTCTGCTGGCACTTGGAGGGCAGCAAGACCTGTGCTTATTTTGTGAACCATCAGAATTTCATGCCACTCTCATTGCCATTGCAATACTGTTGAGTGCAGGAGATTTTTGTTTAACTTAGTCATAATGTGCTTAGATGTGCAGACTAGCACTTCTAGGGGTCCATTTAATAAAAAAAAGTTGTGGAGTTTAATTCAGCTTTAAGGTCAATAGTCATTTTTAATTGCTGTCCCAAGCATTTTGTTTTTTATTGATCTGGATTTTATGTGTGTGTGCAGGGTGTTCACTGCTTACAGACCCCCGAGGGGGGAGGGACCCACTATGACCCACCCTGCACAATTGTATAATCCTCTGGTTCACAGCCGGAGATGATCGCTGTGGTGGGAGGGACAGTTGTGAGCACTGATCTCCCTACATGGCTTTTCAGCTGACAGCCACTTTTCCTCCTCTCGCTCCCGTGGCTGTCAGCTGAAAAGCCATGCAGGGAGATCGGTGCTCACAACTGTCCCTCCCACCACACCGGTCTCCCCCAGCTGTTCCATGTGTCCTCCTCCTTCCATTGTGTGCTCCTCTGGCCCCCTTTCCTCCTTCTCCAATGTTATATGAAAAGAGCCATCTAATCAAAATCTCCAATTACGTCACTTTGGGAGACTCTCCAGCAGCAGTAATTTCAGTTGTAGATGATTTGGCTGTTTTCACAGAACACCGGCAGCGTATACATTACAGTACACTATATAATGAAAGAACATTGTTAGTTCACCCGCTACTAACCAACAACATGGCCGCCTCCAAGGCGGCGACAACTTTTTGACTCCTCAGCTGGTGTTCTGATAAAACAGCCAAGTTGTCCTATACCGTAGTGTATAAGCTGCCGGTGTTCTGTGAAAATAGCCAAGTCATCGAACTCTGCAATTACTGCTGCTGGAGTCACCGGAAGTGATGTAATTGAAGATTTTGATGAGTTGGCTGTTTTGAAACCCTGTCCTCCTCCTCCACCCCCCTCATCCCCCACAGCTGGGGGGATCTGTCAGGATGGAGAGCAGAGGAATGTCATTTACCAGCCCCTTCCTTTTCTGAATTGGACACAGTGAGAAATCGCTACTGATTGCTCCTGTGTCCTGTGATAACTGAGCATAGTAAACTGTGTTTACTCTGCTTCAGTTTATGAATGAAAGGAAGCCGCTGTCTCCTGTTCATTCATTTTCAATGCTATGACTGCTGAGAAGGGGACGGGGGATCTGTGTCCTCAGCCCCTTTCTCTGTTTCAAAGGGGAGATGTCAGGGGTCTGTTTAGACCCCTGATATCTCCCTAAAGCCCACCAACAGGGCTGATAAAAAAAAATTGCAATACATATATAAAAAAATGTAATTGTAAAGAAAATGATAAAAAATGAAACTGTAAAAAAATATATAAAATAAAAAACTACTGACACCACTCCCCCCTGCCCTACTGGCACTGTCCACTGCCTCAACCCCCTCCCCCCAAAAAGCATTGTGAAACAAATTAAAAACAAATTAAATTGTAAACAGTCCATTGCTCTACTGACACTGACTACTGCCCTACTAACACCATCCACTTCCCTATAATACCCACCACCATACACTCCTTACTCCTCTTCTGCACATAATACCCACCATCATACACACCATACTCCTCTTCTGCACACGCTACCCACGGCTGTACACTCCTCAATGTACATTCCCTAGTTAACACTGCTGCATTCTGCACTACGTTAGTCACTCAGACTCTATTAAACCACATCCATTTAAGACACACCCAATATGTAACGCAATTTAAACCACACCCACATTTTACCATGCCACAGTTTGTTTTATAAATGAATGGGGCCCACTTTTTATCTTGCACACGGCCCAGTCATTTCATGATATGCCCCTGGGTATCCCTAGTGTAAAGTTAATAGGGTCAGGATTATATAATGTGTAGCATGGTATACAGGTGTAGTTCTCAGGAGTATGCAATGCAAAACACAACAAACACATTTCAGCAGTCAAGATTATGTAACGGACAGTGTAAATTACAGGCTCTCGTCCATGTTCTGTATGCTGCTCTGTGTGGCACATCCCTTTAACTGTATCTTACATACTTATGGCTTTTTCACTCTGCACTTTAAGCAATACATTGTGTACCACTGCACTCTTATATACTCAAAATATTCTTTATGTGATATATTGTAATTACATAATCCTGACCAAATAGTTTTTTTATTTCCACAATTGCTGCTTGCTATGTAGTTCCTGACTATTTAAAAAAAAAAGTGCTTCTTTAAGATAGGCTCATACAAAGTGTTAGCTCTTTGTTTATATCCTATGTGCAGAAAAGCATATGAAATTAAAGAGTTTCAGTTTTTAAAACTGATTGCACTAAGGTTTATATTTGCTTGTGAAATTCTCACTGGTGGCACACTAATTAAAACATTTGTGTGGGCATAGGAATTGTGGCATATGGGTGCTGCCCATTCAGAGAGTAGGCTCAGGTTCTATATAAGTATGCCCCTTTAAGCCCCTCCCACTGTCAGCATAGTAAGGTCACACCCAATGGTTTTAGTGGTGACTATGCACACTACATCATTCTTCTCTTGGAGTAGTAATTACAAGATTGGTGGTAAAAAATATATAGCATATACAGAAGCTGCTGTGCAATTTATACCAAATTGAGACTATCGACTCTTAGCTCAGAAAACCCCACCTACTTTAAGATGGCTCTTTAAAAAATAAAACAACATAACTAGGCTCCTTTGTTGGGTAGCTATCCAAGATATTCTGCAATACTTTTAGGAAGTAAATACCCCTCTTTGCCCAGCCCCAGCATCCCTTTAAGTGTGTCTTTAAGCTTAGGGGTGGAACAGACTGCCTGGCCATGTGACCATTGTGATCAGTTGTCAGAGTGGCCACATGATTTGGAGCCCATCCCACCAGCTCCAGATCATTACTTAAGACTAGTTGCTGTCTATAACAGATTGGTCACTATGCTGAGAATGTGCAGTGACCACGCTCTCTTCACAAAAACCTTGGCTGTTCGTGGATGCATACTGTATGTGTGGCTTGTGGGTGTTAAAGTCTACCCTCTTTGCAGCTACACATATGCTTATGTAGGCAGCAAAGAGGTTAAATACATATGATGATAGGTCAATCAAGCCCTCACCTAACATCTCTAGTCTGGTAAACCCATGCACATAAGGTAACCCTTTTTTTTAAAAGCCCTTGTTGACAATGTCATGGCAACCAATGACAATTAAATTTAAAGTGGTTGTAAACGATCACCTTGTGAAACAACACATTCAGTTTAAAATAGAAATGAAAGACAAAATATTTGTTTAAGATATTTTAACCACATAACAACCGGGCCATAGCCGAATGACGGCTACAGCGCGATTTGTTAATTCTGGGAGTGACGTTCTCCCAGAATCACTCTCCAGCACATCCCCTGGGGTGCGCACCCTAGGAGTATGCGTGACCTCTGGATCTGGAGGACCCAGTGCCAGGGGAGGGCTGGGCTGGGGGGCAGGGTGGCACTTGCCCCCCAGGCCACCCTAACTTACATTCTAAATGGCTGACGGTCGCTGCCCGCTCCCACTTTTTCTTCTTGTGGAGGAAAGAAGCAGGGGCCAGGGGCACAGCCACCAACTAACTGCAGGCAAAGGGGGGTGCCCAGGGCTGGACCTACCATGGATCCCACTGGGCCCATTGGGCTGCCTGATTACAAAGAGCGGGGAACTCCCACTTACAAAGTCCTACCTCCTGGACCAGCTTCTATAATAGACAGCACATTAATGGGCACTGATCAGGCTGCAATGATTGGCACTGATCAGGCTGTGCTGATGGGCACTGGTGAGGCTGCATTGATGGGCATTGATGAGCTGCATTATTTTTGGTAAAGCTCCTTTGTTGCTATTAACATTAAATTATGTTACCACATTGCATTGTATCATATTTGTCTTGCTTCATAACATCAATATCCATTCTAAAATCATATGGGCATGGATGGTGAGCTGATTCGGTGGTTCAATGGGCCACTTGACTAGACTTGCCCCCCAGGCCTAAGGCTGCCAGCCCTCCTCTGCCCAGCGCATCACGGTAAAGGGCCACGGACCAAATGATGGAGCGATCAGATGTAAACAAGCCGGCGCATGTCCGGCTTATCTCTCCCTTCTCTGTACCGATCGGTACAGTATGAGAGGAGAGGGGAGAGATCTGATGCAGCAGCACTGTGGGCTGTATATGTAGTGCCCACAGCGTTGCTCTATGCCAGTCTGCACTCATCCATCCATCCATGCTCAGCCATCCATCCTCAGCCACCCATCCTTGGCCATCTATCCTCGGCCATCCATCCTCAGCCATCCATCCATGCTCAGACATCCATCCTCAGCCATCCCTCTCAAACCATCCATCCTCAGCCATCCATCCTCCACCATCTATGCTCTGCCATCCCCATCCATGCTCAGCCATCCCCATCCATGCTAAGCCATCCCATCCATACTCAGCCATCCCCATCCATACTCAGAAATCCCCATCCATGCTCAACCATCCCCATCCATACTCAGCCATTCCCATCCATCCCCATCCATGCTCATCCATCCACATCCACGGCTAATCCATCCACATTCATGTCTCAGCCATCCCCATCCATGTTCATCCATCCCCATCCATGGCTAATTCATGCTCATCCATGGCTCATCCATCCCCATCCATGGCTCATCCATCCCCATCCATGGTTCATTCATGCTCATCCATCCCCATCCATGGCTGATTTATGCCTCATCCATGCCACATCAGTTCTCATCCATGCCACATCCATGCCACTACAGTGCCCATCAGTGCCACTACAATGCCTCACAATAGTGTAATAGGTAGTCAAATTAGATTTGAAATTTATGCCCCAGAACACCTGATGGTGCTCCCTGCATGTTGGGCCATTTGTATGTGGCCAAACTGTGGAAAAGTCTCACACATGTAGTATCGCCATACTCAGGAGGAGTAGCAAAATATATTTTGGGGTGTAATATGTACATGCTATGTGTTAGCAATATCCTATAAATGGACAACTTTGTGTAAAAAAACATGTGTTTTCATTTTCTTTCCACATTTTCCAAAAACTTGTGGAAAAAAATGACATGTTCAAAAGACTCATTATGCCTCCTAGAATATATGTTGGGGTGTCTGCATTTCAAAATGGGGTAATGTTTTGGGCGTTTCCATTGTCCTGGTGCTTCAGGACCTTCAAAAGTGCAAGAGGTAGTCAAGAAATTAAATCTGTATTTTATGTCCCTAGAACGCTTGATGGTGCTCCCTGCATGTTGGGCCTCTGTATGTGGCCAGGCTGTATAAAAGTCTCACACATGTGGTATCGCCATACTCAGGAGGAGTAGTAGAATGTGTTTTGTGGTGTAATTTGTTTTATGCATATGCTGTGTGTGAGAAAAAAGCTGTTAATATGACAATTTTGTGGGAAAAAAAAATCTTCATTTTGCAAAGAATTGTGGGAAAAAAATTACAACTTCAAATAATTCATCATGCCTCTTACTAAATACCTTGGAATGGGTAATTTGGGGGATATTTGTACTTTCCTGGCTTGTTAAGCTCCGTACACATGGTGCGACGGTCGTACGAACGAACGGCCCAAATCGTATGTTGGCTGATGTATCTCGCATACTGACATGCACTAAGCGATCATACAACCAAGCCAAACGTAGTGATGTCTTACGAGCGTATAAAGATGAAGTTCAGGTGCATGTAATTTGTGAATTAGGAACGTAGGTTTACACGAACGGACACTTCCGAGCGCTTCTAACTTATGAGCATGCGTGTTTTGTACAGTACAACTTGTTGGACCAACTTCTCTGTACACACAATACAACGGTCGTATGACCGCTTGTTGTACAACCAAAGTTTTCTAGTTTGCTCATCCAACTTCTGTTGTATGACTGTCGTACATCGGCTGTTCTAATCGCGCATACTAACGGTCGGTTGATCGTACAACAAGCGGTCGTATGACCGTTTTCATACGACCGTTGCCCCTTGTGTACGGGCCTTTAGGGTCTCAAGAAATGAGATAGGTCATCAGTACATCAGGTGTGATCAGTTTTCAATGATTGGCACCATAGCTTGTAGACTCTATAGCTTTCAAAAGATCAAATAATATACACTAATTTGGGTTATTTTTTTTTTTGTTTAATTTGTGTTTATTGAGAAATTAAGGATTCAAGAGAACAACAATGCATACGTTAAGGCGTATATAACTCTCATGTGGGAGGGCGTGGCCTGACACGAGCTGCGAAAAAACGTGCTTCCCTGGAGCTCTGATCACCGACCGAAGAATCCAGAGGAATCCGAGCTCCACACCACTAAAGAAGAGGTGAAAACACCTCAGCACACCTAACTAGGGCACGAGCAACAAAACAAGCCTAATCCGAGGCCGTTACTCCATCCCACTACGCAGCGGCCTAGGCCACGGCTCAATCCCCGGCCTAAATTTTGAGACTATCGTGGCGGTGGTCCAGCCACGCCGCACCGCACACCCCGAAACAAAGGAAACACTGCGAGAGTGTACCACAGCACCTGCCCTAGATAAACACATTATTTGAGGTGTTTGGAGCTTGGCAACGGGCGGACATTACACTCCATCCCACAGTGTAATAGGCCGCAGCCACAGCCTAAATTTCTTGGATCCGCAACGGCACCCGGCATATATAAAACGGGAAGACTGAAGTATACACCCGTAAAATACCCACATTGGCCCAGTCATTGGACACTAAAGCAATTTCAGGAGACACTGATATGGTTAGATCTAAATCCAGGTTTGTGATATTGGAACTAATCACAATATTCTAACCAAACTCCATGTTTTACACTCAACAGACTTCCTAACCCTCTGAAGTAACAAGATATAACTTCTATAATTATAACATACCATAAACAAAATGTTCTTTTAATTGTTTTGGTGCTGCCATACAGGGGCAAGTGGGAATAACAGGTCCCCTCACAATCAATTTTACTAGACAGTATGAACAAGCACCATAACTCTGACACACCAGGTTGTTCACTTCGTTCCTCCACCTCTTATAACAATAAACAAACCCCATCTTACTTCCAGAAATATTCATACAAAAACAAAGGGAGAGAAGAAAAGATGGCTCCAACAAAGAAAAATATAAGAGATATGGAGGAAGAAGATGACAACATCTCCTTATCCAACTCAGAAGATCTGGTAAGACACAACCCACATCACAACACACCATTAACATACGCCGACATGACGGAGATTGCAGCAGATATCAAAAACTCTTTCTCCACAGCCATAACGGACTTAAAAGCAGATTTACTAATGCTCACTGAACAATTGACCTCTAAAGAAAGAGCTGATAAACGAAGAGACAAGGCTATAACTAGAATAGACAACATAATCAGCAACCAAGCACAACACTTGATCACGATGAACAGACACCTAGAAGACTTGGATAATAGAGGGCGAAGAAACAATATTAGAGTCAGAGGGATCCCTGAATCCATCTCAAATGACCAAATCAAATCTGCATTATCCTCAATATTCAACAATTTAATTGACAGACCAGCAGAATCTCCAATAGAGTTCGACTGAGCTCACAGAGCTCTCAAACCAAGATCATCGGATGATGCTCCTCCAAGAGATATTATCTGCTGTCTAACAAGCTTCCCCCTAAAGGAAGAAATTCTCCACAGAGCGAGACAAAATGACACTATCACGTTCAATGAAAGAGAAATCTTCCTCTATCAAGACCTTTCTCCAATTACGTTAAAAAACAGAAGGGCACTTAAACCTCTACTTGAAGTCCTAAAAGAAAAAAGCATTACTTATAGATGGAAATTCCCCTTTGCTCTACAAGTATCATTTCAAGGCAAACAATTCCTTCTGCGTACCCCAGATGACCTATCTACATTCTATGAGAATTTACATATGTACTATGTTGACCTTCCAGATTGGTACGCTGAATTTCTTGTTCCATCCGCAACCAACCAGGATCCTCCCTCTCCAGGTCCTTCTCCATTCAGCACACCTCTCAACAAAGGCAAACACAGCAGAATATCAAATCATGATGGGAGATACTCTCCCATGCCTAAAATACCCAGAACCAAGGAACTACGTTAAGACCTCTACATATTTACTCTTACAATGCCAGACTAGAGCAATTGACCTAAAAGTTACCTTAAAGGCATACCATACACTCAGTCAACATAAAAGACAGTAAAAACATCTTTCTTCCCCTCCCTAAAGAGTAGGGGGCTTGATGAGAAAGGCATTAACTATCTTTACTCCTTTGGTCTAAAATAGCGCTCTAAAAGTTATACACATTAACTGTTGGCTTTTTCCGAGACAGATTGCTATTTCTGCTTTTCTCCCAAAAGACTACACCACAACTTTCATCGGACATTCCTCTCCTGAACATTGATGCCAGAGATTCTCATGATCCTTTTAACAACCTTTAAGCGGACAGATCTAAAAAGGTAACGGTAAGATAATACCTTTATCCCGTTTATTGGTCTGAATCATCTCAAATGACTCCTACCACTAACAGGATAATACATAACTCATGAGATGGAAAAACCCTTAAACTTATTCCTGTATGATCATCCTAAGGCACGCTCCTTGAACAATGATCGTTGTCGTAAACACAAACCGCTACTCCACATTAATCTTGGTTTCAAGATCTGTCTTTCAACCGTTAACTTTTCTAAACCTATGTATGGATAAGCCATTCCTCCATACTCTAGTTTATTAACATGCTATATGGACCCTTTTCAATTTAATGGTGATAAAGAAATATTTTGACGCCCTTAAAGCTGACCTCAGACTAAAACCATCTTAACATGTAAACTATGTTAAACAGTTCTGTTTACCTTTACAGTTTATACCACTGCTATGTTCCTCAGGTTCTATGAAAAGTTGTCTTTAGAAACTAGACACTGGGTCTTTACCCCAAATCTGTTACTATTATATGAGTATTAACAAGACTATTACATTTTAAGGTGTTTGTAAGTTTATTATGTCCGAAGCTGATACCGGAACCAGGTGGCTCTAACTCCCATTCTGATATTACAATTCCATAATGACACTAAATAAACAGACAACCCAGATTGGAAGAGATTCCTGAAATACTGATGTTTGGTCACTTCCATAACTTAATCCCGGACTACAACTAAATACTGATTTATCTAATACCCCAATTTGCACGCCACCTGGTTCCGAGTGTTTAGCTGTAAGAATAATTGTTGTTGTAAAGAGATAAGAGGGAGATTTGAAATCGATCTCCCAATGAAAGGGAGCGACAGATAGATCACCCTATACATAACTAACCTTACCTCATTTGCTCAAACTCAACAAACATAATTATCTCAATATATAAATATAAAAGAGAGACCTAACTCAATTAATACAAATAAACAAATTTAGCCATCCCACAAACCCCGGTGTGCACGGCCAAACACTCAATCCTTTTTACTTACCTTTAATTGCAACCTAATCGCCCGGGACTCGCGTCACCCATTCACCCCCCCAAGAAAAAAACTAAGCGAATTGAAACCACATATATAAATAGACATTAAAGTCAAACAAACAACCTCATTTGAAGAACTACTACCTATGAGCTTTAGAAGAAGCTCAATTATATCTAATTAGGTACAGTTCGCTCTACTAGACCACTTTAATTCCACTCTTCTACCCACTTCTTCTTAATCTATCGCCCCTATTATACCCCCCACCCGTTTTCCTTTTTTCCTTCTTCTTGCCTTAAAAACTCATCAACAGGAGAAGGTGAGAAAATGACATACTCAATGTTTGGAAAATCACCTGATCTCATCTCTCACAACTTAAACGGTTTAAATATACCAGAAAAAAGATCTAAACTATTCAGAGAACTTAGACAGACTAACCCTAAAATTGTGTTCATCCAAGAAACCCACTTTAAAGGACTAAATATTCCCAAACTAACAAACAACCAATTCACCAAAGCCTACCATGCCACAAATCCTCATGCCAAAACAAAAGGAGTATCTATCCTCCTAAACAAAAACTCCCCCTTCAATGTAACACAACAACTAGCAGACCCAGAAGGGCGTTTCCTGTTTCTTAAAGGCGATTGGGAAGGCACTCCGATCACCCTAGCAAATGTTTATTTTCCTAATAACTCACACATAAATTTCTGCAACAAAATTATTAATGATCTGAAATGGTTCGCAAAGGGTTGCATCATCTTAGGAGGAGACTTTAACCTTCCCATGGACCCAAAAAGGACACGTCAAACGGTCGCACATTGGTCACATATAATATATTGAAAAGAATTAGAACCCTACTCCAATCCTTATCCTTGGTCGATACATGGAGACTCGCCCATCCCAATGAGAAAGATTTCACCTTCTATTCCTTCCCCCACAAACGTTACTCTAGAATTGACATGATTTTCATGTCTCAAAAAGATCTAAAGTATATAGCCAGAGCCCAGATAGGCATAATTTCACTATCTAACCATGCACCTACTTCACTAACTCTCAAAAACAGACCCAAACACAAACCAAATTTTGATTGGAGACTGAATGCAGCATTGTTGTTAGACAAAGAGATCCAAAATGACATGCAAAACAAACTCCTTGACTACTTCAAACGAAATAAAAGCGAAGAAACTAACCCCTTAAATAAATGGGAAGCCCACAAATGCGTCATTAGAGGGGCGTTGATTAAGTGGGGAGCCAAAAAGAAAAAAGACAAGCAAAAAGAAATAGACACCCTGATCAAAAAAATCTCTAAGCTAGAAACCCAACACAAACACTCCCTCTCTGAGAAAATTGAATCAGAATTAATCACATACAGAAAATAATTACAATCAATATTAGATCTGAAAATCCAAAAAGCATTATATTTTCGCAAACACATCTTTTATGAACAGGGAGACAAAACCGGAAAATTATTAGCTAGAGCCCTTAAAGATGCAGATATGAACAGACAAATCCATACGATCCGCGACCAAGAAGGTAAAACGACCCACACCCCAGAAAAGATCGCAAAAAACTTCCATAACTACTATACCAAACTTTACAATCTTCAACCACATAGGAAGCCTTCACATTTAACTTCTAACAGAATCGACTCCATAGATGAATTTTTGAGAAATAGCAAAATCCCTACCCTATCTAAAACAGACTCAGATCTACTAGAGAAACACATTACCCCAGAAGAAGTCCAAAGAGCCATTAATGAATTAAAACTAGGCAAAAGTCCAGGTCCTGACGGATTAACCTCACAATATTATAAAACATTCGCACATATACTAATAACCCATTTAGCCTCTACTTTCAACTCATTAATATCAACTAAAACTAAATCAGACTCCTTTTTACTAGCTCATATTACGGTTATTCCCAAGCCCGGAAAAGACCACCAGGACTGCACAAACTACAGACCTATCTCTTTACTGAATATAGATCTAAAACTTCTAACCAAAATTTTTGCAAATAGATTGACACCCCTACTTAACACAATAATTGGCCCTGATCAAGTCGGCTTCATGCCAGGAAGAGAGGCCAGAGATAATATCATTAAAGTTTTAAATCGGATCCATCTCACGACATCCTCCAACACAGAAGGCCTTCTCTTCTCAACAGACACGGAGAAGTCCTTCGACCGAGTGTCATGGACATATATGTTCGCCACATGCGCCCACGTGGGGATGGGTGAGAACATGTTAAATTGGATCAAAGCAACTTATTCAAACCCCCAAGCAAAGATCAAAATTAATAACATATCTTCAGAACCTCTTAATATAAACAACGGAAATAGACAAGGATGCCCCCTATCACCACTTTTATTTATAATTTCACTAGAACCTTTGATCAGAACTATAAAACTAGAGAACTCAATCCACGGCTTCCAAATTAAAAACAAAGAATATAAGGTGGCGGCTTACGCAGACGATCTGCTCTTTTTTCTAACACAACCCCACATTTCAATCCCAAACCTGAATAAAATACTGAAGACTTACAACTACATATCAAACTTCAAAATAAACTTTAACTGCTTGCCGACGGCTGATCGGCAATTGACGGCGACAATGTGGCTCTGTAACGCGAATCGCTGTCATACGACGGCGGCCGCGATACAGAGCCACTGTGAGCGCGCGTCCGGGGGGGTCCAGGGAGCGGGTCCGGCGGCTTCGATTGCCGCCGGCCACCCGCGATGCCCCCCCCGGAGCGAATGAGCGGAGGTCCGTGTATGTAAACACGGACCTCCGCTCTGTGTGAGGGGGAAGGGAAGTGATCACAGCCTTCTCGTACATGAAGGCTGTGACCACTTCCTTTCCCCAGCTAGGCAAGTCCCCCTACAGTAAGAACACGCCCAGGGAACACAGTTAACCCTTAGAGCGCCCCTGCAGGTTAACCCCTTCACTGCCAATGGCATTTACACAGTAATCAGTGCATTTTTATAGCACTGATCGCTGTATAAATGCCAATGGTCCCAAAAAAGTGTCAAAACATTCCGACATGTCCGCCCCAATATCGCAGTACCGCTAAAAATCGCAGATCGCCGCCATTTTTAGTAAAAAATAAAAAAAAATAAAAACCCCAAAAATGAATTCTCATCATCCGTAAATGCGACCACTTTTGCGCAAACCAATCAATAAACGCCGATTGCGATTTTTTTTATCGCAAATATGATGAAGAATATAAATCGGCCAAAAACGGTGAAAAAAAATGTTTTTTTATATTTTTCTTTTGGATTTGTATTTTAGCAAAAAGTAAGAAATTTGGGTTTTTTTGCAAAATTGTCGCTCTTCTTTTGTTTATAGCGGCGATCAGAAATGACGCAGCGGTGATCAAATACCACCAAAAGAAAGCTCTATTTGTGGGAAAAAAAGGACGCAAATTTCGTTTGGGTGCAACGTCGCACGACCGCGCAATTGTCAGTTAAAGCGACGCAGCGCCGAATCGCAAAAAGTGCTCCGGTCCTAAAGCTGGAAATCCTTCCGGGGCTGAAGTGGTTAATAAATCAGAAGCACTCAATGTCTCACTGAACCCAGACCAACTAAAACTAGCAAAGGATAACTGCCCATACAAATGGGATCCTAACTCCCTACTCTACTTAGGAATTAAATTGACACCAAATATCAATTCCATTTACAAGGCAAATTTCCTTCCATTACTCAAAAACATAGAATCAGATTTAAAGAGATGGTCTAACAAACATTTCTCATGGTTTGGAAGAGCCTCCATTCTAAAAATGACCATCTTACCAAAACTCCTATACTACTTTGGCTCACTTCCAATCAAAATTCCCAACTCTTTCTTTACTAACCTCAACAAAATCACTAGGAAGTTCATTTGGGCACATCGTAAAGCTAGACTCAGTCTTAATACTCTTACACTCCCCAAAAACAAAGGAGGAATGGGCTTACCCGATTTCCAAAAATATTGTCAGGCGACTCACATTACTAGAATTATAGACTGGCACTGCCATGGAAAAGACAAAGAATGAATAGAAATAGAGTCATCCTGCAACAATAGGAACTTACAATATCTCCCATGGGATAATCTCAGCTTAAATTCTGGGCAAAAAGATCCCCATCCACTGACGGATACATCCTTAGAAACTCTCCACAAACTGACCAAAAAATGGACCTTAACCTCTTACCCAAGCCCTTTGACTCCTGTACCAAACTATTCATCTTCGCTACATAAATCTCACCCTCCAGAGAAAACCCCACTTCTAGCCCACCATTGCTTACAAGGTAAAAAATTTAAACCATTCCAAACTCTCAAAGACGACTTGTCTGGACCTCTTTCTGGTTATTGGGCATATACACAAATCCATGATCTTCTACAAAACAGTAAAAATAAAGAACTTTTCTCCAGACCCATGACACCCCTTGAAGAAATCTGTTCCCAAAAATTACCACTACGCAAAGTGATCTCCTTATCATACTCTTGGTTGATAACCTCAGATGAAACAACACCTGAAAAAATCAAAAAGAAATGGGAACTTGAACTAGACCTATCTCTATCCGACACACAATGGGAAAGAGCATGTATTTTTGCTCATAAATGCTCTCTCAGTACAAAATTACAAGAGATTTCATACAAATTACTAACCCATTGGTATATCACACCAGAAATGACCAGAAGATGGTCCATTGACAACTCGGATCTGTGCTGGAGATGTGGTAAAGAAAGAGGCTCTCTCTTACACATATGGTGGTCGTGCACACTAATTCAAAGGTTTTGGCAAACCATTATCAAATGGATAAAACACATAACTGAAATCACTATAACACTAGATGCAAAAGCCTGCTTACTACATATAAACCAATTTTCTATTCACAAATATAAAAACTCTCTCACAAGACATCTCCTAAATGCAGCTAAAAACCTCATACCTCTCAACTGGAGAACAAAAAATACACCAACACTAGGTAATTGGATAGATAAGGTGAACATGATCTATAAAATGGAAAAGATTAGTGCAATGAAAAAAGAAACTACAAACAAATTCCATAAAACTTGGAACAATTGGGAACAATTCACGATCTCAGAGATTTTTCCTAAACTCGTGGAAGAATCAAAAATTTAGATTAATATAACCCGATTAGTAGTCCTTCCTTCCTGACACTTCAACTCTGAGTAGTATTCATAATGCTGAAAATAGATCTAACATTGTTTTATTAAATATGTAATTCTCATGTGAATTCTATCACTACTTTAAAATGCCCTTCCTATCTCTACGGCCTTTCCTTCCCTACTTCTCCTTCTTCTCTTCCACTTGTATTTCCCCTTACTTTAAATATACTATCCTCACTACAATAAATATCATCATCAAATTTCTCCCACTGCATTTTCTTCTACTCTTTTCAAATATGGAGTTATTTGAAATGCACTTTACTTAAACAATAATTAATAATAACTTTGCTATTTGATACAGATATTGTTTATGCTGTAAAACCTCTACCTGTTTTCTTTATAATTTAAATAAACTTTTGATTGAAAAAAATAAAAACTCTCATGTCATTCCAGAATAGAATAGTTACACATATAGCAGGTATATCACAATGGTTCCTTGAACAAAAACTTTTTTACCAGAAAAAGAAGAAACAGTAGGGGTGGGTAAAGAAAGAGAGAGGGGGAACAAGTGGAGTGAAACAGAAATAGGAAAGGGAAGAAAGAGGAAAGGGGGATGAGGGGAGCTGGAGAAGTGAGGCAATATTTCTATGAGTAAGCATCACATAACTTTTCCCATCTGGATCGAAAAGAGCCAGGTAACCTGTATATTTCCATCTGTATAACCGCATATATTGGGTTATTTTTACCAAAGATATGTAGCAGTATACATTTTGAAGAAAAATTACTAATTTACAAAATTTTATAACAGAAACAAAGAAAAATGCATTTTGTTACAAAATTTTCAGTCTTTTTTCATGACTAAAGGATTTGTCAACCTAGGTACTTACAATTACAAATAAAGACACGGACTGCGTGACATGGGTTTAAACGGCCACAGCAGCCAATTTTATTAACCAAAATAAAATACAACACATTAAAACATAAACCATATAAT
Source organism: Glandirana rugosa (assembly GCA_018402905.1). NCBI lineage: Eukaryota > Metazoa > Chordata > Amphibia > Anura > Ranidae > Glandirana > Glandirana rugosa. The sequence continues at coordinate 430,247 of BLSH010307558.1, forward strand.
GCCCAAACACAAGGGGTCTTTGGGTGTATATAAAGCCCAATTTTAACTGTAATCCTCCATGTCCTCAGCCGTACCCCAACCGGCTCGAAGACGTTCAGACATTACACATATTTCCATATTCTCCTCCCCAGGGGACCTAGCCCCTGGGAGAAACACCATTAACCAGGTGGGAGCGCCATACCCTAGATGGGCCCCCATATTGTCACACTGTAATTACTCCTACTGTAAAGACCCCTTGACCCGCCATATGAGCTTGAATGACACCTCGTACAAGCGAACCCCTCCACACCTGCAGTGCCCTCAGCACCCCCTCCTGGAGGCCCAAAGCCCAAATATATGTCCCCACCGCATTCAGTTGAACGCCATCGTCCCTCTATCTGATCCTCCAGCTCCTGGTGGTGAACCACTATGCCCCCAAGCTTAGCCACAAACCTGCCCACTTCTCTGTCCAACTTAATTCCAGCCTTGTTCAGGCGGACAATGGAGAGAGCAAAACGCCAAACTCTTCTAGCCACCATATCGGACCATACAATGATGCATCCAGGAAAATCCCGCATCAAGCGCAAGATGTCAAATTTAACATCTCTGACCAGATCCCTGGTGGACCGAATCCCCAAATCATTACCCCCAACATGCAGCACTAAAACATCTGGAAATCTATCAACTCTAGAATAATAATGAAATTCAGGGAGAACTCGGCCCCACATCATACCCCAAATCCCCAACCATCTCAAAATACCCTCACTCTGTGTAATGCCAAGCTGCCTTCCCTCCGGCTGAGAGTCAGCCCTCACAGCCCCCCAGAAAACATAAGAATCCCCCAAAATCCAGACAAGAATGGGAGGAAGACCTGAAATAAAACAAAATAAAACATAGAGCCACACCCAAATAAACAATGTAAATAACAGCTAATAAACTCATAGCAAATGAGGGCAAACATAAATCTTAAAACGATCTGATTCCCACCTTCCTATCTGTCTCACCACCTGACCCCATCTGGCTGCCTCCGTAGCCACTCCCACTGTAAAAGAATGTGTATTGAACTGGGAAACCTCTCTGCCCGCCCCCACCAAACAGCGGCGAAAAACCGCCAAAAACTGAAGGCGCGACAAGGACGACCCATCCTTGTGCCGCAAAAAGGAGCCTGGTGCCAACCCCCTCACCTCTACAAACCCCTGCACCAAAGAAAACGGGCAAACCGAGTTCAGCAACACCCGAAACAATGACACCGTAACCCCCCCGTCCCAATTGGTCAGTTTTTTATTTTCCCACATGAACCCGAACACAATCGGCAGTCATTGTAACATCCGAGAATTGCAGCCCACCTCCACCGCACCTGTTCTTGCTGACCAGCTCACCGATTCTTAATGCCCCAAAAAAGGCCAATGCAAAAGCCACGTTAAATAACCACACCTTATAAGCAGAGGTGAAAACCCTGGGCAATTCCCCCACTAACTCATGAAGCAAATCAAACAAAACCGGGCGCCTGGTATCCGGCTTCACCCGCCCACGTCTAAATCCCTTCATAGCTTGCCTCACCATAAAATCTTTTGTTACATTATATAGGCCATGCATCCTAAAAAAGAAAGCTAGAGCAGCTAAGCTCCTGTTCATTTTCATTATCATCCGCGGAAAAACAACCACCGACTGAACTCACCAAAGCAGACCATTCACTCCAGACCGACGAATAAGCTGCCCATGTACCCTCGCTTACAGAAGGGTGTAACAGCTCCCATGCTACTCTAACACCAGTCTCCACAGCCATCCGGGACAAGGAACCCCCTGCTGCTTCGCACCAGCCTTCGGAACCTGTCCCACTGGAAACGAGACAAAAAAATCAGCAATGGAATTCAAAACACCTGGAACATGAACAGCTTGAATAAAACAATGTAGACTCAAACATCGCAAAACAAGGTGGCGCAGTAAGCGCACCACAGGCATCGAAGAGGCCGACACACTTGACACAACCTCCACCACCCCCATGTTGTCAAAATAAAGACAAATACGACGATCCCGAAACTTAGAGCCCCAGATGTCGACGGCTACCACGATCGGAAACAGCTCCAATAACACTAAATTCCGCAAAAACTCAGCCACTCGCCATTCCTCGGGCCACGCCGCCGCATACCATGCCCCCTGACAAAAAGCCCCAAACCCAGAACCGCCCGCAGCATCAGTGTAAAGGTCAAAGGTCAAAAGCCGACATGCTCGGAGCTATCCACAGAGACTTACCATTATATGAAGCCAGAAACTCATCCCAAACCACCAGATCGGCCCTGTGCTCCCGCGAGAGTCAGATGAAGTGATGCAGCCATGTTGCTCCTGAAGTGGCAGCACTGAGACGGCAACTAAAGATGCACCCCATGGGCATGATGCGGCATGCAAAATTAAGCTTGACTAATAGTGACTGTAATCGTTTTAGCCTGACCTTCTTCACTGACTTGACCTCAGCAACCATCTGATGCAGATCTTCCAATTTATCAATCGGCAAACGCCATTCCATCATTTGCGTATTGATGACAATACCTAAGAACTGCATGACCGTGGCAGGACCTTCCATTTTTCCGGGCGCCAGGGGAATCCCAAACCGTGCCGCAATAGATTCCAAAGTGTGCAACAAAACCGAACAAACCAAAGAATCTGGGGGGCCAATACAAAGGAAATCGTCCAAATAGTGTATCACCAATCGTAACTGTGCTTCTTCCAGCACCACCCATTCGACAAATGTGCTGAATACCTCAAAATATGCACAGGAAATGGAACAGCCCATCGGGAGGCAGCGGTCAATAAAAAAGCACCCACCCCAAAAACAACCCAGCAAACGATGGCTCTCCGGGTGTACTGGTAACAGCCGAAAAGCCGATTCGATATCTGTCTTCGCCAACAGCGATCCCTGGTCATAACATTGCACCCACCCTACTGCCTCATCAAATGAGGTATAAGACATCGAAGCCAAGTCGGGAGAAATGGCGTCATTCACTGAAGCTCCCTTCGGCTATGACAAATGGTGTATTAACCAAAATTTGTTGGGTTCCTTTTTGGGGACCACTCCTAACGGAGACACATGTAAACATGGAACTGGTGGATGGTCAAATGGGCCAGCTATTCACCCAAGTTCCACCTCCTTTTCCAATTTTGCCGACACAACCTGAAGAAAATGCCGGGTCGATATCAAATTCCGAGCCCGCAAGGACGGTGCCGCCGGTAAAGAACAGGGGATACGAAACCCATGCGCAAAACCATCAGACAGAAAATTTGCCACCTCCCGCCAAGGATATCTACTTAGATATGGCACCATCGTGGGAAGGCTTACCGGAGTCCTCCTTTTTGCAGCATTCTCCCAGATTTGGGACTTCCCTCTTTTAAAACATTTGGCGTGCCCCCACAACCGGAGCACTCGTGTTTGAAATGAAAGGCTGCGCCAAAACAGCAGGACCCCTCGTTGAACTGCCAACAAACTCCTCTTTTTTGAGTGGCCGACTGTCCAGTGGCCGACTGTCCAGTGGCACCTGAACCGCTAGTATAAAAAATAAGTAAATAAATACACTTTCCCGTATACATTTGTGCTAATAAGTTTACAGACCCTGGCAGAATGTATGATTTCTGGGCCATTTTTCAGGGAATATGAATGAGAACACAAAAACATTTCTTTCACTCATGGTTAGTGTTTGGCTAAAGCCATTTATTATCAATCAACTGTGTTTACTCTTTTTATATCATAATGACAACAGAAACTACCCAAATGACCCTGATCAAAAGTTTACATACCCCAGTTCTTAATACCATACATTGCCCCCTTTAACGTCAATGACAGCTTGAAGTCTTTTGTGATATTTGTGGTTGAGGCTCTTTATCTTCTCAGATCATAAAGCTGCCCATTCCTCTTGTCAAAAAGCCTCCAGTTCCTGGAAATTATTGGGCTGTCTTGCATGAACTACATGTTTGAGATCTCCCCAGAGTGGCTCAATGATATTGAGGTCAGGAGACTGAGAACTCCAGAACCTTCACTTTATTCTGCTGTAGCCAATGACAGGTTGACTTGGCCTTGTGTTTTGGATCTTCGTCATGTTGGAATGTCCAAGTATGTCCCATGCAAAGCTTTCTGGCTGATGAATGTAAATGTTCCTCCAGTATTTTTTGATAACATACTGCATTCATCTTGCCATCAGTTTTGACCAAATTTATTGTGCCTTTGTAGCTCACACATTGCCAAAACATCAGCGATCCACCTCCATGTTTCACAGGCCTTGTTGACTCCTCTCCAAATGTAGGGTTTATGGTTGTGGCCAAAAAAAGATCAACTTTGGTCTCATCACTCCAAATGACTTAATGCCAGAAAGTTTGAGGCTTGTCTCTGTGCTGTTTGGCTTATTTTAAGTGGGATACTTTGTGGAATTTGCATAGTAATGGCTTTCTTCTGACGACTCAACCATGCAGCCCATCTTTCTTCAAGTGCCTCCTTATTGTGCAGCTTGAAACAGCCACACCACATGTTTTCAGAGAGTCCTGAAGTTATTTGTGGGTTTTTCTTTGCATCCTGAAGAATTTTCCTGGCAGTTGTGGCTGAAATTTTATTTGGTCTACCTGATCATGGTTTGGTTTCAACAGAAACCCTCATTTCCCACATCTTGATTAGAGTTTGAACACTGCTGATTGGCATTCTCAATTCCTTGGATATCTTCTTATATCCCTTTCCTGTTTTATACAGTTCAACTACCTTTACTCGCAGATCCTTTGACAATTCTTTTGCTTTCCCCATGACTCCGTATCCAGAAACATCAGTGCAGCACTGGATGAAATATGCAAGGGTCTGTCAGGAGTCCAGAAACGCATTGAACTTTTATACACACACACTAATTACAAGCAAACAGATTACAGGCCGGGATGGTTACCTTTAATAGCCATTCAAATCCCTTTTTGTTAACTTATGTGCATGTTGTCAGGCCAAAATCACCAGGGTATGTAAACTTCTGATCAGGGTAATTTGGGTAGTATGATTTAAAAAGAGTAAACACAGTTGATTGATAATAAATGGCTTCAGCCAAATATTAACCATGAGTGAAAGAAATACTTTTGTGTTATCATTCATATTCTCTGAAAAATGGACAAAAAAATCATAAATTCTGCCAGGGTATGTAAACTTATGAGCACAGCTGTATATACTATAGTTTGTAGACGCTATAACTTTTGTGTAAACCAATCAATATACACTTATTGGGTTTTTTTTTACAAAATATATGTAGCAGAATACATATTGGCCTAAATTTATGAAGAAATTTGATTTTGTTTTATTTTTTTATTGGATATGTTTTATAGCAAAGTAAATAAAAATATTGCTTTTTTTTTTTTTTTAATTGTCAGACTTTTTTGTTTATACTGTAAATGACAAAGAACCCAGTGCTGATCAAATACTGCCAAAATAAAGCTCTATTTGTGTAAAATAAATGACATAAATTTAATTTTGGTACAGTGTTGCATGACTGTGCAATTGTCGGTTAAAGCGGTTGTCTACACAATTTTTTCACTTTTACCTACAGGTAAGCCTACAATAAGGCTTACCTGTAGGTAAAATGAATATCTCCTAAACCTGCATGGTTTAGGAGATATTCATCCTAAATGCAGCCGCTGACGTCATGCCATGAGGTCCCGGCGATGGCCCGGCGCATATCGCAGGACGTTGCTGGAAAGACGGGCTCCAGCACGCATGCGTGGGAGTGACGGCCACTCACAGCACTGGAGCCACGTACCTGGAAGGATCCCCCGAGGGAACATGTCGGCTCCCTCTGCGGAGACCGAGCGGCCCCATCGGAGCTTCGTTCTGAGGTAAGCATTTCATAATGAGCTAGTATGCGGTGCATACTAGCTCATTATGCCTTTCCCTTACAGGTTTTTTTTTATTTATTTTTTTATGGGCATACAACCGCTTTAAAGCCGCACAGTGCAAAATATAGCCTGGTCATGAGGGGGGTAAATCTTCCGGAGGTCTAGTGGTTAAGCATGCAGTCATAACCAAATTAATTTACTGACATATCCAAAGCAGACTAGCATATATTTATAATAAGAAGCTGAGAAAAAGTCTGATAAATATGTGCAACACACAGAATTATGATGTTTGCAATGATTTAATCTATCCAATAAAAATTTGGAAAAGTAATGTTCTGCCATTAAAATGTCGGTGAAAGCTGCTGCAAGCATAAGGATGCATATGACCATCACTCTGAGTAAATATACATATGGAAAAGTAGTAAGAGTTCTTATGAATGCTGAACCTGGAGAGTAAATGTTTGAACTAGGAACTGATCAAGTGGACTGACTTTGAACTATCAATATTAAGGTGTGAGTTGGAGAAGACAGCAATATACTATATCATTGCACAGTATCTTCTTCATGTAGCTCATGTCCTGAGCTGCATTAATCATTCATATGCACAGATGTTTACATTTGTGATTTACCTTTTTAAAAAAGATAAAAGAACTGTGTTTGAATGACATAGACTCGCAAAGCAGGCAGAAAAATGTACAGCACTCTGCATGTTTTCTTGACATTTTTCTGTGATCTGTGAATAGTTTCACAAAGAATTATCTGGTTAGGTGATAGTTATCACAAAAATAAAAGTGTGGGTTTTTTACAATAATGCATTATTCTGACTTTCAGTATATGGTGCCCTAACCTCTTGCCACTTACATAACGCATATGTTCCAAGACCAAGAGGGTGGGCTTTTATGCTCACATGCTTCACATTTACAATAGTGAAGTATAAATGTATAGGAACTAGATCAGGCTATGATGATTGCTGCACCACTACCTTTGTAGCCACCTTGGAGATGCATCTTTGGGTACTTAGTTGTCTCCAAGAACTTATGTGGAGGTTGAAAGGCATATGATAGCCATAGCTCCAAAAAGCAAAATATGGATCACAAAAAATGACCACAGAGAGTAGTTGGTAAATTAGGAGAGGTCAACCAGAGGAGCATGGATGATACCAAGGGGGAGACAAAAGTGTGGTTAATAGTAAAGCTAGGGGTTTTGTCAAGGATAACCAAACCAAGTGTAAAAGATTAGAATGGTAAGCAAACATGTAGTCAAGAATCTCAGATGGGTGCAGTTCAAGAAAAGTAAAAAATAGTAAGGTCAGCAGCAAATATCAGTCCACACACATCAATGACTTTACACACTCTACAAAAGGCAATTTGGAAGTTTGACAACTTGTCCTTAAAAAGGGATCCTGACCTATCAGACAGACAGTTGACTAAATGACTTCCAGGTGGACAGCAAATCTAAAACTATAAAGGGAACACAACTGCACATTTGATGACACAGAAGGGTAGTCAGGAGTGTGTACTATGAAAGCAAACACTGACAGAGCAATACTTCCTGCTGACCTCTCGTGTTGCTACTGTGTTTGCAGTACATGACAGGGAACACAGGCACCCAACACAACCAGAAATGTGTCAAGTGTAAAAGTTCTCTGGGGCAGCAAGGCTCTGTTTTCAATACTATGTACAGTACAGTAAGTACAAATTATCTTCCTGCACATGACATTTTTGGTGGGATGTATTTCCCCCTGTCCACCTTAAAGTGTATATTTAGCTTTTTGGCTATTCAGCCCCGGAAGGTTTTACCCACTTCCTGACCAGGCCATTTTTTGTGATACGGCACTGTGTCGCTTTAACGTGGTCGTGAGACACTGTACCCAAAAAAATTGATGTCCTTTTTTTCCCACAAATAGAGCTTACTTTTGGTGGTATTTGATCACCTCTACAGTTTTTATTTTTTGCGCTATAAACAAAAAAAGAGCGACAATTTTGAATAAGAAACAATATTTTTTACATTCTGCTATAAAACATATCCAATAAAAACATTTAAAAATCAAATGTCTTCATCAATTTAGGTCAATATGTATTCTGTTACATACTTTTGGTGAAAAAAATCCCAATAAGCATTTATTGATTGGTTTGGGCAAAAGTTATCGCATCTACAAACTGTGGGTTAGATTTATGGCATTTTTATTTATTTTTTTTTTTTTTTCACTGGTAATGGCGGCGATCAGAGATTTTCAGTGGGACTGCGACATTGTGGCGGACAAATCTGACTCCAAGTGACTCTTTTTGGGGACCAGTGACACCAATACAATGATCAGCGCTAATAAAAGGCACTGATCCCTGTATAAATTACACTGGCAGGGAAAGGGTTAACACCAGGGACGATCAAAGAGGTTAAGTGTGTCCTAGGGAGGTGCTTTCTAACTGTAGGGGGGACTGCTGCACTGGAGGAGAACAGAGATCATGTTTCAGCTTAGCTGAAACAAAAGATCTTTCTTTTACTCACTGACAGTTCAGCGGTGTGCCTTGTTTACATAGGCACACCTCTGCTCCATCTCTCCACAGAATGATCGGCGGGTCGCAGCAGCCATCACAACTGCTGGACCTGCTGATTGGCTCCCGCTGTGTCCAATCACAGTGGGAGTGGCACTCTGGTGGAGCATTTGTGCCCCGGGAACTCTTGCACAAAATCACGTACTTTTACGTGGTTTTGCGCAACCGGGCCGCCCTGCCGCAGTATACATGTGGTGGGTGGTCTGGAACTGATTAAAGTAAAGTGCATGTAAAGGCAAAACCTTTTTTTCTGTCAGGTTTTATTGCTGTTGGTGTCTCCACTAGGGACACTTGTTCCAGTGACAACTGTCTAAGAACACCCTTTACCTTGAAGGGATTTCTTCTCATTTCTGTTGTATTTATGGAACAAGTGAAGGGGAATCTCCCTAACAGGATACAGACAGTAAATTGTAAACTAACAAGGGCTTTACCATGCTCTACTCAAAAAAATGGTTTATGTGACAGACCAAACTGGGACAGGGGCTTTTGGAGGGGACTAGGGACTATCCTACCCTATGATTATGGCCCATGAAGAGAACAGATCATTCTCTAATGGTGGACAACAATATGATGAATGCTGAGAGCACTGCTTGGATTAATTCTCTGAATAAGGACAATAAAGCTTCCCTTCAGGAGTGGATGGAAATAGGTAATATTAATCTTGTACAGATTAATGGTCAGAGGAAATATGGTGGCTCCCCTGTAGACTGGGTTGGAGGGGTTCCTTCACTTGAGACAAAAATATTTATCAAAACCTCCCTCAAGAAATCTATTCCACTATATCAGACTGCTGAAACGTTATTTGTCTTCTGGTGACTAGTCTGGTGAACAGATTACACAAGTTTGTTTCTCTCCCATTGTGTGCCTCCTAGGTGTGAATTCCCTTTGTTAATTGAGTCACCTATTCAATGTGTCTGTCTGCTAATCGTTTTAAAGATTTGGACAGCCCTAGGTCTTACTCACTGGGTCTTACTGGGGAACTGGTGACAAATGATTTGTGGGAGGGGGCACTGAGTCACATAGTCAACAACCTCCCTCAAGAAATCTATTCCATTATATCAGACTGCTGAAACGTTATTTGTCTTCTGATGACTAGTCTGGTGAACAGATTACACAAGTTTGTTTCTCTCCCATTGTGTGCCTCCTAGGTGTGAATTTCGATTGTTAATGGAGTCACCTGTTCATTGTGTCTGTCTGCTAATCTTTTTAGAGATTTGGATAGCCCTAGGTGTTACTGAGTCTTACTGGGGAACTGGTGCCGAATGATCTGCGACAGGGGGCACGGAGTCACATATGCTTGTTTAAGTAACTAATTGTTAAATAGCTTACTATTTAATTAGATCACTGTTTATGGTTATGTTGGCTGTTCCCTAACTATGTTAATTATATTCCTGTGTGCATGATCAGGCCCTCATCTGATCTTGTGTGGTATATAAATTCTGTGTGAGTTTGCAATAAAATGAATTCAGGTTCCAGAGCACCTAAGCTAGTGTCGCTTAGATTCTTGGGTGCAGTATTCAGCTATAATACCTGGTTTCTGGGTCTAGACTGGAAGAAGCTGTAGCTTGATGGAAGCACCCAAGCTGGGTGCTGAACGGTTCCATCACAGTTTACATACAATTTATTTGCGAGCACTCTGATATGCTCTCAGTTATGTGCTGAGAACTATGACAAAAACTCCAGTCAACCAAAAAGTATTTGGTATTAGTATTTGTACTAACACCACAATGTGCAATCTCATTGCTTCCCTTGGTTCACAATCTATTCTGCAGGTAAATTAATTACCTTTTTTATATATATATACTATATATATATATATGCGTGTCTGTTTGGCTGTTTTCAGGTTGGCTACACACTTTTGCAATCCTTTGCGAATGTTAACATACAGTATGTTGTGTTAATTACACATTTATTATAAATGGGTTGCCAAAGCACCACAACAGATCACATACATGACCTTATTCCTTATTTTCCAGCACTGTAGTGCACTGCGATTCATATCATGTGTATTGTACAATGCGCTGTTTTCCTTAGCTAATACCTTTAGATCATATATCTTGTGCTATTCTCTTTTAGGAGAACAGGGAATTTAAAGCTCTATTCCCATCTTACTTGGCAATGATAGATCTTTACTTATTGGGTACTACATACCTACCAACCATCCCAGAATGGGCAGAACCATCCCTAAATTTCATTGAAATCCCAGCATCCAGCACATCCAGGCTAAATCCCTAACTAGTTGTGGCACTGGGCTCCACTACGTTCCCTGCTCCAGTCCAGCATTGACCCTCCCTGCAGTGGAGCCAGCTTCTCCTTCTCCTCCTCTGGCTGTGCTGCAGAGGAGTCAAATCACAGTGTCTGCACCCAGCACCCCCTTCCCCTGCCACTCTAACTTCTGCCTCCCCCAGCTGCTCCAATTCCCCTGTGTGCCCTGGCAGCACTGCTGGATCTCCTCCCACCCTCCTACTGGTTGCAGCTGCTGCAGGGCACTGGAGGAGAGGTTTGGGTTCAGGATGGAGAGTGGGGTTATATTTACCTACTTACTTTTTTGACTGAACACACATAGCATTTGGTACCCATTGCTCTTGTGTTCATTCCTAACTGAAGTGTAATAAACTGTGGGGGAAATTTACTAAAGCTGCAGCACTCAGAATCTAGTTTCTGCAGAGCTGCATCAGATTTTGCACTTTCCAGTTTTAGTAAATAACCCCCTTACTATGTTTCAGTTTGTGAATGAAGAGGAAGCCGCTCAGCACAGAGCACTTCCCATTTATTCACTGTCCAGTGCAGCTGAGGCTGCAGAGATAGGGACTAAGGAATCTCTGTCCACAGTCCCTTTCTCTGTCTCAAAAGTGAAACATAAGGGGTCTGTTTAGATCCCTGATATTTCATCAAAATCCTTCAATAGGGCTGTTAAAAATTTAAATAAATAAATAAATACATTTGTAAAAACTGTAAAAACAAAAAACAAAAAAACAAATAATAATTATGATTTGTTCACACCATTCAGATTGCTCTTCAGAGAGTATTTGACAGGTGGAAAGGCAGCATTGTATCGCCTCCTTAACCCCTTCATCCCCATTTCATGCAGTTGGGGTGCACTTGCAGAGCAACTCAATCCAATGAACTTGAATGCGTCACATTCGACTGGGGGTATAATTTATGCCATGGCTGTGAAGCAAAGCATCATGGCCACAGTATGTGTACATATCCAGGCACTGCCTCTGCAGCTAAAGAGGTAGTGGTTGAGGCACCCAGGGGGTGCCAGAATGTGCCTCCTGGCCATTATAATTTAATCACACCCACTTTTAAACCACACTCACTTGCCATGCATGTCACAGGTTTCTCCTCCCCTAAAGTGTCCCCCATTTTCTCAACTTCAAAAATTGGGAGGTATGCACAAGGTTCTGTGTGATCTCTGCCCTCTGTGTACTCCTGACACCTCCAGAGAAGGTATAGTAGCCTGAGAAATGGAATTGAACTGTATGTGGACATGGGACATTAAACAGGTTGCAAAGATGTGGGGGGAGGGTTACATAAGATGTTGGAAGGAACCTACAGTCAGGTCCATAAATATTGGGACATCGACACAATTCTAATCTTTTTGGCTCTATACACCACCACAATGGATTTGAAATGAAACAAACAAGATGTGCTTTAACTGCAGACGTTCAGCTTTAATTTGAGGGTATTTACATCCAAATCAGGTGAACGGTGTAGAAATTACAACAGTTTGTATATGTGCCTCCCACTTTTTAAGGGACCAAACGCAATGGGACAATTGACTGCTCAGCTGTTCCATGGCCAGGTGTGTGTTATTCCCTCATTATCCCATTTACAAGGAGCAGATAAAAGGTCCAGAGTTAATTTCAAGTGTGCTATTTGCATTTGGAATCTATTGCTGTCAACTCTCAATATGAGATCCAAAGAGCTGTCACTATTAGTGAAGCAAGCCATCATTAGGCTGAAAAAACAAAACAAACCCATCAGAGAGATAGCAAAAACATTAGGTGTGGCCAAATCAACTGTTTGGAACATCCTTAAAAAGAAAGAACGCACCGGTGAGCTTAGCAACACCAAAAGACCCGGAAGACCACGGAAAACAACTGTGGTGGATGACCGAAGAATTCTTTCCCTGGTGAAGAAAACACTCTTCACAACAGTTGGCCAGATCAAGAACACTCTCCAGGAGGTAGGTGTATGTGTGTCAAAGTCAAAAATCAAGAGAAGACTTCACCAGAGTGAATACAGGGGGTTCACCACAAGATGTAAACCATTGTTGAGCCTCAAAAACAGGAAGGCCAGATTAGAGTTTGCCAAACAACGTCTAAAAAAGCCTTCACAGTTCTGGAACAACATCCTATGGACAGATGAGACCAATATTAACTTGTACCAGAGTGATGAGAAGAGAAGAGTATGGAGAAGGAAAGGAACTGCTCATGATCCAAAGCATACCACCTCATCAGTGAAGCATGGTGGTGGTAGTGTCATGGCGTGGGCATGTATGGCTGCCAATGGAACTGGTTCTCTTGTATTTATTGATGATATGACTGCTGACAAAAGCAGCAGGATGAATTCTGAAGTGTTTTGATCAATATTATCTGCTCACATTCAGCCAAATGCTTCAGAACTTATTGGACGGCACTTCACGGTGCAGATGGACAATGACCCGAAGCATACAGCGAAAGCAACCAAAGAGTTTTTTAAGGGAAAGAAGTTGAATGTTATGCAATGACCAAGTCAATCACCTGACCTGAATCCGATTGAGCATGCATTTCACTTGCTGTAGACAAAACTGAAGGGAAAATGCCCCAAGAACAAGCAGGGACTGAAGACAGCTGCAGTAGAGGCCTGGCAGGGCATCACCAGGGATGAAACCCAGTGTCTGGTGATGTCTATGCGTTCCAGACATCAGGCTGTAATTGACTGCAAAGGATTCGCAACCAAGTATTAAAACGTGAACGTTTGATTTATGATTGTTAATCTGTCCCATTACTTTTGGTCCCTTAAAAAGTGGGAGGCACATATACAAACTGTTGTAATTCCTACACTGTTCACCTGATTTGGATGTAAATGCCCTCAAATTAAAGCTGAAAGTCTGCAGTTAAAGCACATCTTGTTTGTTTCATTTCAAATCCATTGTGGTGGTGTATAGAGCCAAAAAAATTAGAATTGCGTTGATGTCCCAATATTTATGGACCTGACTGAAAGTGTCCAAATTGGGCACAATTAGTGTCATGTGACTCGTTAGTGTTACAAGGTCCCAGGTGTGATTAGGGAGAAGGTGTGTTAAATTTGGTGTTATCGCTCTCACAGTTCTCATACTGGTCACTGGACTTTCAACATAGCACCTCATAGCAAAGAACTCCCTGAGGATCTGAAAAAACAATTGTTGCTCTACATAAATATGGCCTAGGCTATAAGAAGATTGCCAAGACCCTGAAACTGAGCTGCAGCACAGTGCCCAAAACCATACAGCGGTTTAACAGGACAGGTTCCACTCAAAACAAACCTCGCCGTGGTCAACCAAAGAAGTTGAGTGCACGTGCTCAACATCATATCCAGAGGTTGTCTTTGGGAAATAGACGTATGAGTGCTGCCAACATTGCTGCAGAGTTGAAAGGGGTAGGGGGTCAGCCTATCAGTGCTCAGACCATATGCCACACACTGCATCAAATTGGTCTGCATGGCTGTCGTCCCAGAAGGAAGCCTCTTCTAAAGATGATGCACAAGAAAGCCTGCAAACAGTTTGCTGAAGACAAGCAGACTAAGGACCATGTCATGTGGTCTGATGAAACTAAGATAAACTTATTTTGTTCAGATGGTGTCAAGCCGTATAGGGTCAACCAGGTGAGGAGTACAAATACATGTGTCTTGCCTACAGTCAAGCATGGTGGTGGGACTGTCATGGTCTGGGGCTGCCTGAGTGCTGCCGGCACTGGGGAGCTACAATTCATTGAGGAAACCATGAATGTCAACATGTACTGTGACATACTGAAGCAGAGCATGATCCCCTCTCTTCAGAGACTGGGCCACAGGGCAGTATTCCAACATAATAACCCAAAACACACCTCCAAGATGATCACTGCCTTGCTAAAGAAGCTGAGGGTAAAGGTGATGGACTGGCCAAGCATGAATCCAGACCTAAACCCTATTGAGCATCAGTGGAGCATCCCCAAATGGAAGGGGGAGGAGCGCAAGGTCTCTAACATCCACCAGCTCTGTGATGTTATCATGGATGAGTGGGAGAGGACTCCAGTGGCAACCTATGAAGCTCTGGTGAACTCCATGCCCAAGAGGGTTAAGGCAGTGCTGGAAATTAATGGTGGCCACACAAAATATTGACACTTTGGGCACAATTTAGACATTTTCACTTAGGGGTGTACTCACTTTTGTTGCCAGTGGTTTAGACATTAATGGCTTTGTGTAGAGTTTTTTTTGAGCGGACAGAAAATGTACACAGTTATTCAAGCTGTGCACTCACTACTTTACATTGTAGCAAAGTGTTATTTCTTCAGTGTTGTCACATGAAAAGATATAATAAAATATTTACAAAAATGTGAGGGGTGTACTCACTTTTGTGAGATACTGTATATATATATATATATATATATATATATATATATATACGGACTTTATATCTAAATACATTGAAAATTTAATTCATGCTTCTAGTTGCCGTGGTAACCATGAGGCTTGTCAGAACCATTCTGAGTTGGACTTCTTAATGCACAATTAAATATAGTTATATTTTGTATCATTTCTCTCTCTTTTATGAAGGCCATATATTATGAAATGCAACTCAGGAACTTCAGCAAAGACAGAATGCAACATTTATACAGCACTTACAGTAGATATGTTATAATCAAACATTCACAATGGCATATTTTTTAACAGTTTCACAACCTGTCTATAATAGATGACAGCTGTGCGTGGGAGCATTACTATCCTGGGTGGGCGTCATATGACATCATTGGTGGATATTTTAGGACTGATTGATTTTCAAATATACAGTATATACCATAGTTTGTGGACTCTATAACTGTCCTACAGACTAAATAATATTCATTGATTTGGGTTATTTTTACCAAAGAAATGTAACAATATACATTTTGGTCTAAATTTATGAAGGAATTATTATTAATTTACAGGATGTATATAGTGCCAACAGTTTGCCCAGTGCTTTACAACGTGAGGGCAGACAGTACGTTACAATGCAATTCAATACTGGAGGAATCAGAGGGCCTTGCACATTAGAGCTTACAAACTAAAAGGGAGGGTTAAGTGACACAAAAGGTAATAACTGTGGGGGATGAGCTGATGGATGATGAAATAAAAGCACAGTTGTTAGGTGGAAGCAGGATAGGCTTCTCTAAAGAGAAAAGCTTTCAGGAATCACCTTATAGTGAACAGAGTAGGAGATAGTTGAACAGACTGGGGTATCGAATTCCATAGAATGGGAGAGGCTTGGGAGAAGTTCTAGAGGCAAGCATGGGGGGGAGGTGACAAGGGAACTAGAGAGCAGAAAGTCTTTCAAGGAACAAAGAAAATTATTTGGTTGGTATTTTGAGGCTAGGTTGGTGATGTAGCTGGGGCCTGAGTTGTGGATGGTATTGTAAGTTGTCGTTAGTATTTTGAATTTCATTCATTGGGAAAGTGGCAGCCAATGGAGGGATTGGCGAGGAGGGGTGGCAGGCACTGAATGGTTTGTAAAATGGATGAGTCTGGCAGCAGCATTCATGATGGACTGAAGTGGGGATAGCCTATGTAAAGGTAAGCCAATGAGGAGGGAGTTGCAGTAGTCCAGTCGAGAAATAACCAGGAGTGGATTAGGAGCTTTGTGGTGTCATTGGTTAGGAAGGGGCATATTTTGGAGATGTTGCAGAGGTTAAAGCGGCAAGCTTTGGAAAGTTATTGGATGTGGGGCCAAAAGGAGAGTTCATAGTCAAGGATTACACCTAGCGGCCTGGCATGCGGAGATAGGTTAATGGTTGTGCCATTGATCTTGACAGAGAACTCAGGGGAAGGAGCAGATGGGGAAGGAAATATTATGAGCTCGGTTTTGGACAGGTTGAGTTTGAGGAAGTGGTTTGACATTAAGACTGATATGTTGGTCAGTAAATGAGTGATGCGTGAGGAAACTGATGTTGTGAGCTGAGGGGTAGAGCAATAGATTTGGGTGTCATCAGCGTACAAATGATATTGAAAGCCATAGGAGGCTATCAGCTGACCCAGAGAGGAGATGTAGATCAAGAATAGGAGTGGTCCAAGAGCAGAACCTTTGGAGACCCCGATGGAGAAAGG
The DNA here is from genome assembly GCA_018402905.1 of Glandirana rugosa. NCBI lineage: Eukaryota > Metazoa > Chordata > Amphibia > Anura > Ranidae > Glandirana > Glandirana rugosa. The sequence goes on from BLSH010307558.1 coordinate 446,926, forward strand.
AGGAGGAGCGGAGGAAGTAGAATTGTAAGTGACACTGAAGGTGAGGTGAGATAGGTAGGATGAGCCAATGAAGAGCGCAGTCACAGAGACCAAAGGAGTAAAGTTTTTTGAGGAGGAGGGGTGGTTAATGGTATCAAAGGCAGCCGAAAGGTCCAGAAGTAGAGAATAATGTCCATTGGTGTTAGTAAATTGTTTGTGAGTTTTAGAAGAGCAATATCTGTGGAGTGTTGAGGGCAAAATTTAGACTGAAAAGGATCAAGAAGGTTATTCTTAATGATGTGGTCACTAAATCGGTTGTAGACCAGACGTTCAAAGAGTTTGGAGGGAAAAAGGGAGCAAGGAGATGGGGTGTACCTTTTAAGATTGGTGGGATCCAAAGAAGGATTTTTAAGCTAGGGGGGTGGCTAGTGCATGTTTTACAGAGTTGGGGAAGATGCCAGAAGAGAGGGTGAGATTGAATCCATGAGTTAGGGAGTGTAGGATAGAGCCAGATGGTGACCACAGTATTTGAGAGGGTATAGGGTCCAGGGGCATGTGGTTATGTGGGTGTTAGAAAAAAGTTTGGCAGCCTCGTCTATAGTGGCAGGGTTGAATATGAGACGTGTTCAGTGTACCTGTGGACATTGAGTGTTAGGTGGAGGGATATCTGTAGAGTGGAGATTTAATCACAGCTTGTATCAGTCTTATTTTTGAAGTGATTGGTTTTCTCCTGGGCAGTGAGTGAGTTAGTGGCTGTAGGCAGTGGAGGACGAAGTAGAGAGTTAAAGGTAGAGAAGAGCCATTTCAAAAATTTTTCCCCCCCAAAAAATCGGAAAAAATGAAAATCCAAAATTCGAAAATACGAAAGAATGAAAATCGGAAATTCTAAAATCTGAAAATTCGAAAGAACAAAAATCCGAAAAATAAGAATAAAAATCCAAAAATGTGAAAAAACGAAACTCCAAAAGTAAGGACAAAAATCCCAAAATTCAAAAGAAAGAAAATAAGAATGAAAATCCGATAATTCAAAAGTACGAAAATCCGAAAATTCAAAAGGACCAAAATCCAAAAATAAGAATGAAAATCTGAAAATTTGAAAGAACGAAACTCAGAAAATAAAGAAAAAAAATTGGATAATTTCTATTATAATTCAATTATTTAGTTTATTATTTTTATTAACCATAACCATTATTATAGGTTTTTAAATTATTATTATTATTATTATTAATAATAAAAAGAAAAAAACTATAATAATAGTTATAAACTATTGAATTATAGGTAGATATTGGAATTTCCTTTCAAATATGGCTGTTAGTGAATGTAATGAATTATTAACCATTATTATAGTTTTTTTATTATTATTATTATTATTACTATTTATTAATAATAAATAATAAAACTATAATAATAGTTATAAACTATTAAATTAGTTAGGTATTGGAATTTCCTTTCAAATTTGTTTGCCTGTTAGTGAACGTAACAAATACAAATTTATCCGAATTTACAAATTTTCAAAATAGCAAATACTGCATCTATAGGAATTAGTGTTGAGCGAACCCGGACTGTAACGTTCGGGTCCGTACCGAACTTTCGGGTGTCCGTGGCACGGACCCGGACATTTCAAAAATCGTTCGGGTTCGGTCAGGGGTTCTGTTGCTAAAAACTTTACAGGCCCAGGCACGGTGCCTGTGGGCTTTCAAGCCATGCCTGGGCTTGCAATGTCAGGCCCAAGCGAGTTGTGATTAAGGATATCTACGTCATAAACGATAAAACTTTTAAACATTTAAGCCTATTTAAACATAAACAATGCAAGTGATTGTCCGTTTGTTTAAACTTTCCTTTAAGGTTATGGATTGATTAAATTATCAAATATTGATAATAATATCAAAATAATAAATAATAATTATTTATCATTATTATTATTATTATTATTTTTTTGATATTATTACCAATTATTAAGTAATGTAAGTGATTGTCGGTATAAACTT
>BLSH010307558.1:453439-474528 GCA_018402905.1 Glandirana rugosa
TTAATTTATTTTCCCTATCCCCATTTATTTGTAGGGCACTTGCCCTAGTTTGAAGATGATTTTAGAACAGTTATATGGCTTCTACCATTAATTAATACTTTTCAGACACAGTTTGAAGATGATCCACATTCACCTCCATTTTTGCTTTTTTTATGTTTTTATTTTTTAAAAAATATTTACAGTTATTTCCCTGTCCCCATTTTTTTGTAGGGCACTTGCCCTACCCTTACCCCCATTTTACTTCCTTTTGCAGCCCTCTGGGGCTTTCCAGGACTTTGTTACAGCCATTTTTGTGCATAAAAGTTCGGGTCCCCATTGATTTCAATGGGGTTCGTTGTCCGTGCGATCGTTCGGGTTCCGTCCGGACCCGGACCCGGACTTTGTCCCGAAGTTCGGACGGACCAGCAGAACCCGAACTTCCAGAGGTTCGCTCAACTCTAATAGGAATGGAATGTACCGAATTAATTTTTTTCTGAATTCCTGAATTACTGATAATAACGAATACTGCATCTATGTGAATGGAACAAACCAAATTCAAATGTTTCCGAATACACAAATTAGCGAAAATAACGAATACCGCATCTTTACAGATGGAACGTACCGAATTCAAATTTTTCCGAATTACTGATAATAACAAATACCACATCTATATGAATTGAATGAAACAAATTCAAATGTTTCCAAATTTACAAATGTTTACAAAATAACACATTTCGATCTTCGATTTTCGAACAAATGATCCAAAAAAACGAAATAAAAACAAAAAACAAATAATACGAAAATAAAAAAAAATCGTTTTTCGGCCGTGCACATGCCTAGAGCTGACGGGGACTAGATAAGAATATGTTAATGAGATAAAATAGGTCTGCTTGGCAGTGTGGAGGAAAGAACTGTATTTTTGGAGGGCATATTTCTATTGGATGAAGTATTTTTGAGACTTAGTCCTACGTATTAGACACTCAAGAGCGTGGCTATGTTTTATGAGACTTCTGGTGTCATCTGTTTGCCAGGGTTATAGATATGATTCTGTGTGTAGTGAGGGGGGTGAGCTCATCCAGGGTGGAGGACAGGGATCTATTGTAGACAGAAGTGGCTAGATTGGGGCAGGACTGGGGTGAGATTTTGTCATAGAGGTTGTCAGTAGCAGATTAGAGAAGGGAAGGGTTGAAATGTGAAGATTTCCATGGGTAATTGTTAGGAGTTTGGAGGAAGAGGTGGTGGAAGACAGGGAAAGAGCGAAACTAGCAAGGGGGTGATCAGAGAGAGGAAAAGGATTGTTGGAGAGCTTGCACTGGGTGCATATGTAGGAAAATACAAGGTCAAGGGTGTTGCCATTAGAGTGAGTAAAAGCATGTATTCATTGCTTCAGGTCAAATGAGGAGGTTAGAATAAGAACTTTAGAAGTAGCAGGAGTGTTAGTATTAAAAGATATGTTAAAGTCCTTGGGAATGATTGTGGGAATTTCAGAGAGAAGTAGGGTAGCTAGGCAGAGATGTCATCAAGAAAAGTTGATACCAGACCAAGGGGCCAGTAGATCACAGCAATTCTAAAAGAAATTGTAGAAAATAGACACATACAGTTAGATTCAAATGATGAGAGGGACAGAGAGACAAGGGAAAGTGAAGAACCTGAAAGGTGCTGTGTGGCGATAGGAGGTAGAAAGATTCCCACTTCACATCTCTTGCATCCACTGGGTCTAGAGAAGTGAGTCCAGAAAAGGCCATCATAAGAGAAGGAAGCAGGAGAGGCAGTGTTGGATTAATGGAGCCAGGTTTTGGTTACAGCATATAGATTGATGGCGTTAGTGATGAAGAGGTCATGAACAAAGGTGAGATTGTTGCAGACAAAGCAGGCTTTCCAGAGGGCACAGGAGAAGGGGAGGCTGCTTTTGGGAAGAAGAGGAAGGGAAACTAAACTGTCTGGATTGTGGCTGCTGCCAGAGGGTACAGGGTGATGGATGCATACAGTTAAATACAGGAGGCCCAGGGTTTGGCGATATATCTCCAAAGGTTAGAAGAATCAGAAGAGTGAGGGAGGTAATATGAAAGTGTGATTTATATGAGGGGACATGCCTCAGCATTCGGGGGGGTTTTATTAGCAAGTGTGATTAGGAGGAGTTGACGAGTGCAGTAATAAAAAGAGTGAGTGAGGGTGATATATACAGATTATGAGGTGGAGAAGAGGGGTGCAGGAAACAAAGTTTAAGAAGAGAGGACACAACTGTGAAAAGGAGAGGTAGAGAGCGCATGTTACAGAGTGAAAGGTGAGCTGAATGGGGAAATTAGGTCACCTGCAGTCTGGTGTTTTGTTAAGTATTTTGCTGTAGGTATTCGCTTCATGAAATTGCTGAATTGCAAGAGCAGAAGTGCCACTTATTTAAAGAACGCCACTTTATTGAAAGAACCCTAACATGCACCACCCTACCATGTTCTCCCCCTAGCATGTGCTCCCTCATAGAGGAAGGAAAGATTATTTATTTGCAAAATTTTATAACAGAAATGAAGAAAAACATTTTTTCTTACAAATGCTCAGTCTTTTTTTTTTTTTTTTTTTTAGCAAAACATAAAAAACCCAGTGCTGATTAAATACCACCATAAATAAATCTCTATTTGTGTGAAAACAATTGATAAAAATTCACATAAGTACAGTGTTGCATGACTGAGTAATTGTCATTCAAAGTGTGACAGTACTGAAAGCTGAAAATTGGCCTGGCAGGAAGGGGGTGAAAGTGTCTGGTATTGAAGTGGTTAACAAGTATTAAGATGACACACATTAGTTGTAAGCAATAAATGGGCTTCATTTTGTTGATTCATTGCAAAAGTGGTATATTTATAAAACACCTTCCACCAAAAACATCTTCTTACTGTCATGAACCATGAATCAGACAAACACAGAAGTGCAGTAAAATCACACTTTTTAATAAAAAGGTAAAATGTTATAAACAGAGTAAACATGGTCAAAACATAGCCAGGGTTCGGTAACCAGTGCGGATAGTCAGAGCAAGCCAGTGAAACAGGAGTACAGAGATCAGCGAGGTCAAACAATGGTATGCAGGGTCAGGAGCAAGGAGGAGAGTCAGCCGAGCAGGGTCTTGGATCCAGGAACCAGAAGGTAGCGTCAAACAGGCAAAGTCTTTCACAGGAACACACAACAGAGATTTTTCCAGAGATGTTGACCAAGGCAAAGGCATCTGCGATCTGATCCAGGCAGTTTATATATAGCAGCAGAGCTGGCTTAACGAGGCAGGATATGGTCATCAGGTGAGACAGAGTGAAAGCTGAGACTGCCAATTAACCCTCAGCTGAGCAGCTTGCTCTGAGAAGGGAGAGCTGAGCCCAGCCCTGACACTTATACAGTAGTGACCATGCCATGAAAGTCAAAATTTCAAAAGAAATGTGTTGACAAAATAAAAGAATACATAATTTGCCTGCTGCCCACAGTGCAGAACACAACTCTGTTGCTGAAGAATCATCCACTGATGGAAAACCAACAATTCCAGTGTCAGTCTCCTGGGTCCCTCGCAGCACTCAGTGGTTCCTCCTTCTGACCTCAATTTCACCACAAAGTTTTGGATCCCCAGGAGATTTCAGGAGATGATTCCGCAACAATGGAGCAACATTCATACCCGTAAGCAGCAGTAAGTATTTATTTTTTCCTTTGCATGTGTAACTATTTTGCTATTTTCATTTTCTCAACAGAGATGCTTTAATTTATTTTTTCCTACTATTTAAAATAAAAAAAAATGTCATGTTAGAATTACATAAAACCTGTCAATGTCTTTTTTAAAAGTAAACCTGTCATAAAAGAAGCATGGAGAAGCTCAGCTATGAGGAAAGATTGGATGAACTAAATGTATTCTCTCTTGAGAAGAGGAGGGGATATGATCAACATGTACAAATACATAAGGGGTCGATATAGTGAACTTGGTGTTGAGTTATTCACCTTAAGGTCATCACAGAGGATAAGGGGAATCATTTACATCTGGAGGAAAAGAGATTTCATCTCCTAATACAGAAAGGTTTCTTCACAGTAAGAGCTGTGAACTTGTGGAATAGACTCCCTCCAGATTTGGTTCTGTCCAGCTCAGAAGATTGCTTTAAGACAGGCCTGGATTCTTTCCTAAATGGAAATAATATAACTGGGTACTAACATTTATAGGTAAAGTTGATCCAGGGAATATTCGATTGCCTCTCGGGGGATCAGGAAATAATTTTTCTCCCCTGCTGAAGCAAATTGGATCATGCTTTGCTGGGGTTTTTCGTCTTCCTCTGGATCAACTATATACAGGGTGGGCCATTTATATGGATACACCTTAATAAAATGGGAATGGTTGGTGATATTAACTTCCTGTTTGTGGCACATTAGTATATGTGAGGGGGGAAACTTTTCAAGATGGGTGGTGACCATGGCTACAGTGACCATGGCTAATGACTACGGATACTGGAAGCCTGTGCTAGCATTTCTCCTGCGGTGTTGCTATCAGTGTGTGAAGAGTGGGAGAAGAGGGTTGCATTGACAATCCAACACAACGGGCAGCACATTGAACACATTTTATAAGTGGTCAGAAACAAATAACTCATGAAAGAATAAGGTTACGTTAAAACCAAGCACACCATTGTTTTTCTTGTGAAATTCCCAATACGTTTGATGTGTCACATGACCCTCTTCCTATTGAAAAAACAAAAGTTGCATTCAAAATGGCCACCATGGTCACCACCCATCTTGAAAAGTTTCCCCCCTCACATATACTAATGTGCCACAAACAGGGAGTTAATATCACCAACCATTCCCATTTTATTAAGGTGTATCCATATAAATGGCCCACCCTGTATATATATATCTATATATATATATATATATATATATATATATATATATGATATTTTTTTTGATTGGTTGGACTGGGTGGACTTTTTTTCAACCTGACTAACCATGTAACTATGTAACTGTATGGGCTGCCATTGCTGAACACTAAAAATTTTGGTTGACTCGCTCTTGGGATAATCCTCTGACTTTGCTATTTTGAGTCACTGAGCCAGAACAAGAATGCAAATCAGGAAGATTAGTGAAAAGTAAGACATCTTTATTGGTACAGCCAGGTAACTAGCATTTTCAGAATTATGACTCAGCAATGGCTACTAATTGTCTACTAATTTCTTTCAAAACTGTTTTTTTTTTTTTATTTTAACAGTAACCTGAACCAAAATATGTATTTTTCCAACTCTGACCTCATTTTTAAAATGCTAGCTGTTGGCAATGGTTTTGCCTCTATGGCTTCAATTCCAGGTCATTGACACAGAAAAAGAATGAAGCAAGTAAAGTTCAAATTCAGTCAGAGCCTCCCATTGACATACTTATTCAGGGTCAGTGACACAGAAAGTGTTGGAGCTCCTGGGACTGATTTACTATAATGGGTAGTAAGGTAAAGTGCAGTGATGTGAGCTTGTGCTCACCTCAAATATTAAATTGTGACAAGCAGTGTTCTGTTTTATAAATTCCTCAGCATATAATGGGATATTTATTTTCATAAACATAATTTCCCCTAACTTTAATAAATATGTATTAAAATTGTAAAAAAAAATACATTTGGCTACCATTGTTAAATAGTAAATGATCACCATATTATACTTTAACTCAGATGTTTGTACTTATTATACTATTATTATTATTATTATTATTATTATTATTATTATTAATGCAAATAAAAGTCTATTAAATATGATATAGTTGTTTTTTCTTTTTAAAACAAGAGCTCCAGCCTAATACAATCCAACTTACTGTATATAAAATATTTATTCATTTATTCCTTTGTATCTCTAGTTGATGACAGGGAAAGGCAGAAAATTGCACTTTAAAAGATCTTTTTTTAGTGGTAACACTTCACTTATATTTGTATGTGTTTCCTTTCTTGTCCTTGGAATCTTGATAATTGACTGGTTCCTACAAATAGACACAGCTATGTTATACTGGCCATTAGTTGTGTGTGATACAGAGCAGAGGTGGGAGTGCTCATACAGCAGTAACAGCCTTTTAGACCTTCTCAGCTGTGAAAGCTCTAAATAAGAGGTCTTAATTCTCACTGAAGAGCATCTTGAAAAAGACACCATGAGGACGACTGATACAGGTGCTTGTACATCCCAAATATTATAGCAGAAAAATTCATCATTTTTGTAATATGGGGTTAAAATATACAACCATTTGATTACTGAAGATTCATACAATAGGCAAAACAAATAAAAAACTGAAACTAGAAATGTGTCCCACAGCAGCCATGTGTCATTTTTCAATGTGTAGGGAAGGATAGAAAGTTAAACCAAACATGCATTTAATTGCTATAGGCAAAATCTCTATCATTCACGTTATATTCCCAAACTAAAAGTCTGTATGTAACATGAATATAAAAAGGAAGAAAGAATTATTTAATGAAATATAAAAATGATGAACAGGAAACAACATGTAAATTCATTTTTATACTATTGTTGATCAGAAAATACTTTAGAATAATTTTGCTTAATTGTTTTACTTCAGTATTAATAATTGAATTGCACTTCAATGTAAATGACTTGTAAGTGAGCATTAGAGTTCCCCTTTACAGTTGGGTACAGTATTGTGAAAGGGCTATCTCTTTCCAGTTTGAAAGTATTGGTAATATCACTAGGGGAGGGGACACATTGTGAAGATTATTTAAAGTGGGCATAGCTGAGTTTGCAGCTGTTCATTGGCAAAGCTCAGAGAAAGTGCCACAAGAAGTATGCTGGAGAAGCAAGGATTTGTGCTCTAAGACTGTAGTGTACCAGACCAGTAAAGCGGCAGTCAGCTGTTTTTCTCCTGATTGTGCCAAACTTCCAATCCCCCAAACCAGTGTAAAGGACCTGTCACAGAAGCATTAGCGTCTTCCATGCATTGCAATATCCCTCCTGATGGAGTATGAGCACTGAGCAGCTGTCATATGCTGCAGAATATGGCAATAAGCTAAAAGTATGCAACACTTCCTGCACTTTTCTTAGACTCTGGTGCAATAACAATAAGGTGGCAATAACTTTTCTAAACTTTAAACTGCTATCACTATGTGTACTGTGTGGTTTCCAAGAAAGGATCACCAATGGATCCAGTGAGTTGGTAGGGTTTAGTCTATTCCTAACTGTCCCTACCAAGCATGATGTCACAAATTTAAAGCAATATGGCTATTATTCCTCATGGTAACCTTTCTTGTTTGACTCACTATCTTCAAGCATTGTATACATTATTTATATTGTACCTTGTAGTATCTTTCATTGTTAAAAATCCATGAAATGCTGGGTTTCTGAGACTTAGCCTCTGATATAATATAACCTGGCGGCATCCATGATAAAAAAACACTTGAGTATAAATGCAGTGAATTTCTGTGTTATATCAACCTTACAGCAGTTGCCAAATAACTATGCAAACCTGTTTAAATATCTTCTTTTTTTTGTTTAGTGGTTGCACTTGCAATGAATGAACTAATTATTATACCGGTTCTTTTACTAAAGATCTCAAACTCCTAGCTGGATACCGTGCAATCGTGAAGGTTTAGAAGCAGACCCAAAGTAATTGACCTTTACCTCTCCACATCTCATTTGCCCTAAGTGTTAATTGACTTTGAAAAAAGCAGTATATTATTCTTTAAAAAAAAAAAAGAAGAAGGAGAAGAGCATGCCAACATTGTACAGCTTCACAAATAAATTCGTAGCTGAGGAAGTGCTTCCTGCACATTAAGGAAAGCACACATTAATGAAAGAGCTCCATTGCCATCTAGAGTCAAAAGAAATTCAACAAGCATTAGCCAAGCATAGATTTACGGACACGGATTGTTGTATACTATAAAAGAGAGCATGCAGGTTTTATGTATACCTATAAATATCGCTCATGAATAATTTTGTGCAATTCAAAAGTTATTTTGGTTATCTCTTTAACACTGCGTCCACAGGTTAAAACTTCTGTTGGGTTTATATTTGCTTATAAAACTCCTTATGCACTCAGCTATTCAAATCAGATACTAATTAGCTAGAAGGAGAGAAAAGATTCTGATCTAAGATTTTGCCTTCCAGGCAAGAAACTGTCAGAATAACTCAGGCTCTGATGGTGCTTCAAAGGACCATGAAAAAAAAATGTTTGGCATGATTCACTTGAACGAAGATACACTTACCTTCATAATATTAGGGAGGCTCTACAGAAGCCTTTTTTTCTTGCAGACTGAATCAGTACTAAGCAAGGAACACATCATTTTATTCCTGCCTTAGAGCAAAGAAACATGTTTTGATGCACTATGGCGTGCATTTTTTTCTAGTGTAACAGACTACACAAAATTGCAGATAATATTCAAATGCTGTACTTCAAGGTAGGATGATTTATACAGTTTTACAAGGGCATGAAACTCTTCACACTGGTGATCAGTAGAGAGGTGATTTCCATCCTCCCTTCCCTTATTTTCGTGGTCACTGCAAATTATCCCCTTACACTGGTGGTCAGTAAAACAATTTGCTCTTACTTTGGTGCTTAGCAGAAAGCCCCCCTTATATTGGTGGCCAGTTCAAACACCTTTCCTTACACTGATAGTCACTGGTCAGTGGAGAAATGCCTTAATACATTGATGGTCAGTAGAGGAGTTCCTCCTTTGGGTTTGTGGTCCAGGTCAGCAGGTCCAGCAGACTCAAAGTCAGCTACATAGAAAGTTAAGTAGAGAGGTAAAAAGATGAGGGTGAAGAGGTTAGCCAACACAGAGAATAATTAGATAGTTAAGGAGATGGCTATGGCATGCAAGAAAGTTGGGGGCTGTGCTAGGGAATTGATCTGAAGTAGTCAAACTTTCTAACAAGTTCAAAGGCAATTTGCAAGTGAATAAAACATGATTTATGGAAAGGAAAACACAGAAAGTGAGCATGTAAAATACTTGATGTTTTTGTGCTTTTAACTGCATTTTTAAAGTTGGTTCTACATTCAGAATGCATTTCAGTATTGGCTTCCCTCCTCACTTAGTGATATTAATGTTTTTTTTAAAAAACAGGGCCAGGCTAAGGCAGAAGAGACACCTGCCTTTGGTGCTGTGCTGTGGAGGATGCAGCTGGAGTGGGAGCCTCTCTTGTCTTTGTTTTACCTGGGCATCTATTTCACTGTGCAGGACTGAGCTGTCAAATTGCTAGCTCAATCCTGTAGATTACACAGGGAGATCATAGCTCTCTCTGTTGCAAGGCTCCAATGGTTACACAAGGATAGTTGCATTCTCAATGTGTTATCTGCAGAGCTAAGCTGTCAAGTGCCCTACTCTGCATTGATTTATTCATTCCATAACTCACTAATGTCTAAGTTAACTCTAAATAGTTCTTTAATCCTAAAACTTGTAGCAACCCCTATTGTTTTTTATTAACTCCTTCATTCCCTTCCTTTACATTTTTTTTTTACCGTTTGAATAAAATAGTTTTACATTTGTGTTAGTTTTTGTAATGCCAAATTAAAGGGCTTGTGATGGAGGACTGTACATTCTGGCATCTTTGCCTTGAGTGGCTTAGCTTAATGGATTTATAAGCTAGATCAGCAGGACTGGAGCCTAGTTCCTTTGGGAAATGGGATAAAGTTTAGAAGAGGGGGTCTGAGATTAGTTAAGGGGAAAGAAAAGATGGGTGATAAAATGCCAAGATAAATGGAGTAAGAAGCAGGCATTCAGAAGATATACCCTCCCCCCAAATAGAGCATCAGAACATCTTATTGTAAGACTTCAAACAGAATATGTTTTCAGGAAAGAGAACTGGATGTCCAAGAGGTACACAGGGCACAGAACAAACTGGCTCAGCCCTTCTTCACCTCATTCCTGTCAATGCTGCTTCACACCACAGGTAGATAGGGGAGGATCTGCTGCTGGCCACAGAAGAAGGACACATCCAGTGAGGGTAATGAATGAGTCTTCCTCTGTGTCTCTTCCTACTCCTCCTCCTAGCTTGCATGTAGAGTCAAGAGTAAGGAACTGCAAGGAGGCCCCAGTGGTGACACTGCCTGTTCAACCACCACCAAGAAATGTAGTTCTGAAATGGGGCTGCACATTTTATGGGGAGATGTGACATGTCACAAATGGTCTGCTGCCTCCTAGTAGGTTGAAGAGGAAAGTATATAAGTGTTTTTCTCTACTGAGGAAAGAGCATGCATGCTCCGAATGCACGCCCACACGACCATGCCCCCTGGAAGGATCCTCCACGTACTGGTGACGCAAGACTCCCCTGCTGTCTACTGCACCGTGCGCTGCCGGGCACAGGAAGACACAGCGAACCCTGGTTCCCAGCCTGGTTGAACTTGCAGACGTGGCACTAACTACATGCTGATCTATATCCTACTCCCTGTGAGTGCAATCTAATAAAGTGTTATTGCTTTTACTTTATACTACACTCAGATTGGTGCTGCTTGTTTTTGTCCTTTGTACCCTACAGAGCTGCTTCTACTCTGACCAGCCGGCTGCCTCTCTACCGTCCCCTGCCTTCTAAGGACATTACTGCACCTGGTCACCTTTTCCCCCCTCTTCCTCCCCTTCCCCCCTCTACAGACTATCACAGTGGCACCTGCTCACTCAGTCACCTGCACAGCACTCGCCATCTCCATACAGTGCAGAAAAAATACTGAACCCCTCATTCTTACCACTGTCACAATCCCATTATAAATGAAAACATGGATGCATTTGAAAAAGAGGGTGAAGTCACTGGAAACGCGTCAGGAACACTCACTCTCCCGACATCCACCAGGCATTTTGACAGCTGTCATCCTCGTGTGCAACTCAGAAAGCCACCACTACTATCCATATGTTAAACTGGCTGGCTCCCTGTCACTTGGTCTCTGTGATGCTTACAGCCTCACACTGATCACAGATGCTTGATCTCAGGTTTTCCCTATACATGCTGTTTCATGCTAAAATGTGCTGCTTACTTTAATAAACTGATTTTTATTTGATACTGACCTCAGTGCCCTGCTGTTCATTTTCTTCTACATTAAGGTGATTCTACCCAGATCTTCTGTGGGAGCTGCATAGGTACCAGTCTCAGTCCCTTCTCCTGCTTAGCCATTCATTAATCCACCCAGTTGCCTCATCCCTTCCTCTACCCTGTTGATGGTCTACAGGTACAGATAGAAGTTCCAATAGACCAAGTGACTCTGCACTTCTCCTAGCAGCACTGTATGTACTATGTACCTGTACACTCTTTGGATTCACAAACCCACTATATGCAGACTTATTTGGCACCAAATGTTTCACAAATTCTTATTGGTGGTCTCTGGTAACCCTGTTGTGCTAGCTTTTGGGCCCTGCACATGGCTCCGAGGCTTTGCCATCTTTTTTTTTTTTTTACCTCAGGTTGTATCAACAAATGAGGAATGCACCCCAGCTTATACCAGGTCTGTTGTAGATCTCTGGAGCTACAGGCACCGCTAGATTTCCTCATGAGCATCTAGATGTCAGGATTTATACACACATCTAACAGATGGGCTTCAACACACTTTCACTCACTTACAAGCATAAGTCTGGCAAGCCACAGGGATGCAGGGGTTTATAGAATTTGGATCAGCTGAGATAATGGCAGACAGGATTTGTTTTTATGGTTCATATGTGGTTTATTTGAAAAAGGGAAGTTATTGTCAGCTATAGATAAAATATTGTCAACCCTATGCTTTCTATAAAATTCATGGGTAGCAGGACTTTACAAAAATCTTTGTAGTATAAAAAGGTGAAGAAGGATGTGTGCAGTCCGTGATGGACATTTGTAGGCTCATTTTATAGGACATCTTGCAGAACATTCTCATCTCCTTAGCATGTGCCTCATCTTGCAAGGTATCCTTATTAACATTGGGGTATTCACTGGCTTTTTTAAGGCTTTTCAAATTAGGGAACTAGGAAATCACAGCAAGCATATCTCTGGTAGATTACAAGTCAGATATTAGACAACTTGCTTAAAAATTGTATTTTGAGCCTTGAAAATGGACCAAGTTCACCGTGGTATCTTTATTTATTTATAAAGTCTGCTGGGTGGTATCACCTGCTCAGAAACAGCTTTTACAACATTTTGGCTCTCTCTTGAAGCGTTTATTTGTGCATGCAGCTGTACCAATGCTTTCACATTTCAAAGTCTCATGCTCTCAGCGTGAGAATATAGAGAGCACTGTTTTTGCATTGGTGCAGTGACAGAGCATGCCAGGTTGGGTATGTTGAGCAAGATGACAAAAAAGATGGGAGATGAAACAATTTAGCCTATATGTCTTTATAGATTGGAAAACCAAATGCTAGTTTTTAGTATGAGGTTTAGTATTTGCAGTTCACAACACACTACACTTGCCCCTTATTTCATTTTTTGCAAGACAGAAACATGGTGTGGCATGGCTAATTGGCCATTCTTTTATTTTTGGGCAGCCCATAAATCAGAAATTTGTGCAGGGGTCTACAGTTGGGTTTTCCAGCTGACAAAAAAAAAGTAACCTGTCTCGGTGTCAGGGGGAGGCTGTTTGGGTTTGAGATGTTTCCCATGTTGTAGTCATGTAGTTATTGAAATATATCCATATTTCCTCATTCTGCACATGAGGAGACTTGGGCTATTGCTCCATGAGGAAATTGAATAAAAGTATGCTTTAAGAGTTGCGGCCATTTATGTCAATCTACCTGAATGTTATTGTAAGAGAATGTGCATAGCTACACACAACTATGCAATTTCCACGCTGTCGAACAATAGTTTAATTAAAGGACAAGTCCACCTTTGGGAACATGTTACATGTTCCACCTGTTTTTAGGGTGGAACATGTAGCATGTTCCCACTCCTAAGCCTCACACCTATCCCCCACCTCATTGTGACAGTGGGCCAGGGATATTCTCCTCACACCTGCTGTACCAATTTGAAAAGAATGCTATGTTATTTCTTCATAGAGATCTGTGAATGAATGACCTACAAGTACTGACACCCTTTGCAGCTGATGGCTTGTAGTTCTCAATGAACTACCAAGGCACTAATGAGCTTGTAGGAGGTACAAACAGATATGTACACTGACAGCCTGCAAGAGCCTGAGATTGCACTCGTGATCTGCTGATCGTGGGGGGAAAATGCTTTACAGACTCTTTGGAAAAAGAAATAATACGTGCACATTTTTTTACCTGCAAAAAATATGCATTTATTGTTTTTTAGAAAGGTGAACTTATCCTTTAAGTGTCACATGGATACAAAAAGAAAACATTTCTATTTCGAGCCAAATGGCATTCACCATGATGAGGTGGAACTGGACATGTTTAATCTGCTATTGCAAGAAGAAATTGAATAGGCATTTGCTAAGAGGTGGTCAGTTGAACAATAAGGGGTCATCACTCTTTTAACCGTAGCGGTATACCCTTGAAGTTTGAGATGGTAGGTGGTAGGTGGAGTGGCATCACCTCTAAGTCAAGTTATCAGGGGTAAGTTAATTGGTACTGTTGATGAAACTTTTACTTATGATCACCTGGTGTGATTTAATTAAGTTCTTAATCATCTTTACAGTAGTTTTTATAGAAAGCCAAAGTAGGCCCCTGAACCAGTAACATTTGTGACTGGGGACTGAATGTCTTTAACAGGTTGGTTGCAATGTGAAGGTAAATGCATGTCACCCAGTACTGCAACAGGATTTAGATATAGTGCAATGATTTGTTTTTTGACCTTTATGAATCAAATTATTTTTGATTCATAAAGGTTTGAATGCTGAAAGGTCTTGTGAAGCTGTGGAAGATATACATTAACCCTTTCGCTGTCAGAGTTTTGAGTTTTTTGCACACATGTTTAAAAAAAATCATTTTATGCCTGAAGATTACACAAATCCCCCAAACATTATATATTTTCTGAAACCAGACACCCTAGAGCAGTGTTCCCCAACCCTGTACTCAAGGCCCACCAACAGGTCATGTTTTCAGGATTTCCATTATTTTGCACAGGTGATTTGATCAGTTTCACTGCCTTAGTAATTACCACAGCTGATTCATCTGAGGGAAATCCTGAAAATATGACCTGTTGATGGGCCTTGAGGACTGTGTTGGGGAACACTGCCCTAGAGGATAAAATAGTGGCAGTTCCAATAAATCACGCAATAATTTACCCAAAAATGCAATAAATTACCCATATATAAAAGACAAGGTTGTGCTGAGTAAATAGATACCCAACATGCAAAACCTTAAATGTTTGTGCGCCCTGTGAAATGGCGCCAAACTTCAGTACCCTATATTCTCTATAGGCAATGCTTCAGAAGCCCCCTATAAGTATCAGTTTAGCATTATGGAGGAGGTCTTGTGTTAGAATTATTGTTCTGGCGTGTGCGGCGATATGTTACATGTGTATCGCAATCGACATTTTCATACGTAAGCGCCACAACGCATGCATTTATGTTCGTGCGTGCGTATATGTGGGGGTGGGGGGGCCTCAAAAAATTTTTGGGGGATTTTGTGTGCTTGGGTATAACTTAATTTTTTGCAAAAAAAAAAAATGTTTTACTTAACTGTTTTTTTCATCACATAGGGGACAAAACGTCCCCTATGTGATTTTTTTTTGGTGACAGGTTCTCTTTATTGAGATATGCAGGGTCTAAAAGACCCTGTATGTCTCCCCTGTACTCCACTAGATGTTTTGAAATGCAGATCGCTTTGCAAAACATAATTTCCCGGCTGAGCTAGCCAGGGGCACGGAGAGCTTGACCCGGATGTGACACCAGGGACGTTGCTTTTCAGGTCACAAGAAGAAGGGAAGGAGAACAGACATGTATCCGCATTTCTCCTTCACCTCTAGCTGCCGCCACTCTGCCATGACTGTCCCCGGACCCACAGATGGGCAAGAGGAGCCTGGTAAGCATGGCGGGTGTGCTGGTACCGGGGGTGTGTGAGAGCAATCGGGCGGCAGTGGCGTCGTCCGAACACTCTCACTTGACAGGCAGGAGGCTGCCTGTCAGTTTAACACACAATCCCAGTGTACAGCAGTAACACATTTTGGTTTACAAAACCAAATTCACAGCTCGTCTGTTGTCAATAGAGATCTCATTTATTAGCTTATAAATGAGATCTCTATTGACAACAGACTAGGTAAGAGCAAGAATCTGTAAGCTGAAACATGTTTATGCTGTATACTGGATGACTCAACTTTTAATAAATAAACTTTGTGGGTTAGGTATGGACTCCAGCTTCAAATTTTTCAGTTATCAAGTGGATGAGGCTGACAGGAGTGCAGCTGGGAGGATGACACCTGCTACATGATAATAATTGTAAAAAAGTAGAGACTTAGATTTTAAATGTCTGTTGGGAATGCAGGTGCAATACACACCAATACATCACTTACTATGTGTCAATTTGGAATTTATAACTATCAATTTGTCAGTACATTCTTTATAAATAGTATGCAAAATGCCAGCTACTGATCAGGTTTTATCCTTTATGCTTTTGGATAGGGATGGGCCGAACCCCCCCCCCCCCCCAATTTGGTTCGGACCAGAACACTGCGAACAGGCAGAAAGTTCTAGCAAACATGCAAAACCTATTAAAGTCTGTGGCACATGAACATGAACATGAAAAATTAAAAGTGCTCATTTTAAAGGCTTATATGCAAGTTATTGCCATAAAAAGTGTATGGAGTAATGCCCTAGGGGACATGTATCAATGCAAAAAAAAAGTTTTTAAAACAATTGTTTTTCAGGAGCAGTGATTTTGATGATGCTTAAAGTGAAACAATAAAAATGAAAATTTTCTTTAAATATCGTGCCTAGGGGAACCCGTTAGTCTGTCTGTAAAGGGGCACATCTGTGCGATGTCTAGAAGAATGCCGCAGCAATAATGACATTTCTTAAGGAAAAAATGTCATTTAAACTTGCTTGCGGATGCAATGTATTGTAGGCTCCCGGTAATATAGATTTTAAAAAATGAAAAAAATGCCATAGGGTCTCTTCCCCAGTCCATGCCAGGCTCTTTGGGTCTGGTATGGACTTTAAGGGGAACTCCACGCCAAAATTTAAAAAAAATTGATGTGGGCCCCCCAAATACACACCAGACCTTTATCTAAGCATGCAGCCTGGAGGTCAGGATGGGGGGATGAGCGAGCACCCCCCGAACCAGGCCACATGCCCTCAACATGGGGAGGGTGCTTTGGGGTCCCCCCAAAGCAGCTTGCCCCCATGTTGATGGGGACAAGGGCCTCTTCCCAACAAGTTAAAGGGATTTAAGATGAGTAAATGGAGAGGTGACTTTGACAAGTTTCTCCTTAAAAAAGAAAAACTTTGGATATATAGGCTTTGGATATAGTGAGGTTAAGGCATAGCCAAAAACGCCCTCCCCCCAGGCATAGGTCCCTCAGTGGGCCCAGGCTTAATATTATGTATGAGGTGTGAGTTGAGTCACTTAGTTCAGTACTAGTCTGTAACAACGGTGTTGATAGTAACTTCCTGTGTTAGCGATCTTTTGGTAGTTTAGTTGGATTTCCTTTCCTCATCCATCTAGTGGGACTCATTACACCCCTGTTAGATGGAGGAGGGTGTTTATCCCTTCCCTCCCTGTAGATAGCGTGGCCTCCACATTCATACTTAGTCTTCTTTCTTCAATCCTTGGTATATTCCTAAACATTTATATTGGGTTTGCCTCTACTTCTCATCTACTATGTTCTTTATCTTTATTATTATTAATATTTTATTTATTATTGTTTAACTTTATTATTATTTTTTCATTCCTTGTTAGTGTATCCGTTCAATAATATTTGTGGTGTCCTTCTGTCTATTCAGCCACTTTGAAATCTAAAATCTGGTTACGAGCTACTGTATAAGTTAGAGTTTACTTTATTTGTTTATTGAGTTATACACCTCTGGGCATACGAGTCACAGCTTTAATGGTTGTGTACTATGATAAGTTTATTTATGTTTGCTTTTGACTAATGGTAACTGTGCTAACCTGAACTGGTGATTGCACTGTGGTATGCATGATTTCCCTTATGCTAACATTGCTAATCTGCATACGGTGCATCTGTCCCCTGTTAATGATTAAGGCTTGGTTAGAAGTGTATTTATACTCACCAAAGCTAGGGGGTACTATGTCCTGAGGAAGCTGGGGCCTCCCAGTGAAATGTGTTGACATCATGCTCCAGTGTGTCTGACGCTGTCCGATGCTTCCATTTCATTCCCACAGTGATTGAACCCCATGGGGTACTCCAACAAGCGGGACCTTTTGAAACCTTTTGCGGGCTTCAGGCAGTGACCAAACATTTGGACTTAGCACCGCTCGTGTGCTGTTAGCCACTTTATGGTGGTATAGATATTTGGCATGCACTAAATCAGACCTGGAGAATGGGAACTATATGTGCCGGCCATCAGCCGTTAATAGTGAAAAGAATTCCATCCAGGTGTGGATGAGCTGTCTTTGGCTTCTTGGCGACGGTCTGCTCCTCTGCTTTTCCCTTCAGTGGATGGGTTAATCATTCATCATTGAATTGCAATCTACAGCAGGATCCTCAGCCGTTTCATCTTCATTTAATTCTGCACTTCAATGGGACTACATGTAACTATATCTCTATTTACTCTTCTGGCAGTGATCAAAGTTTAAAAAGATACTTTACTTCGCAACATTGAAGATGTTTGTGCTTTGATTAGTTCTATGCTACATTGTCCATCAACTTTCAATAGTTACATTGGTCACAGCCATCTAATCCCATGTAGCCTGCTCATAAAACATTTATCGCTTTAGCACCATCAGCTCTAATTGGTTTTGTTATACGGTGGGTTTGAACCATACACCCCAGTGTGCAACAGGAATTACCACACTTTATGGACAGTGACTTTACCTTTACATTCAAGTGGATTCATTCCCCATGGACTAATTTGAATGCTTATGAGATTTAGGGCTGTATATGTGTGGTTGCATGGATGGCGCCATGGTGTTATTTTAGTTCCTAGGCAACGTTGTCTGTCACGTGGTGGTGTAAGGTGGTTTTTTTTTTAATTCCAATGTTTTGGTCTGTTTTTTTGTGATAAATGTATATTTTTGTAAAATTTACACACATTGTTGCCATTTTTGAGATTCATGTACGCACTACATCCCTGTGGCTCCACTTGATGGCATTCTTTTTGAGCCAGGTCTCTACTTTAACCTGGGCCTTTTCTTATATGCAGTTCTTTTTGGCCATGGAGCCCTACCACATGATGGTGGTGTGAGGACGTGCAGTCATTTATTGCTTGTGTTCCTGATTCTTTCACTCTTCCCAACAACCCTGGCCAGTGATTTTGGGGTCTGTGGGCAGGGGGCTTATCAGAATCTGTATGCTCCCTTTAACAAGGGGGCCCCCAGATCCCACCCATGTGAATGGGTATCGGATACATTGTACCCCTACCCATTCACCAAAAAAGTGTAAAAAAGTAAAAGCCACAAGAGACAGTTTTTTACAATTCCTTTATTAAAAAAGTACATCCATCGTCAATCACGATGCACGACAGACCCAAAAAATTGAAAAAGCTCTGCCTTCATGGGAGGGCTCCTGTGGACTGCTGTCTCTGCTCTTTGACAGTTTATTTATAGGCAAGGGTGGGGCCACCCGGTGTCACATGACATCAGAAGGGGACGGGGTCAAGATGGAAGATGAACAAAAGAACACCCAATGTAACTTACGCTGGACATGAACATCGGGACCATCCCTACTTTGGGAAATAACAAAGGAAACTGGCAGCTCACCGTGGGAACATTCTACATGTATGGTGAACTTTTTTTTCTCCTGTTTTTAGTAGTCCTTTTGTCCTTTACAGGTACAGGATCACTGGCACAGAATCACATTGTATATCAAACCTACAGGGGTAAGCAAAATTGGAAAACCCCAAATCCAGTGATGAAAATGAAGTCTATTCACAGATCTGCTTAAACTCTGACTGCTTTCATTACTTAGGCTGAAGATCTTATACTCAGATCAGTTAGATTTTTTTTTTACTTTAGTGGAATAGTGGAGTAAAATGATATTTACTTTGACAGTAATTGTAGCTATGGGAAAGCAAGTGTCATGTGGGAAGATAAAGATATGATTGAATGGGGGATATGAACAATGTGTAGCTGATACAGTCCACTCTAAGGCTAAATCAAAGAAAAGAAAATAAGTGTAGTTCATAATTGTTCCTTTCTTCTCAATTCTTCTCATGTTCTTCTTTTAGGGTGGCAACGGAAGACTGTATGATCGGTAAATGCATTATCAAAAGAATCAGCAAGATAATCTACTTGATAGCTGCACACATGTAATTACCACTTCCTTACCTCTACAGAAAAGAAAATAGTTAGCACCTGCTTACATGGAACTTTTACAGCAAAGTGGAAAATATGTATGCGTGATAATAAGAACACATACATGGTCTGGTTCTCAAATAATATTTGCCAATGACACTCAAATGGCATGGGAACTGGACATAAACAGTATGGATATCCTTTGCTTTTCTACCCCACCACTGTATAATCTTACCCATTACCACTGTATATAAATTAGTGGAGAGTATTATAAAATCTGTAGTTGCACAACAACATGATAGATATGAGGTCTTTCGTTTAAGGTGGACCCCCTGGATAATATATATGGAAACAGATAATGTTATAACCTTAAAGTTAAGCTGTGTATATGTGAAATTGATTAAGGTGGTAAAGTGAAAATAGCACTCTATTTGGATATTCCTCTCTCTTTGTTCTTTTTCTTTTTTTTTCTTTTTGTTTTGTTTCATTTTAAGGGCGTCCAATAGAGTGTTAGGAAAAAAAATGATGATATTAGTATTTATATAAGAATGAGGAGGAAAGATGTATAGGCATGTATAAAAATATATATGACTAGACATTATATATGGTTTTGTTTAAGGAAGGAAATATGGATACTGAAGGATTTTTGTATTCTTCCCTTTTATATTTTTTATTTCTTTTTTTTTTTGTTTGTTTCGTACTTTCTTCTCTGTCAATGAAAATGTAATAAAATAAATTGAGTAAAAATAAATAATAATAACATCTGGAAGCAACAGTGTTTTTAAGAACAATTGCATCTCATTTAAAACAAGTGCATCTAGACTAAGGCTAGGCTCACAGATATGCAAATTGGATGCGGCTTACACCGCATCCAATTTGCAGGACACTTGAAAACACATTGTTTCCAATGTGTCTGTTTCACATAGGTGCTGTGCATTCGCACTCCGCATTGCACAGAAAATGTGTGCGTTTTCTGTGTAATGCGATGCGAATTCCCAGCCCATTATGTTCAATGGGAGAGCATCTGACCTGCAGATGTGTTCCGCATTGAACAGGGATCTTTCTCCCTGCTTGCAGCACTTCCTCCTCCTTCCCCGGGCAGCTGCTGCGCTGTGAGAATGGACAGGAGCCTCCAAACAGTGGCTTCGGACCTTCTCACAGGCAAACAGGCTGGAATTCGCACCGCAATGGTGTGAATCCAGCCTTAAAGTTTTCTTTTAGTCCCCCTACAAGCCAATAAAGTCTCATGCAGCTTCTTGTAATGGTGTTAAAAGAATGCTCTGAATTCAAGCAGAGTTTCCACTCTTATGTACTTTGTGCCTATTCACACTGCAGTGGAATGAAGAATGGTATATGATAGCCACCAGCATTGCTACTGCTGATTCACAAGCTAGTTCTTTTAAGCTGAGCTTTTTTTTAATTTCATATACCTGTGTATATCAGTGGTGGTAAGTAGAGTTGAGCGAACACCTGGAAGTTCGGGTTCTGCTGGTCCGTCCGAACTTCGGGACAAAGTCCGGGTCCGGGTCCGGACGGAACCCGAACGATCGCACGCATATACTTTAATTTTTTTTCGAGTCGAATTTTCTTGATCGAACACTTAGTCGTCATCGTTACGACCACCGATAGTATATGGTAAGAAGTAAGGTGACGTCACACTTATCCGTGTTTCATGTATTCTCACCTTTGAGACGAACTTAAGTCTCGTAAGAAAATTGTGGTAATGTTCTTCGACGTACTCTGAAATAACCGAACATCCCCCTGATTTTCTTTTGAAATTCCGACCTAAGTGTGGTAACGCCACGCTTAAGGTCGGACAAACGGACACTCTTCCAGGCTTCGGTGACAAACCTCCGAGGACAGGTAA
>BLSH010307558.1:478789-496448 GCA_018402905.1 Glandirana rugosa
AAAGCAGCGGTATGTGAAATCTCTAATTTCTGCTATCTGTCCTCAGAGCAACAGCACAGACAGCAGTAGTAAAGTAATCTATCTCAGGATGCAGGATCAGGTCTTAAAATGGCTAAAATCTGTCCCTCACGCCGTCAGCTACCTTTCCCTATACTAACCCAAGGAGCATGTGACTGCAGCACTGTGACTCCAGCTTATAAAGAGGCTGGGTCACATGATGCACCGGCCAATCACAGCCATGCCATTAGTAGGCATGGCTGTGATGGCTTCTAAGGGCAAACCAGTGAAACGCTTGTTGATTGGCTGCCCTGCAGCTTCTCAACACGTGGAGTAAAATAGCAGAACCCCGGACCGAACCCGAACGATTTTTGAAATGTCCGGGTCCGTGCCACGGACACCCTAAAGTTCGGTACGGACCCGAACGTTACAGTCCGGGTTCGCTCAACACTAGTGGTAAGGTTAATAATCTTATCTAAAATTCTATTTTTTTTCCATCCTGTCCAGGAAGGGAACCATAACCATACCATATTGTGAACAGTTCTCTCTTGAACCCAAAAAGGTATTCTGGACTTTGACCTGATCAAATGCGAACAGCCAAAGCAGGTAATAACTTCCCAATATAACATGTTCTTGTAACATTAGTAGGAAGCCAGGTGTAAGTTTTATTTCCACATATAAACAATAACCCTCTAATGGATGTATTCCTGCTCCTAAAAAAATAGATGCAATAAGATGAAATCCCAGGTAAGCAATATTTCCACATATTGGGAACTGTTAGCAATTTGTACTATAAATGGTTCTATTTAATTTTGGATTCTTTTGGGATATAATAATATTGGCCACAGTTTCCTGCATAAATTGTAATCTTTAAGCTCTAGTGCAGGTTGAATTGCCCAACTGTTTACATTTAGTGTTAAATGGGCATGTAATGTTTAGATAAATCTGTGGATGTATATGTGTTTGGAAACACTTAGAGTTACTGATTTGTTTTCATTCACTGTGGAGACTATGCATGAGCCATTCATTCTGCTCCTATTTAGATGAATGAAGTTGAAAGGCACTGCTATCATGGGTATTGCTCCAGTTTGGGGATGTGAGTGAGAACACACCCAGGAGTTACTAGCTTTACTATGGGTTGTCTATAATTTTAACATTTGGATAAAATGGTTATTTTCCCATGCCTCATTCTTACAAACACCAGAAAAAGAAATATAATTTTTATTTCAAAGGATATCATCACTTCAGGATGTTCTTGCAATAACTGGTGCGAATAAAGAGGGGGTTTCCTTCCAACTTGATAGTGGAACCCATTGTTAGGAGCACCAAATATGGCCCATCCACTGAAACAGAATCTGGGTCATTGATAAAGTTGTAAACACCTTCATGCACTTTATTTAATGTTCTTTTGCAAAATCTTAAAATATTAGACTTGAGTGAGAGACCTGCAACTGTTATAGGAAATATAGCCCTTTGGGTGGCTCTCCAAATAAAATCTCATAGGTGGGTAACCTATGTAGTTGTTAAGGGGTAGTTTGTACAGAATATAGGGCTATCTGTTTTTTCCAAATTCTATTACGTCTCTCAACTTTGACACTCCTTTGTAGATGATAAGGCGTATGGAAAGCTTCCTATCTTTTAAGTGCTTCCATTACATCATTTCTCAAGTAAAGTGTGTTCCTCAGTCACTCTCAAAAGTTTCAGGAACTCCATATCTGCAAATGATTTTATTCACAATTTTCTTTGCTGTTGTTTTTGCATGTGTCTTTGCCACTGGCTAGACCTCAAGCCAATGTTGGAGTATGTTAACACACATCAGAGCATACTCATAGGCACCTGTTCTGGGCATCTGAATGTAGTCTATTTGAACTCTTTGGAAGGGAAAATATGGGTTAGGAGAACTTTTACAGGCCTCCCTGCATTGTACAGAGCATGAGAGAGAAATGAAGCACATAATCTGGCTGCAAATGCACTAAATCCAGATGCTATCCAATAGTAGTCAGTAAGTGCCACCATCACACCTTAGCAAGATGACTGATGCAATGGGCTCCATTCACAAAGTGGTATGGAGCAGCTTGCGGTACTACTCAGCGTTTTTCAAAAGGTTTTTGGCATTCACAAAAACGCTACTCAGATTAGTTTTCTTACAAAGTCATGCAGTATTTTAGTTGAATCTCTGCTTTACAGGACAAAGTGATTCCATTTGTATTGAATTCCTGGATGTTCTACTCAAGGGAGAGGGTGACTGAGTTGTATCTAACTTATATAGGAAACCAAAAGGGAATAAGAAATCTGCGCTAGGTCCAAAAATCAAATGTATAAATAGAATAAATAAAGCAGCTGACATATATTGTTTTGATCCACAATAATAAATGTATAAGTGTTTCCAGTATGCAGCGCTAATAACGCCTATGATGGTCTCAAAGCAGTCCAGATCAAACCATGTGCACGTAAAGTATTTTCTTAAAAACTTAAATAGGTGTAATGCCACAACCATCCACAGGGGACACCAGCACAGTCTAGGAGATAAATCTAATAAGTCTCCTTAACAGATTTCAAGTTAAAAATTACATGTGGAATTGAATCTCCAGATACTACTTTCAGGGATGTTCACACAACTCCTCCCAGCATAATGGAGCACTTATAACTCACAGAAGATAATTTAGCAAAAGAAGAAAAAAAATCTTATAGTGAAACTCCGTAGCATCTGAATTCACACTAGCCCACCACTAGAGAACCGCAAGCCATACACCGGTAAAAAAAATGCACAGAACACACAAGTGCTCGGCGATTCTAATTACCAGAGGCCGGCCAGATATCATCAAGACCAAGAATGTCACTCTTCAAACTGAGGGCTTCAGCTCACAAGGATGAAAATCGATCTTGCTGCAGAGGCTCACTCATATAGGCACTAGAAAAGATACATGAAAACTCCATATTGAAGCCCATCAAACAGCATAAACAGTTTATTAAAACTCTACCTACATCATTCAATAGTAAAAACAGCGTTTCAATCAATCGGCTGTCTTCAGAAGCGTCTGTAGACAGTCGATTGGCTGAAATGCGTCAGTCGGTATTACGGCATCTGGACGCACACCAAGGAACTATTTAACAATTCTGCTGGTCTCTCGGATCACAGTTTAAGTTTCCCACCACTTCGTATTATCTTACTGTAGAACATTCTTTAATTAGCATTTTGGGGATATGTATATATATATATATATATATATATATATATATATATATATATATATATATATATATTGTGGGAGATTAGCTAGTGGGGAGCACTTTTCAGGGGAAAATAATTAGCATGGATGTTAGTTTCTTTAAAGTCTGGCGGCTTGCCAGGTTTATTTTTATAGGTTTGCAAAATCAAAACAGAAACAGAAAACATAACCTCGCCGTCTAGCACTACACTAAACATAGAGATTCCTCTCTATATAGTGTGGGGCTATCCCCGACACCCACACAACATAAGCACATTGCAAACCTGGTTTTTAGAGTCCAATTTAGCACACAGAGCTCTCTCAGCTTTCTCCCTCTGAGATCAAGGATTGAGCTCTAGTGAGATCTCTTCCTGATCATTAAAATGCACATAGAGAGGGGTTTGAGTGGGCCAGAAAGTCCGGGCCAGAACCAGCTCTACCAAGTTGGCCGGCAAAATCCGGGTCAGACCCCGGTAGTCGCCTCAAAATGATCGCATGCAAGGAGACAAATATCGCCCGTCCATTGTGGTGCCTCGCATAACGTCACATACCCCCCGTCTGCTCAAGCCACTGGGGCAGAGCAACTTTCCCAACCATGCAGTGGGCCCGGGAACCATCAGTGTTATTTTGGAACCTTAAACGGTGTAGGGCCAGGAACCACCTAGTCACCCGGCTATTTTTCTACTGGTTGTTACACATCCATTTAAGGGGGGCATGGTCGGTGACTAGCCTGAATGACCTTCCTAGCAGGTAGTAATTTAGGGCCTCTAATGCCCACTTGATGGCCAGCCACTCCTTCTCCACCATGGCATAATTCTTTTCATGTCTATTAAGCTTCCTGCTTAAGTAGACGACCGGCTGCTCCTCACAGTCTCTAATCTGAGACGGAACAGCACCTAGTCCCACCTCAATTTGAATGACAAACTCCTTTGTGAAGTCCGGGGTCATGAGCACCGGCTGTACACAAAGGGCTTGCTTCAATTTCTGGAAGGCCTTTACAGCTTCGGGATTCCACTTAACCATTCCTGATGCTCTACCCTTTGTCAGATCGGTCAGAGGGACGGCAATGGTGGCAAAGTCGGGGATGAAGAATCGGTAATACCCTGTAATCCCCAGGAAGGCCCGAACCTGTTTCTTGTTCACTGGTTGGGGCCACTTTTGAATGGCCTCGATTTTATTGGTTTGGGGCTTAATCAGACCTCGACCAATCACATACTCAAGGTATTTGGCCTCCTTGAGACCTATGGCACACTTCTTCGGGTTGGCTGTTAAATCTGCTACCCTCAGGGAATCTACTACTGCCTGCACCCGAGGCAGATGTGATTCCCAATCTGGGCTGTGGATGACAGATAGGCCACAGCATAGGGCCGGTGTGGTCTCAAAGTCTTGTCCATCATCCTCTGAAAGGATGCAGGGGCTCCATGGAGACCAAACAGCATTTGTTTGTATTGGAAGGACCCCTCGGGGGTAGAGAAGGTCGTCATTTCCTTTGGTGATTCCGTTAGGGCGATCTGCCAGTATCCCTTAGTTAGGTCTAGGTTAGGTCTAGGGTTGTTATGTACTGAGCCCCTCCCAACCTATCATCAAGTTTGTCAACCCACGACATCAGGTATGCATCAAACTTAGACACTTCATTCAGCTTCCTAAAATCGTTACAGAACCGCCTAGTGCCATCGGGCTTTGGGACCAGTACTATAGGGCTTGACCAGGCACTGTGGGGCTCCTCTATCATGTCTAACTCCAACAGGGTTTATATTTCTCTTGCCACCCCCTCTCGTCTAGCCTCAGGTATTCGGTAGGGTTTTACATTTACACGGACCCCGGGTTCCGTGATTATGTAATGTTGTAGCACAGTGGTCAGTCCGGGTAGGGAAGAGAAAAAGTCTCTATTTATACTGACAAATTCCTTAACGTCATTTTGTTGCGTCAGTGACAAGGACTCGGTTATGGGGACATCCAGAGTTAGGGGTAACCTGTCCTTTTGGGGCGTGGGCACTGCCAATAATGTCTCCCTGTCCTTCCACGGTTTTAGGAGATTAACATGGTAAATCTGCTCTGGTTTCCTCTTCCAAGGCTGGTAAAATTTGTAGTTTACTTCCCCTACTTTTTCCCTAATCACAAAGGGACCCTGCCACTTTGCCAGGAATTAACTTTCGACCGTGGGGACTAGCACCAGCAATCTGTTCCCTGTGTTGAAAGTTCAGGCTTTGGCACCCCAATTGTAAACCCTTTTCTGGTCCTCCTGGGCTTGCTCCATATGCTCTCGTACAAGGGGCAGGACAACTGCGATTCGATCCTGCATCAAGGAGACGTGCTCTATGACACTTCTATATGGGGGGGCTCTCCCTCCCACATCTCCTTTGCGACATTTAGCAGTCCCCTGGGATATCTACCATTCAAGAGTTCAAAGGGGGAATACCCCGTAGACGCCTGCGGAACCTCACATATGGCAAACATGAGGTACGGCAGCAAAAAATCCCAATTTCGCCCATCTTTATCCACCACCCTTTTTAGCATACTCTTGAGGGTCTTGTTACACCATTCCACCAGACCGTCAGTTTGGGGGTGGTAAACAGAGGTACGGAGATGGGAAATTTGGTACAATTTACAGAATTCCCTGGTCACTTTGGACATGAACGGGGTACCCTGATCCATCAATATTTCTTTAGAGATCCCCACCCGACTAAACACCTGGACCAGTCCCTTGGCGGAGGTATTCCTCAAGGGTGTGGCCTCAGGATAGCGGGTCGCATAGTCCAGTATCACCAGAATGTGCTGGTGTCCCGGGGCAGATCTTACTACTAGTCCCATGAGATCCATGCCAATTCGCTCAAATGGCATTTCAATTATGGGAAGTGGGACAAGGGGACTACAAAAATAGGGTGACAGGGCTGTCATTTGACACTCAGGGCATGACTCACAGTATTCTTTGACATTTGCATACAACCCAGGCCAGAAGAATCTCTGGGTTATCCTCTCCCTGGTTTTCTCTATACCCAGATTTCCCCCCATTACATGACCATGGGCCAGATCTAGCACTATCCGGCGGAAGGGTTTGGGAACCACTAGCTGTTCCAGTTCATCCTCTCCATGTTTCACCATCTGATAAAACAAATCATTTTTAAGCACCATGCAGGGAGAAGACACCCCCCAATTAGGGTCCACCAGTTCCCCATCCATCACCTTCACGTTTTCTCTGGCTCTGAGGAGAGTGACATCCCGTACTTTCTCTGTACAGAAGTCCTCTCTCCGGACCTCTAAGTCAGGGATTACATTGAGTTCACTCTCACGGTCAGGGAGAGAGACGTGGTCTAAGACATTAGCCATCTGCTGGGAGCCGGTTTCCGGCTCCTCCAGCTCCCCAGCCATTACAGAAAAAGGAAGAGAGTCTCCTTCTTTCTCGGTCCTGCCACTAATCTCTCCTTCAGGTTAGCAAAAAGAGTCTGGTGAGAACTCCCGTGCCTCCTCAGCAAGGGGAGCTCTTTCCTCCAGGCTCTCTGTACCTTCCCACAACCCCCAAAAATGGGGAAAAGCCTTCCCCACTAGGGCTTTATGAAGCAAGAAAGGTAAAACTCTCACTGAATGGGTCACTCTGTCGCATGGGGTGTCAATCTTGACCAGCGCTGTCTGGTAGTCTCGAGTGCCCCCATGGATGCAAATGACCCTGACAGTGCTAGGGTGCAACCTGGCCGGATTTACACAGAAGCTTTTGACCAACGTTATCACACTATCAGAGTCAAGCAGCGCAGTGACGGGTTTCCCGTCAATAGCAATCACACACATTTGCTTTCTCCATTCGACTTGAGCATGATGCTATACATGCGACCTGTCAAAATAGAGAAATGCGTCTTTTCATATAAGCATTATCACATTACAAAGGTTCATCATTCAGGGGACAATTGGCAGCAATATATCCCAATGCATGGCATCGGTAGCACTATATGTGTTCTATATCCAGTCCTCTCAAGGGTCCCGAAGACCTTCCTGGCTTCTTTGACCATTCTCTAGATCTAGAGCCACCAGTCTCTTTAAACGTATCAGTTTTATCAAATTTCCCCTCGCCCCTGAACCCTGGAACAGTCTTACCGGGTCCGCTGGGTGATCTTTCACCTCTAGAGACATTGGAGTGGGGAGCAGATGAGCACAACAAGTCCTCAGCAGTCGTGTATCTCTCGACGAGGTCCACCAGTTGGCTTGCAGTTTTGGGGTCCCCATGGCTGACCAATTTCCTCAAAGCAGCAGGGAACGCCCGTAGATAGTGGTCCATGACCATGCGCTCCACAATCTGTGGACCTGGCAAAGTCTCTGGCTGTAGCCATTTCCTGGTAAGGTGAACTAGGTAGAACATCTGCGAATGGGGTGGCTTGTTGGTCTGATGCACGCGTTGGGCCCAGACTGCCATGGTGACCCCAAGCATGTGAGTATCTCTGCCTTTTGAGTCTCATAGTCCTGGGCCTTATCTGTTTCCTGATTGAAACAGGCTTTTTGGGGTTCGCCGGTCAAGAATAGTGCTAGCAGTCCTGCCCGCTGCTCTTTTGGCCATCCTTCACGAAGAGCGACTCTTTTAAAGGTTGTGAGGTATGCCTCCACGTGATCTGCAGGTGTTATCTTCTGCATGTGGTAAGAGGCGCGTACCAACTTTGGTTCCACTGTCACGAGAGGTGTGGGTCCCTTTTAAAGTCTGGCTGCTTGCCAAGTTTATTTTTACAGTTTTTTTTACAGGTTTGCAAGATCAAAACAGAAACAGAAAACAAAACCTCGCCATCTGGCGCTACACTAAACAAAGAGATTTCTCTCTATACAGTGTGGGGCTGTCCCCGACACCCACAAAACATAAGCATATTGCAAACATTGTTTTGAGAGTCCAATTTAGCACACAGAGCTCTCTCAGCTTTCTCCCTAAGAGATCCAGGATCAAGCTCTAACGAGCGAGATCTCTTCCTGGTCATTAAAATGCACATAGAGAGGGGTTTGAGTGGACCAGAAAGTCCGGGCCGGAACCAGCTCTGCCACAGTGGCCGGCAAAACCCGGGTCGGACTCCCGCTAGTCGCCTCAAAATGATTGCATGCGAGGCGACAAGTATCACCCGTCCATTGTGGTGCCTCACATAACGTTACAATATTTATATAAATATATATTTTTCCCTTTCTCCTGACTCTCTCTTTTTCTCTTTTATAGCCCTTGGGTTGGTTTTATCAAATACCTGTGCATATCTGTGATTATATTTATTCATTCATATGTTTGCATTTAGCTGTTCATATGTGGGTTCATGTATTTTTAATGTTCCCATCCTTTGGGTTTATATGTGAGGTTAATGGATCCCCTGTTTAAATGACAACCTGATACTCATCTCTTGGGAGTATGTGCTTGGATTGTATTACAAATAATATAATATTAGGCTTATCTTTATTATAAAGAGTTTTTTTCCTTCTCTCTTTCCATTCTCTCCTCCAAGTGGGTTGGAATCTGTTTTACTATTTCCATAGGGCCCTACTTTATTACTACTGATATGCCGATATGTGGTTATTGGGTGAATAACAATTTGTGATCTTTGGTTCAATCCATTCTTCTTTTTATTGTTTATTTTTATATTTCTATATTCCCTGTTCCATCACTTTGGCATTCCGTAGTTTAGTTAAAGAAAGCAACACATTCTTAATCTTCTTATGGGTTTATACATAGGTTCTTATGGTATATGTTTAATTTTGGTTATATGTTATTGTCAGTTTAATTGTATTTTGTGTTTATATTTGCTTTGGCATTATTGTTATCATTAATATATATATATATATATATATATATATATATATATATATATATATATATATATTCCATTTGTTTTTATATTTGCAATGATCATTAAGGTTTGATGCTTTTTATGCACAATATTTCATATCATGGGTCCCCAGGGATTAAACATGCCGACCTTGGTTGGGTCTGCACTTTGAATTTGTGGTGTTCCTTGACTTTCATCTGCTGTTTCAGATGTGTTTCATCTTTACCTGATTGCATGAAGGAGGGATTTGAAGCTGACCTCTTGGTTGGCTCTATCTCCCCATATATGCATGCGATCAGACGATATCCATTAGCTATGACTAAGCATCTTGTATGATGTGAAACGCATTGTTCCTGTACCTCTGTACCCATGTTGTGACTGTCTGGATTCCCATTGTTACACAATAAAGGTGCTATAGCAGAGTGCTGTCCAGCAATCTTTGTGATCATCATGCGGTATTTTAGTAGTGAAAACATGCGGTAATTTAACACCTGATCATTGCCAGCGTATTTATTTACAATAGCAAACACTGAATTGTTTAGGAGCGGGCGGTCACCGCTTCCTTAACAACCAATGAGTCATCAGTTGTCAGAGGGATTCCCCACTGACAGCTGAATGTAAAAAAGAGAATTGCCTGTGATAAAAAAAACAGACCCTTATTTGAGCATGCAAGGCCATACAAGGCCACATGCCCTCAACATGGGGGCTGCTTTGGGGCAGGGGGGTTTTCCCCTCCCCCCAAAGCACCTTGTCCCCATGGTGATGAGAACAAGGGCTCCTACCCCACAACCCTGGCCAGTGGTTGAGGGATCTGTGGGCAGGGGCTTATTGTAATCTGCAAGCCCCTTTTAACAAGGGGGCCCCCAGATCTTGCCCCAATGTGAATGAGAATGGGGTACATAGTACCTCTACTGATTCTCCAAAAAAAAAAAAAAAAAACTGAAGTGAAGTGAAGTGTAAAAAATGACAGTAGACAGTTTTTGACGAGTCCTTTTTTCAAAAAAAATAAATTAAAAAACGCCCCCTAGTGTAGATCCATCGTGAATCACGATGCTGGCAACCCAAAAAAAAAAGCTGATAACGGCTCCTGCCATCTGCCTGCTACGCTGTCTGACAGTTCTTAAATTACTAAGAGGCGGTGCCACCTGGTGACATCACCAGGTGGCCCCACCCTGTATGACATCACCCAGCATACCCCTAATCGGTCAGGCTGACCGCCCACTCCTTAACAACCAGTGCACATTCCATAAATACCACATGCCTTGATCATGAATTAATTACCACATACATTTAATTATTTCTTTCTTTGCGTGAATTAAGTTTAATGCTTGTCCATGCAGTATCTACTGAGTGTTTTCAGCATTTTGCATTAAATACCACAGAACGGGCAAGTGAATTGACAGTTTCAAGATTGCATGCAGTATTTTGGAAAAAGTGTCTGGACACCTACATGCAACATGCTTTTGTGAATGGAACCCACAGTGCCAGTTGTGCTCAAACTGGGTACAAACTCTTGACATTACATGTTCTCAGCACTCCACAGCCCCTGCTCATTTTCTCATCAACAGGCGTCTGGTTCTGCAAGTGAATTAAAGTTTTAACATCCCACTGCTCTTGCTGGAGGGAATGGTTTCCCTATATATGGGAGACCAGTACAGTGGATTAAGGTGTCATAAGGCCAGCATTCTTAGTTGCTTGATCTGCTAAAGTATTTCCTCTGGCTGTCATGTAATTTCCTCTAGCATGTTCTTTTACCTTCAAGATGGCAACTCCTACTGGTTTCTGAAAGGCCTCAAATAGCCACTCTATAAGTTTTGCATGTCTCACTGAACTGGTCAGAAAATCCTGTGCCTTTGAAATGGCCTTAAAACATATTCTATTTCAAAAGCATATCTGCTGTTAGTGTAAATGCTTCCCCTTTGATTTTTTAAGAGTTGACATGCTTTGATTACTGTACACAACGCATCTTCCTGTGCAGACATGTGGGATGTTAATGCTTTAATGAAATTAGTGTGGGTGGTGCTTACAGCAAATCCCATGTGTGGCTGGCCATCATCAGTGTAGAATCTGAAACCTTTGTGACACAAACAGGTGTGTCACAATCTGATACTCTTTTGCTGGTGTGACAGATGCTCTTTCTAACACACTAAGAGCCATACAATCATCAGAAAATCTCTCAGATTCTTCACAGGTATCATTTGTTGCATCTTCCACACCAGTTATTTTAAAGAAGAGTAGCCAATTAGCACATCATTTGATTGTCAAATTCAATGGAGCAAAAAAGCAGACTGCTACTTGTCAAATATACTGGCAGACACAAGTCTGGTATTTACTTGATTGAGAAAATCATGTACTGCATGTGGCATATACAGAGTTAGAGCAGCATTTAGCACAATGATATGGGGCTGTTGAACTTCTGCTCCGTACTGTATTACATAACTCATCTTTTGTGCGCTGCTCATAGTCTGGCTCTTGTGGTTTTGTAGATGGACCTTTTAAAGTCAAACTTGCAGCCACATAAGTTGGGGGGGTCTCCTCTACAGGGTCTTACTGGCCAGACATAATAAATTTGGCCAGTACATTTAATAAACATCTCAGGACAGTTTAATTTGCTAATTTAGCTTATGCTTTCCATGTCTAACCTATTTTCTATGTTCCTTCACTGCAAAGTAGGGGACCATGATCATGCAGAAAAGTTTGCCATGCTTGCAATTTAAAAGTCCCTTTAGATTTTAAAGGTTTAGCTGTCCATTTCTTTTTACCCATTTATCTAGGGGCTCAGTATGGGCAGAACTGTACCTTCAGTTCATATATTCTCTAGCACTTATCTTGCGCTGGGCATTTTCATTCCCATACTTAACTCTCTTCTCTAATTGTACCTATACCCTCTTGACTCTAAAATAAATAATACAGCAAAAAAAAACCTCTCGACTTATCTACAATATGTGGATCAAAGGGTTTATGACAATAGACAATACACTCAATAAGAGATCCTCCTTGTCTCTTCTTTTTGGATTTTATTCCAACTCTACCATACACCTCTAACCCAGAAAGCCCCAAGAGGTTAATGTAGGGAACTGCAGAGAATTAACCCTATCCACACTCCAGCCATCCACACTCCACATTCCAGTCCGTAAAGGGGGACATAAAACACATTCACACAAACATGTTACCCAACCAGAAAGGTCCAAAAGTGGGCCTGATTTCCTTGAGAATCAAGAGATAAGACACAAAAGAGAAACACAAATACAAGCAAGCTTAAAGGCAGCTTACCAAGCCAGCATATAGAGGTCTGCAGTTCCAATGAAAGCACAGTTCATTCTGGAGACTCCATCCACTCCTGGCTGGCTCTTAAAACCTGTTATGGATTTTTTTGGTTGATACACTGAAAATAATAAACTCTGCATATGAAGTAATAGATTCACAAATTTTGTGTTTAAAATATCCATTCTAACAAAATGTATTATTATATTCTATATTATACAGAAGATAAGAAAGAGGGTGGTGTGAGATGGCATTAAAAATTAGCAAAGCGAATAGCGTCACAGTGTCATCAGCTGCACCTAACAGTTGCAAAACTAAAACCTGGAGAAGGAAAGGGAGAGATAGGATATTCTAGGAAAGTTTAGTCTGTATATGCAAAGGACACTGCAGCATTGCAAGAAAAATGGATTCTCTTGTGCTTAACCACTTTACAACCGGGCCATAGCCGATTGATGACTACAGTATGGTCTGTTAATGATGTCCTCCCAGAGTCGCGCTCCTGGGAATATATACGTGACCATCGGGTCCGGAGGACCTGGCGCAATACGTATCATGGTAAACAGCTGCTCGCAGTGGCCCTTTACCACGTGATCGGTCTGTGAAATGACAGAGCAATCAGATGTAGACAAGCTGGTGCATGTCTGGCTAAACTCTCCCCTCTCTGTACCGATCGGTACAGTGAGATCAGATGCAGCAGCGCTGTGGGCAGGATCTGTAGTGCCCACAGCGCTGCTATGTGCCAGTCTACATTCACCCCATCCATCCATCCATGCTCAGCCATCCATCCTCAGTCATCCAAGCTCACCCATCCATCTGTGCTCAGTTATCCCCATGCATGCTCAGTCATCCCGAAACAGGCTCAGTCACCCCATCCATGCTCAGTAATCCCCATCCATGCTCAGTCATCCCCATCCATGCTCAGTCATCCCCATCTGTGCTCAGTCATCCCCATCTGTGCTCAGTCATCCCCATCTATGCTCAGTCATCCCCATCCATGTGCAATCATCACCATCCATGCTCAGCCATCCCATCCATGCTCAGTCATTCCCATCCATGCTCAGCAATCCCCATCCATGGCTCATTTATTCCTCATTCATGCTCATCCATGCCACATCAGTTCTCATACGTGCCACATTCCTGCCACTACAATGACCATCAGTGCCACTACAGTGCCGCACATTAGTTTAATAGGCAGTCAAATTAGATTTGAAATGTATTCCCCTAGAACACCTGATGGTGCTCCCTGCATGTTGGACCTCTGTATGGGGCCAGGCCAGGCTGTGGGAAAGCCTCACACATGTGGTATTGCCATACTTGGGACAAGTAGCAGAATATATTTGGGGTATTATTTTAGCTATGTACATGTTATGTGTTAGAACTATTGTATAAATGGCATGTTCAAAAGACTCAATATGGCTCCTAGAATATATGTTGGGTGTTTACTTTCCAAAATGAGGTCATTTTTTGAGCGTTTCTATTGTCCTGGTGCTCCAGGACCTTCAAATTTGCAAGAGGTAGTCAGGAAATTATATGTGTAATTTATGTCCCTAGATTGCCTAATGGTGCTCCCTGCATGTTGTTCGGCCTCTGTATGTGGCCACGCTGTGTAAGAGTCTCACATGTGTGGTATCATCATATTCAGGAGGAGTAATAGAATGTGTTTGGGGTGTAATTTGTGGTATGCATAAGATGTGTGTGAGAAATGACCTGTTAATATTTAAAAAAAATCTTAATTTTGCAAAGAACTTTGCATTTTGCAAAGAATTGTGGAAACAAATTACAACTTCAAAAAACTCACCATGCCTCTTACAAAATACTTTGGAATGTCTACTTTCCAAAAAGGGGTCATTTGGGGGGTATTTGTACTTTCCTGGCCCATCATCATTACATACGGTGTGATCAATTTTCAGTTATTGCCACCATAGCTATTAGACTCTATAACTTTCACAAAAACAAAATAATATACACTAATTTGGGTTATTTT
Source organism: Glandirana rugosa (assembly GCA_018402905.1). Classification (NCBI taxonomy): domain Eukaryota; kingdom Metazoa; phylum Chordata; class Amphibia; order Anura; family Ranidae; genus Glandirana; species Glandirana rugosa. The sequence goes on from BLSH010307558.1 coordinate 493,021, forward strand.
TTTTACCAAGGGTATGTAGCAATATAACTTTTGACCAACATTTATGAAGAAAAATTACTAATTTGCAAAATTGTATAGCAGAAACGAAGAAAAATTCCTTATTTTACAGAATTTTAGGTCTTATTTCATTTATAGCACAAAAAATAAAAAACCCAGTGGTGATTAAATACCACCAAAAGAAATCTCTATTTGTGTGAAAAAAAGGCAAAAATTTAATTTGGGTACAGTGTTGCGTGACCGAGTAATTGTCTTTCAAAATGTGAGAGCACTGAAAGCTGAAAATTGGTCTGGTTGTTAAGAGGATTTAAGTTCCCAGTGGTCAAGTGGTTAAATAAACAATACAGTGAGAGTTCATGTCAACTGTAAGTTCTTTTCTTGCCATGATGCCATGAAAGCTATTTTTTTTATAATATAGCTCTTTATTAAAGAGTTTTGAAATACGTACAGGGTATGTCAAAAATAGCATAGAATACAAATAAGATATGTAATGCCAGCGGTCACCAATAGGAGATTGGATCAAGCAAAGGGAGGCATTATACAGAGATAGATAAGTAGTGTAACATTAAGAACTTATATAACGTAAATCAGTACAGGATTGGTATCAGATGTTTCAAGTAATCAAAAATTAGGGTCTATAATCTAAGTATACTGGGATGTGTAAGTATCCGCAGATATAGATTTGATCTTATTATAATTGTTCTCAACAGACATTTGTTGGGGGTTCTTTTAGGTTGTGGAAAAATGTGTTGTAGATCCAAATTTCAGTCACTATGTGACTGTGTTTTTAATGCTTTTGGTCCAGCAGGCCCATTGTCTTTGGAATAAGCTTTCCTTACCATGTAGCCTTGCAAACATTAGTTCCATAGTTGCATGTGAGTTTAGGAAGCTGTTGGTTTTAATGATGGAGGGAGGTTCTTCAGTTTTCCAGGAGTTGGCCAGGGTTCTCCTTGCTGCTATCAATACATGGGTAATAAACACATGAAACTTGACTAGCCATTTCTCTAATTCAATGCCAAAGAGTGCTGTTTCCGGGGGTAGTGGCTAAGAGAGTCCTATTGTGGAGGCAATCAGATTAGTTACATCTTTCCAGAAGGGGAAAACTTTTGGACAGTACCACCAAATATGACTAATTGAACCTGTTTGCCCACATTTCCTCCCGCATAATGGGGAGTGAGCGCCTGGGTATCATTTTGCTAGAATTTGGGGTGTGAGGTACCACCTGTGAAAGACTTTTAGGACTGTTTCCCAGTGTGATATACAATGGGATACCTTTCTGGGGTATTGTAGAGCTTGGCACCATTGCTGTTTCGTACATCAGATCCCAAGGACTTTTTACCCAATATAGTATAGCCGGGGAGTTGTCCAAAGTATCACAGGTTTGTAAGGTGTCATATATTATGGACATCTCTATTTTGATTGGTTGTTTGGATGTGAAAAGGGAGTATATTGGTGTCATGAACGTGTTTTCCTTTAGGCGGAGGTAAGACAAAAGGTGTTGTATCTGCAAATACTTGTAAGAGTCCTTTTGAGGTATATGGTATAATCTGACAAGGTCTTGGAAAGGGAGAAGTGTTTGGTCCTTGTACAGCTGGGTGAATCATTCAATGTTGTTGGATCTCCAGCCATTGATGTCCAGGTCCAGGATAACTAAGAGTAGGGACGAGATTGGTGTGCGTGGATCAAGTTGTTTTTGCGGAGATTGTGGAGTCTTCAGAATGGATGCCCATAGTTTGAGAGTGACTTGCCCCGATTCTATGAATGTGGTGTTGGGCTTGTATGATAGTGCTAAAGATCCTAGTACAGCTTGTAGATCTGTAGAGAGTGAGTGTTGCTCAATTTGAATCCAGCATTTTTCGTGAGTTGGAGACAACCAGAATTTGGTCTGGTCGCTTTGTGGTATTTGGAAATATCCGGTGCTCCTAAGCCAGCTTGTGAGACCGGTGCATATAGGGATTCTCTTCTGATTTTTGCTTTTTTGCCTGCCCATATGAAGGAGTTTATCAGTTTTTGTAGCGTTTTAGGATAAGTTGCAGGCATCTGCATGGGTATTGTTCTGAAGAAGTATAGTGCATGAGGGAGGATGAACATTTTGGTCAGGGCTATTTTTCCGGCCCAAGATGCTGTGGCTGTAGAGAGGGTTTTGGTCATATCTGTTATCTTACTGAGTAGAGATGTGTAATTAGCTTTGAGGATCTGGTTACCTGTGGGTGACAATTTTATGCCTAAATAAGTTATTTGTGAGGAGTGCACCCAAGAGAAGCCATAAAAGCTATTTTTGAAGCACTTCCTGTTAAAAAGTATAAACACTCTTTTAAGTAAAAAGATTGAGCCGGCAACTCTGTAGTCCTTATACCGATTTTAATGGTTGGTTACATGAAGTGACAAGCAAAACAGCTGAAGCGTTTCGGCAATAGCCTTAGTCTTAGTCTAAACACTCTTTTCATGTCTCCCAATTGTCTCAAGTGTGTTATATTGTCATGTGTGCTAACACTCACATTTGTTAAAGTGTAGGAATGTTCCAGCACCCACATGCAGCTGCACTAAAAACATGCTGCTGTAACCACTTAAGGACTGAGCCTCTTTTTGAGATTCAGTGTTTACAAGTTAAAATCAAGTTTTTTTGCTATAAAATTACTTAGAACCCCCAAACATTATATATATTTTTTTTTCTAACACCCTAGAGAATAAAATGACGGTCATTGCAATACTTTATGTCACACCGTATTTGCGCAGCAGTCTTACGAGCGCAACTTTTTTGGAAAAAAATCACTTATTCGAGTTAAAAAAATAAGACAAAAGTAAAGTTAGCCCAATTTTTCCCATATTGTGAAAGATAATGTTACACCGAGTAAATTGATACCCAACATGTTATGCTTCAAAATTGCGCCCGGTCGTGGAATGGCGACAAACTTTGGCACTTAAAAATCTCCATTGGTAACATTTAAAAATTTCTACAGGTTACTAGTTTTGAGTTACAGAGTAAGTCTAGTGCTAAAATTATTGCTCTCGCTCTAACAATCACGGCAATACCTCACATGTGTGGTTTGAACACCATTTTCATATGCAGGCGTGGCTTAAAAAAATTTGATCACTTTTATTCCTATTAAAAGAAATGTAAACATTCCTTGTAATAGAAAAAAGCATGCTCTTAAATATGAGATCTGGGGTCATAAAAAGTGATCTCGGTGGGAATCCACATAAAACATGTAGGAGTGCCATTAACTCTGAATGGCACCCCCACGCACTGAAAAATGGGATATGATTTCCTGTACATAGAAACACATGATGCTAAAGCACCTTGCGGCCTGGAGGACCCTTTTCCTACATAAAAATGCTGGCATAGCACACAGAACCACACAAATGTGTGTCTAACCTTAGAGAGGAGACAGCCACTATGTCACTATCAGAATTATAACACTTAGAAATGC
>BLSH010307600.1:27896-47628 GCA_018402905.1 Glandirana rugosa
GGTCTATCCCATATGTCTCAGGGTCTATCCCATGTGTCTCAGGGTCTATCCTATATGTCAGTGGTCTATCCCATATGTCTCAGGGTCTATCCCATATGTCAGTGGTCTATCTGGTGACTGTATACCCTATCTGGGACTCTGTATACCCTATCTGGTGACTGTATATCCTATCTGGGACTCTGTGTACCCTATCTGGGACTCTGTATACCCTATCTGGGTGACTGTATACCCTATCTGGGACGCTGTATACCCTATCTGGGACTCTGTATACCCTATCTGGGACTCTGTATACCCTATCTGGGACTCTGTATACCCTATCTGGTGATTGTATACCCTATCTGGGACTCTGTATACCCTATCTGGTGACTGTATATCCTATCTGGGACTCTGTGTACCCTATCTGGGACTCTGTATACCCTATCTGGGACTCTGTATACCTTATATGGTGACTGTATACCCTAACTGGTGACTGTATACCCCTATCTGGGACTCTGTATACCCTATCTGGTGACTGTATACCATATCTGGGACTCGTATACCCTATCTGGGACTCTGTATACCCTATCTGGTGACTGTATACCCCTATCTGGGACTCTGTATACCCTATCTGGGACTCTGTGTATCCCTATTTATGACTCTGTATACCCTATCTGGTGACTGTATACCCTATCTGGGACTCTGTATACCCTATCTGGTGACTGTATACCCTATCTGGTGACTGTATACCCCTATCTGGGACTCTGCATACCCCTATCTAGGACTCTGTATACCCTATCTTTGACTCTGTATACCCCTATCTGGGACTCCCTATACCCTATCTGGTGACTGTATACCCTATCTGGGACTCTGTATACCCCTATCTGATGACTGTATACCCTATCTGGGACTCCGTATACCCTATCTGGCGACTGTATACCCCTATCTGGGACTCTGCATACCCTATCTGGGACTCTGTATACCCCTATCTGGTGACTGTATACCCTATCTTGGGCTCTGTATACTGCAATATGGTGACTCTGTATACCCCTATCTGGTGACTGTATACCCTATCAGTTGCTATGTATACTGCCATCTGGGGCTCTGTATACTGTTATATGGTGACTGTATACTGCTATCTGGGGCTCAGTATACTTCTATATGGTGACTCTGTATACCCCTATCTGGTGACTCTGTATACTGCTATATGGTGACTCTGTATACTGCTATATGGTGACTCTGTATACTGCTATCTGGGGCTCTGTATACTGCTATCTGGGGCTCTGTATACTGCTATCTGGGGCTCTGTATACTGCTATATGTTGACTCTGTATACTGATATATGGTGACTCTGTATACCCCTATCTGGTGACTCTGTATACCCCTATCTGGTGACTCTGTGTACCCCTATCTGGTGATCTTGTATACCCTATCTGGGGATGCTGGGCTGTATACTCCTGACACAAGGGGTGGAAACCATAAGAGGTGGGGCCTATGAGAAGTGGGATGGGTCAAAAAGGAAGGGCGGGGTCTGGCGCCCCCCATCCTAAATTTCACTAGCTGCCACTGTTATGAGGGTTGTAGTATGCTTTCAAGGATTATCATCAGACTGTGCTGCAAAAGAACTTCATTTCCCATCAGACTGTACTGCATAGGAAGGTTTCTGGGTGAAACGGTGCCTCATGGGAGAGTCTATTTAAGCAGAGGGTGCAGCCTGGCATGCTCTCTCAGGAAGGCAGCGATTGATTATACAAGACCCTGTGTGTCCTGTCAGCTGAGTTACGGCCTACTCACACAGACCTTGCGGTCTGCAACTTTACAGCGCTTCAGCAGAGGATCTGGGAGACCGGCCCTACTTCCAGTGGAGCCTGTTCCTGAAACCTGCGGGCAGCTAAAGCGAGCGATCCAGGAGAACTGCAAGGAGAGAGGCAGTGGAAGCCAATTCTGGGAGCCAGAGGACTGGAGAGTCATCATCATCATCTCCAGGCTCATCATTTCCATCAGACAAGCAGCGAGGCCATCTGCTACAGTCATTGCTCCTGTTGGGGGAGCGGGTTCAGGCCTATCAATACAGTATTGATTTCATATAATCCCATCTCACATACTTATTACTAGTGGAGATTTAAGCACCATCACAGAACTGGAGGAACTGGAGTATAACTGCTTAAGGTTTTACTGGATTGCTGTCAGCTGTAGTTTATTACAAAGTCAGTGATCACTGTGAAGTTCTTTAATTTATTGCAGTAAAGTAATTTCACCTCCCTTTATGTGCACTATTGCAGTCACTTTTTGGGTACCTGACATCCAAATAAAAGAGGCTACTGAAGATGTACTGAACTTTGAGCAAGGAACATTGAATCACTACAGTTTCATTTGTTTTCCCCCACTTAGTCTGTTTCATGGCTGCTCAAATCTTGGCATACTGAACTCGCCTAAGAACTCTCCTTTATAGAGCAGGTGAAATTTGGGTGTATCCGTGATATATATATATATATATATATATATATATATATATATTCGAGTTGTACCAGTTTATCTGCAGTCCACTAAGTTATACAAGTTCACCTACAGTCAATTAAGTTGTACCAGTTTATCCATGGTCAATTGAATAGTGTCTGTTCATCAGTTAATTGATACTAGTGGACCTTCAGATATTCTGCTTATACTTAGGTGGATAAGTTGTTTATTCCTTTTGTGGCTCTCGGGGAGTGAATAGTAGAGAGTGGTTTGATGTACAGAAGTCATTCCCCCGCTCTCCTGCGCTCACTCCTATGTACAGAATCCTCAAAACTACCGGTAAGGTACTGTGTGTGCAGTGAGATTCTATTGTCAATTTTTTGCAAATGTTATATATAACTTGTTTATTCAGAGTTCCTCTTTCAATATAAGATTTTGAGTAAATACTCTTGATTTCTAATCACTGTGTGATTCCTTTTAATGAGTCCTATTTAAAGGAAAGGTATGCGACCCTCAAGAAGGCAGTGCTACATTTGGGGGCTCATCCGGGATTCCCCCTACGGTGAACCCCAGAAGGTCTACTGAACCACCCAGAGAGAAGATGGACCCTGCGGCTGCTATTATTTGGGTGCAGGATGAGGGGAGTCATCGGGAGTTGGCCAGTGTGTTAAAGTTACCAGGAGTTGGGTGAACCGAAAAGGATGTACGGTTGAAGTTAAGAGGGGCTTTTCCTGGCCAAGGGTCATATGTTGTGGATCTAAAGCCCGAGTATGAGAAGGTTCAAACCTATGCCCTGATTGAATGGAGAGAGAGGGTCCCAGTTGAACTTCAAGAAGAGACTGAGTCTAGTGGAGGGCTTAGAGGCTCATATGGTACCTCTGCAGACTGAAGGAGACTCAGATCAGGAGGAATCTCAGGGTGGCTCAGTGTGCCAGATCATTCTACATGGATATGAGTCGGTTGGTGGAAAGCCTAATCAAGAGTAATATCACATCCTAAAAAGGCTATAAAAATTGAAGTTCTTCTCTGGCTGTATGCCCACTCCTGAAGGTGAGGAAGAATTTGAGAGCTGGATGGATCAGGCTATTCAAGCTGTAGAGGATTGGAATATGCCAGAAGCAGTGAAAAGGGAGCGAATAAGGGAAAGCTTGAGAAGCCCTGCTATAGGCATGATTCGAAGTCTGAAGAGAGGGAAGCCTGAGTGTGTGGCCACTGACTACATTGAAGCTTTGTGTGCAGTATATGGAAGGGTGGAGAAGATTCCTGACTTGATGTATAAGTTTGAACACACACACCAATCTAGAGGAGAGAAGGTGTCTGCCTATGTTGTTAGGGTGGTGTTATGAACCCATAGTAACATTCAAGTCCTGTCTGCTTGCTCTTTGGTTGTGTCAGCCTAGAGGTCGTGCACATCACCACCTGTGGGCTAAGTAATCTCCTCTCAGTGAACTCCACCCCAGTCTCCAATTAACGAAACACTATTTAAGACCATGTGCTGCAAAGCCTCCTTGCCGATCAATGTTGTGTGTGTCTGGCTTCGTGTGTGGTTGTTCCTGTCGTATGCTCTGAGTCTATTTCCATTTACCGACCTTTGGCTTGTTCTGACTATCCCTGCCTGCCTGATACCCTGACCTTCAGCTTGTTCTCTGTTTCTCCTGTCTGCTTGATACCCCAACCTTGGCGTGCTCTCCTGTCTGTCCCTGTCTGCTTGTGACCCTGACCTTTGGCAAGGCCGATGACTATCCTTGCTGTTCCTGCATTGCTGCTTCCCCTCTTCCACCTGTAGCCAGCCGAGTGTGAGCTAGGGGATCCCTGGGCGCCGCGACCTGGATCCAGTTGCAGCCCAATCCATCCTCACCACCAGAGGCTCTGGAAAATACCTATTGGCTCTTAGACTTTGCAACCTGGGGAAACCGATGCACTAGCTCCCTGTGTTTCAGTGTCAGTGCTCCAGGGGCCTGTCTTCCCACTCATTAGCAGCAGTCAGCTATAGGTCCACAACCTTAGCGGTGCACTTCACACTTCAGCGGTGTGATTCGCACCCCAGCAGTGCGCATCTGTCACCTGACCCCAGGTGTCCTGACAGTTTGATCGGCCATGGACCCAGCTGATGTGCCGCTACCTGCAGATGATCCGCTGCAGGGCATAGTCTGCAGACTGGAAAACCAGGAGTCTAATCAGACTCAGGTGATGCAATTCCTATAGGATTTGGCGTCCTGCTTTGACCAGCTGCAGGCCTTTCGAGTTCCTAGGACCTCCAGTCCAACAACCTCAACCACAGCCTGCAGTCGTATCGGTTCCAGTCACACTCACAGCCGTTAACCTGTTGCAATTACCAGCTCCGTCCTGTTACTCTAGGGACTCTAAAACCTGCAGGGGGTTTCTCAGCCAGTGCACCATTCATTTTGAGCTCCAGCCTCAAAACTTCCCATCTGATCGGGCTAAGGTGGCCTACATTATCTCTCTCTTGTCCAGCGAGGCTTTAGACTGGGCTGCCCTTTGAGGGAAAAGAGTGGCCAAGTGGTTTCTAGCCTGTCTAGGTTCTTGAAACTCTTTTTCAGAAAATCTTCAAGGAACCGGGTCGTGTCTCTTCAACAGTTAGCGCTCTTTTACGCCTCTGCCAAGAGTCCGCTTCTGTGGGGCAGTATGATCTTCATTTTCGGATTCTGACTGCTGAGTTGAACTGGAACAATGAGGCCTTAGTTGCAACATATTTACAGGGCCTCTCTGATCGAGTAAAGGACGAATTAGCAGGGAGAAGCATCCTCACGAATCTGGACGATGTGATCTCCCTGTGTAATCAGATTGACATTCGCTTTCAGGAGAGCACCCTAAAAAGAAGATGCCAGCATTCCTTAGTCCGTAGTCAGCCTGAAATCCCCTCTCTGCGATCCATGGAGCATCCCCTGCCAGCTGAGGAACCCATGCAGCTGGGCTGGACTAGGCTACCCCTCGAGGACCGTGCTAGGCATAGAACTTTGGGCCTGTGTTTCTACTGTGGGGGCAAAGGTCATTTTCGTGACATTTGCGAGCTGCGTCCAGGAAATGCTCGGGTCTAATACGTTTGGAAGGTGGAGTATTGGACCCAGAAACCTCACTTTCACATCTCCTTCTGTCGCTGTTCCTTCACATCGGTGCTTCTTCTCATTTGGTCCTGGCATACCTTGATTCTGGAGCTGCTGGCAATTTTAAGGACTGTAAAACCCTTTCTCCTCTCGCCACTCCATTGGTGGACTCGCCGATCGTTGGTACGGTTCTTCCAGGGGGCTCTATTCGCTTCCAGACCCTTCCGGTTAAGATGCCAGTAGGAATACTCCACCAGGAGGGGATATCCTTTCTTGTCCTACCTAAGGCCTTAACCCCCATCATATTGGGTCTTCCATGGTTACAGCTCCATTCTCCACATGTTGACTGGACTTCCAGGCAGATATTGGCTTGGGGTTCCTTTTGTTTTTCATCCTGTCTACTCAAGGTGGTCCCGAAGGAGAGACTTCCTGTTGCCACCATGTCCGTTTCTTCTACCCTTCCTACTGCATATAGCGATTTCCGGGATGACTTCTGCAAGAAATCAGCTGAAGTGCTTCCTCCTCACAGATCCTTTGACTGTGCCGTTGACCTTGTTCCAGGAGAGACTCTGCCCAGGGGTTGTACCTATCCTCTGTTCATCCCTGAGACCCAGGCCATGTCAGAGTATGTCGCTGAAAACCTAGAGAAAGAGTTCATTCGGAAGTCCGCATCACTGGCGGGAGCAGGATTCTTTTTCATTGCCAAAAAGGATGGCACCTTAAGACCTTGCATTGATTATGGAGGTTTAAACGCAATGACAATCAAGAACCGATAGCCCTTACCCCTAATCTCTGAGCTATTCCACAGGTTGAAAGGCGCCTCCATCTTTACCAAGTTGGATCTCAGGGGTGTCTACAATCTGATCTGGAGAAGGGAGGGTGACGAATGGAAAACTACTTTTAACACGAAAGACGGGAATTATGAATACCTGGTTATGCGCTTTGGGCTATGTAACGCCTCAGCTGTATTTCAAAACTTCGTCAGTGAGGTCTTCAGGGATTTGCTGTATCAATTTGTGGTCATCTATCTGGATGACATTCTAATCTTTTCAGAGAATCTGCTTGTCCACAGAAACCATGTCCGGGTTGTACTCCAGCACCTTAGGGAAAATAACCTGTATGCCAAGCTGGAGAAATGTTATTTTGAATGTTTTAAGGTCCTGTTTCAGGGATGCTTTGTCCCCAGTTTGGGTCTTCGTATGGATCCTGAAAACGTCTCGGTCATTACCAACTGGCCTCTTCCTGCCAGCCTCAAGGCCACACAGTGATTTCTTGGGTTCTCCAATTATTATAGGCAATTTATTAAGAACTACTCTTCTATTGCTGCGCCTATTATTGCCTTGACCAAGAAAGGTGCTAATGCCAAGGAATGGCCTCCTGAAGCTGTCGCTGTGTTCCATGACAGCCTTTGTTTCTGGTCTTCTCTTGAGGAGACCTAATCCTGGGGACCCATTTTTTATTGAAGTGGATGCTTCCTCTAATCTAGCAGTGCTTCTTCAATTACCTGAGAATAAAGGACAACCATGTGCGTTTTTCTCCAAAAAATTTTCTCAGGCAGAGAAAAATTTTGTGATCGGGAGCTTCTTGCAATTAAATTGGCATTAGAGGAATGGCGTCATCTCTTGGAGGGTCCCGCTCACTCCATAATGATCTTCACTGATCATAAAAATTTACAGTACTTACAGAATGCTAAACGACTGAATCCCATACAGGCCAGGTGGAGTCTGTTCTTTTCCTGTTTCAATGTCACGGTCACGTACAAACCTGGTTCCTGCAACAGTCGGACTGATGCACACCCTCAGTCTTTTGACATGTTGGATGAGGAGCCCACCTCTGAACCTGAGCCGATCATTCCGACCAGGTGTATTCTTGCCCATTCCACCACTCTGGAGTCTAAAATTCCTCCTGGCAAAACTTTTTTCTCCCCATGGAACTAAGACCTAAGATCCTTTGTTGGGGACATGATTCCAAGGTGTCAGGTCATGCTGGGTTCCTCCGATCTCTTCAGCTCATCAGTTGCCACTACTGGTGGCCTACTCTCCGTTCGGATGTCAAAGGATATGTAAAGGCATGCCATGTTTGTGCCCACTCTAAGTCCTCCACACAAGCTCCTGCCGGTCTGCTTATGCCCTTGCCCATTCCGAAGGAGCCCTGGACTCACATTGCTGAGGATTTCATCACTGATCTTACGCCGTCTGAAAAAATACAGTCCTTTGGGTGGTAATCGATCGGCTCTCCAAGATGGCTCATTTTGTTCCTCTTCATGGTCTCCCTTCTGCTCCTGCTTTGGCCCCCATCTTTGTTCAAGAAATCCTGGATCCAGTTGCAGCCAAATCCATCCTCACCACCAGAGGCTCTGGCGAATAACTGAATAACTACTGGCTCTTAGACTCTGTGCCCTGGGGAAGCCGATGCACTAGCTCCCTGTGTTTCAGTGTCAGTGCTCCAGGGGCCCGTCTTCCCCTACCAGCCGGAGCTCATTAGCAGCAGTCAGCTATAGGCCCACAACCTTAGCAGTGTGTGTTTCGCAACCTTAGTGGTGCGCTTCACACTTCAGCGGTGTGATTCATCGGTGCGCGTCTGTCATCTGACCCCAAATTGCCCAAAGTGCCCAAAGAAAGGTGAGGAATTCAGTTTTATGGCTGAGTTACTGAAGGCATTACAACAACTACTGTCCACTCAGAAGGCGGGAAACTTCAGAGGGTCTCAATGAAGGAGCCAACTGAGAACCCGAGGAAGCTGAACTCTAAGAAGAAGAATAAGGACAAATGGAGTCTGAAGAAAGGGAGAAAGAAGAGAGATGTCTCCAAAGACAACTAACCCGTCACTGGGGTCTGAGGGCCAGGGCACAGGGAGTCAATATTTGTTCACCACCTAGGGTCAGTGTTAGATCCTCACAGAGTGGATTAAAAAGAAACTCCAATCACGCAGAAGGAGGTACCTTGCCTGAAAAGTTAGTGGAGCCATCCCCTATTGTGTCACTACAGGTAGAGGGCATTTATACGAGAGCTCTTCTGGACACAGGGGCACAAGTCACACTACTCTAACGAGATTTCTACAATCAATATTTGAAACATGTTCCATTGAACAAGCTTGAAGAACTGGAAATCTGGGGACTTGGGACCAACAAATTCCCGTATGATGGATACATTCCCATAAGAATTTCCTTTGGACCTGCAGTGTCAGGGAAGGTCGAAACGTTCAATACCTTAGCTGTGGTATGTCCCAGGCCACCAGGTGCCGAACACAATTCCATGATAATTGGGACAAACACGGATTTGGTCAGAAGCTTGCTGGAAAAGCGATGGATGATGGATCTGTGCCAAAAGAGATTCACCCAAAATTGCATCAGGCGTGCCGGCAAGTGATCAAAGAGAAGAAGGCTCCAGCCCATGGAGTAGGGTGATTGTGGAAGCTGGACATGAGGGAGAAGGTGCTTAAGCCAGGAGAGGTTGCTTGTTTGAAGGCCACTGTGAAACTCACTTGGGATCACCCTGGACACTTCCTTGCACTGGAGACAGATGCTCAAACTGAGGCAAACCCTAGCAATGGTTCCTGAGTTGGTCCCTACTAATGCTTTGCTGAGAAGCAAGAAGAGAGTACCCATCAACTTGCAGAATGTCTCGGATCATCCTGTAATCTTAAAGGCCCTAATGTCGGTGGGTCAAGTGAGCGCAGCCACTCCCGTGACACCAGAGGAAGTTAAGAATGAGGAGCAACAAGGATTATGGAAGGAGTTAGAAGAATGTGCTGCTGTTTTGCCCCCTTATCAGGATGCAGAGCATCCAGCAAGGGTAAGCAGATCACTTGGTCTAAAGGAATCAGGACCATACAGATAAGTTAAAAAAATATGTTTTAATTATGAAAATGACACACTTCCAACACCAAAACACCAGTAAACATAAACAAGCAAGTGAAAAATAATGAAACACAGAAAGCCCAAAAATAAACACCTAACTATCTAACTAAATATAAATGTAGAAAACACACATATAACCACACAGGGGGACATCGGAAAAGGGGAACAGAGAGCCAGGTTACTGGGAGCAGACGGGAGTAAGGAAGCAGGTTCCAGGTCACTGGGACAGGATTCAGGATCGCAGATCACAGATACAGGACAAAAATGGATTGGACACAGACAGGAACAGGCTTGCAGAGAAAACGCTGAAACTCTGGGACTGGGTACAAGGCGGGCTTATATAGTCCCAGCAGTCCTATCAGGTGTAGCCTTACGACCTGTATACTCCGTCTGCTGGGACACACCCGCTGGTGGCCACCAGAACTACAACCTTTGGTTCTCGCAACAGTGCCACCAGCAGATGGCCCGAGCAAATACACAGGTCCTGACAGTTCCCCCCCTTAAGGAGTTGCCAAATCGGATAATAGATCATGCGCTCTGCTGACAGGGTCTGGAAGTTTGGATCTGGTACCAAAAACTAGCTGGGCAGCGGGCATGAAACCAGCAGAGGCAGACAACACAGGGGCATCAGAGTCAGTCTGGGTATCAAGCAGGGGGAAATCAGTGGCCATCTGGTCATCAGGCAGGAAAGCACCAAAAGGCACCGGATCAGTAGGCACTGGATCATAAGGTATTGAATCAACGGGCACAAGGTTATCAAGCACTGGATCAGCAGGTACTGGATAAGCAGCCACAGGGTCATCAGACACTGGATCATCAAGCACTGGCTCAGTGGGCACTAGATCAGCGGGCTGGGCTGTAGGCACTGGGTCATCAGGCACTGGACCAGTGGGCACAGGATCAGCGGGCACAGGGTCATCAGGCACTGGATCAGCGGGCACAGGGTTATCAGGCACCAGGTCATCAGACACTGGATCAGTGGGCACTGAGTCATCAGGCCCTGGATCAGAAGCACAGAATCATCAGGCAGTGGATCAGCAGGCACAGAATCAACAGGCACTCTATCAGCGAGCACAGAATCATCAGGCACTGGATCAGCGGGCACAGGGTCATCAGGCTGGGCAGTAGGCACTGGGTCATCAGGCACTGGATCAGCAGGCACTGGGCCATCAGGCACTGAATCAGCGGACACAGGATCAGCAAGCACTGGATCATTAGGCTGGGCAGTAGGCACTGGGTCATCAGGCATTGGAGCAGTGGTCACTGGGTCATCAGGCACTAGATCAGTGGGCACTGAGTCATCAGGCACTGGATCAGCAGGCACCGGGTCATCAGGCACTGGATCAGCAGGCACTGGGTCATCAGGCACTGGATCAGCAGGCACCAGGTCATCAGGCACTGGATCAGCAGGCACCAGGTCATCAGGCACTGGATCAGCAGGAACTGGGTCATCAGGCACCAGGTCATCAGGCACTGGATCAGCAGGCACCAGGTCATCAGACACTGGATCATCAAGCACTGGATCAGTGGGCACTGGATCAGCGGGCTGGGGCGTAGGCACTGGATCAGTGTGCACAGGGTCATCAGGCACTGGAGCAGTGGGCACAGGGTCATCAGGCACTGGATCAGCAAGCACAGGGTCATCAGTCTGGGTAGTAGGCACTGGGTCATCAGGCGCTGGACCAGCGGGCACTGGGTCATCAGGCACTGGATCAGCGGACACAGGATCATTGGGCTGGGCAGTAGGCACCGGGTCATCAAGCATTGGAGCAGTGGACACTGGGTCATCAGGCACTGGATCAGCAGGCACCGAGTCATCAGGCACTGGATCAGCAGGCACCAGGTCATCAGGCACCGGATCAGCAGGCACTGGGTCACCATGCACCGGATCAGCAGGCACCGGGTCATTAGGCACCGGATCAGCAGGCACCGGGTCATCGGGCACTGGATTAGCAAGCTCCGGATCAGCAGGCACTGAGTCATCAGGCACTGGATCAGCAGGCACCGGGTCATCAGACACTGGATCAGCGGGCTGGGCCGTAGGCCCTGGATCATCAGGCACTGGATCAGTGGGCACGGGGTCATCCATCACCAGATAAGTGGGCACCTGGTCATCAGGCTGGACAGCAGGCACTGGGTCATCCATCACCAGATCAGCAGGCACCGGGTCATCAGGCTGGGCAGCGGGCATCAGGTCATCAGGCTGAGCAAAGGGCGCCAGGTCATCAGGCTGGGCAGCGGGCACCGGGTCATCAGGCTGGGCAGCGGGCACCGGGTCATCAGGCTGGGCATCAGGAACGGAATCAGACGGGGCAACAAGAATTGGCTCATTAGGCTGGGCATCAGGCATTGTATCAGCAGGCTGGGTAGCGAGCACCCAAACAGCAGGCTGGGCTGCGGGTACCAGAATAACAGGCAGGGCTTCAGGAACAGGATCAAACAGGGCATCAGGAACGGGACCACCTGGCAGGGCATCAGGGACAGGATCAGTGAAGTCAAATTGATTAGCTGGCAAAGAGTGCATAGGGCCAAACTGGGTGATGGACAGAGAACCAGTAAAGTTAGGTGGAATAGCGACAGGCAGGTCGGCAGCAGAAGGTTCAATTTCCATGGGCTGATCCAATGTGGCAGGAATGGTGGCAGGCCTGGCTGGAGTAATTGGAACCATGGTGGGTTGGACTGTAGTGGCTGGCTTAGAAGCAGACTGGAACGGATTGGCTGGTGTGGTAGTAGACTGGAACACATTGGCTGATGTGGATGCAGGATTAGATAGTGACAGGATAGTGCAGGTTGGGAAAAATTTCAGTTTCTTTTTTGGTTTAGTTACTGAAATTCTGTATGTGGATGCAGGGCTGTGTGTAGGGTGTGCAGCTGATGGCAGAGAAGGATGGGAGGATGGTACAAAAGAGAGAGCAGTTGCTGAGGGGGATTTCTGTGGGGTAGTTGCAGGCAGCGGAGAGGAAGTAGATGTGTTAAAGGCAGGGAAGGTGCAGCAGGTGGAAACGGGGTACTGATACTTAGTTGGTAGCAGTGTATATAATATATATATATATATATATATATATATATATATAATATATATATATATATATATATATATATATATATATAAATATATATATATATCTATATATCTGTGGTTGCTGTGGGTGATGGAGGAAAAGGCATTTGAGCAGGCAGGGGTCTAGCCACAGGAATGGATGGTTGCAGGCTGGCAGAGGCTGAGTTTAATATATTTGACCATGCTTGTAATAATGGTTGCACAAAATTCACTTTGCATGCTGCCTGTCTGACCAGAGATTGTACTGAATTCATACATTCTACTAGCATCTGTTGGGAGAATGCTGAGTAGTGTTCCAAGAAAAAGGCTGAGTCATCTTCCCACAACCAAACCAAGGACTGCACCTGATTCACACTGAAAGGAGGGGTATAAGCATCACCCCCACTAGGGACACCAGACAAAGCCTACCCTGCACAAATTTGAATGAGTGGCTGAATTTCTTCAAACAAAAATCTGCCCTGGTCAACAAAAGTGTGTGCCATACGGATGCATTCCAATAGTTGCTCCCTGGTCTGCCCTTTCAAAATTTGACAGCAGTAATCCTTGTCTTCTGTTACCAGAAGTGAAAATACAGAATCTCCTCAAAGTGCATCTTGCAGCAATTAGCAAATGCTTAGACCTAATTCCCAGGTGCAGCCAATCTGATTTGTATGGCTTCGGTGTTATGTCAGGATGCAGAGCATCCAGCAAGGGTAACGGATCAATTGGCTGCACCTAAAGGAATCAGGACCATACAGATAAGTGAAAAAAAATGTTTTATTTGTGAAAATGACCCACTTCCAATACCAAACACCAGTAAACATAAACAAGCAAGTGAAAAATAATGAAACACAGAAAATCGAAAAACATCAGAAAAGGGAAACAGGGAGCCAAGGTTACTGGGAGCAGACGGGAGTTAGGAAGCAGGTTCCAGGTCACTAGGACAGGATTCAGGATCACGGATCACAGATCCATGACAAAAACGGATCAGACACAGGCAGGGACAGGCTTGCAGAGAAAACACTGAAGCACTGGGACTGGGTGTCAGGTGGGCTTATATAGTCCTAGCAGCCCCATCAGGTGTAGCCTAACGACCTGTATACTCCATCTGCTGGGTGACACCCACTGGTGGCTACCAGAACTACACCATTTGGTTCTCCATACAACAGTACCACCAGCAGGTGACCCGAGCAAGTACACAGGTCCTGACACCCCTTCCTGGAGAGAAAGGATGAAGGATTTTCTCTAGTGATGATTTTCATGTGGGGTGCGCCAAGAGTGCACAACACCACATACGACTGCAGGAAGATAAACCCTTCAGAGAGAGGGCTCGGAGAATTCCACTCAGTGATCTGGAAGACTTGAGAGAGAAGTTGGCGGAGCTGAAGAAATCTGGGATCCGTATGCCTCACCCATTGTTGTGGTTCGGAAGAAGAATGGGACTTTACAAATGTGTATAGACTATCGAACCCTTAATCATAGAACCATTCCGGATCAATATACCACCCCACGAATTGAGGACATCCTTCATTGTCTTGCTGGAGCCAAGTGGTTCAGTGTGTTGGACATGAAGAGTGGGTACTATCAGATACACCACTCTTTAGGCCATTGCATCTGAGCAGCACGCCCCGGAACAGCTCACTCTATAACTACCAGGTAAGCTACCTCCACGGGGGGTTTCTATACCCCCACTGTTAACATTCTTATGCTGAGCACCCCTTGTAACAATGCCGGCGGTGGTTTACTCCCCCACCGACACTCATGGTCACATTTTTCACTCTGGTTTTTGCACCTTTTTTTTTTTTTTAGCCCCTCCACGCACTAGCATTCCCTAGCATTGGTCATTTGTACTCCTCTACCCATGTGTACTTTTCTACCCTTGGGGATAATTTTGGACACGCTCCCCGGCCAATTATATATCTAACGTACATAATATACATTATATATATATATATATATATATATATATATATATATATATATATATATATATATACTCCTTTTTTACATATATGTTTTAGATCTTAACGGGGAGATATTTTTCCTTCATCTGGTTTCCCTCTTGGACATGGTTCACTTATTTATATCTGACCATCACTCTTGCTATCCCCCTGGGTATGGATGGGATCATCCCTGCCTCAGCCCCGGGTCAGGCATAGTTGTGGCAATCCCTGCTCTTTTACAGACTGGGTGGCAATTTCTGACATGTAAGTATACCTTGACCCATCTTTTCCACATTTCTATTGCCCTTATAATTTTTAAGGAGTTGGATTAACCTACCACTGTATTCATTATTTACAGCTACAGAGCCCCTCAGCATTGCACTCCTGACGAGTGTCTATAATGCCACGAAACACGTAGAGTTATACAACGCTTCTACAATCTGATTTCCATCTCAGACATTATGTATTTGCTCATGTATGCCAGTGTTTCTCAACCTTTTAAGGTGAAGTACCCCTGCAGATCTAAAAAAATGTCCTAAGTACCCCTGTCTCGAGAAAGTAATTTCTATTGCTTGGGTGTCATGGTTTCTGTGTGTCTATGTGTAATGTCAGTATGTGTTTGTGATGATTTCTGTGTGTGTTTGTGATGGTTTTGTTTGTGTGCAAAATCATCATCAAATGCAGCCTCACCAGTGCCCATCAATGCAACCTCACCAGTGCCCATCAATGCAGCCTCACCAGTGCCCATCTATGCAGCCTCACCAGTGTCCATCTATGCAGCCTCACCAGTGTCCATCAATGCAGCCTCACCAGTGTCCATCAATGCAGCCTCACCAGTGCCCTCAATGCAGCCTCACCAGTGCCCATCAAATGCAGCCTTACCAGTGCCCATCAAATGCAGCCTTACCATTGCCCACCAATGCAGCCTTACCATTGCCCATCAAATGCAGCCTCATCAGTGCCCATCAAATGCAGCCCGATCAGTGCCCACCAATGCAGCCTTACCAGTGCCCATCAAATGCAGCCTGATCAGTGCCCATCAAATGCAGCCTGATCATTGCCCATCAAATGCAGCCTGATCAGTGCTCATCAAATGCAGCCTTACTAGTGCCCATCAAACGCAGCCTTGCCATTGCCCATCAAATGCAGCCTTACCAGTGCCAATCAAACGCAGCCTTGCCAGTGCCCAGCAATGCAGCCTGATCAGTGCCCAGCAATGCAGCCTGATCAGTGCCCAGCATTGCAGCCTTACCAGTGCTCAGCATTGTAGCCTGACCAGTGCCCAGCATTACAGCCTGATCAGTGCCCAGCATTGGAGCCCGATCAGTGCTCAGCAATGCAGCCTGACCAGTGCCCAGCATTGCAGCCTCATCAGTGCCAAGCACTGCAACCTGATCAGTGCCGAGCATTGCAACCTGATCAGTGCCCAGCAATGCAGCCTGATCAGTGCCCAGCATTGCAGCCTGATCAGTGCCCAGCAATACAGCCTGATCAGTGCCCAGCAATGCAGCCTGATCAGTGCCCAGCATTGCAGCCCTATCAGTGCCCAGCAATATAGCCTGATCAGTGCCCAGCATTGCAACCTGATCAGTGCCAAGCATTGCAGCCTGATTGGTGCCCAGCAATACAGTCTGATCAGTGCCCAGCAATACAACCTGATCAGTGCCCAGCAATGCAGCCTGATCAGTGCCCAGCAATGCAGCCTGATCAGTGCCCAGCAATGCAGCCTGATCAGTGCCCAGCAATACAGCCTGATCAATGGCCAGCATTGCAGCCTGATCAGTGCCCAGCAATACAGCCTGATCAATGCCCCGCATTGCAGCCTGATCAGTGCCCAGCAATGCAGCCTGATCAGTGCTCAGCAATACAGCCTGATCAGTGCCCAGCATTGCAGCCTGATCAGTACCAGCAATACAGCCACATTTGTAATAAGCAGCATGGAAGGGGTTAATGCATTGACAATGGTTACTGATGCATTACTGACCAGTGACGATAACTCCTTTGTGCTGCATTAGTGACACCAGTGTCAGTGTTTATTAACCCCTTCATGCTGCATCATAAAGGCAATAATTAACACTGCCACTAATGCAGCACAAAAGGATTAATTAACTGCTACTGGTAACTAATGCATCAGTAACCAATGGCAATACATTTACCCCTTCCATGCTGCATATTACAAATGCATTGTAGATTAACCCCCCCTTCAAAAAAAAAAAAAAAAGTTCAGCACTGCAGAGCACAGATAACATTACGGACTGCAGTGTTATCAGCCTCTGCTCACTCACTTGTCCATGACAGTGGACGCTCCGAGCAGAGGCTGCACTCCTTTTCCATCCCCCGCTCCCGGCCTCAGAGCGACATCGTGACAGGAAGCTCCTGTCAGGGGAAGAGTGTGAGGCACACTCACCGCTCCGCTGCGGATAGCTCTGCAATTGTAGTACTGTGTAGCGGCGGCTGTATACAGCAAGCTGCCGCTACATAAAACCCTTTACCCAGCATCAGAGCAGAAACTGGCTCCCTGCCCCCCACACAGCTGGCGTACCTCCTGCCCGTGGTGCACGTACCCCTAGTGGTACGCGTACCACGGGTTGAGAAACTCTGATGTATGCCATGTTATGTATGCATTCAACCATGGATTTTTAAATTTTTACTTTTATATCATGCAATGTGTTAGTTCCACACATGGCCTTTGATGGCCAGATTATTGCTCTTACCATGCTAAATGCGACTATGTAATATTTATCTGGTATGTAAATAAATATACTATTTTGTCACATTTTGTACTTTTTCCATTTCGTGCCATGCCTCAATCAAAGTCCCATGACCAAATTGTTTTGTTTTCTTGTGTTGGACATGAAGAGTGGGTACTATCAGATACTGATGTGTGACGAAGATAAGGAGAAGGCGGCATTAATTTGCCCTTTGGGATTCTTTGAATTCAACCGAATACCACAAGGACTCACTGGGGCCCCAGCGACTTTTCAAAGACTGATGGAGAGAACATTGGGGGATATGAATTTGGTGGAAGTCTTGGTGTATCTGGATGATATTATAGTGTTTGGAAGAACCCTGGAAGAACATGAGGCATGGTTGGAGAAGGTATTCGGGAGGCTTCATGAGGAAGGATTGAAATTATCCTTGAAGAAGTGTCAGTTCTATCGTACTTTGGTCACCTATCTGGGGCATGTGGTTTCGGCCAATGGTGTGACAAATGACCCAAAGAAGTTGGAGGCTTTCACTGCATGGCCTAGACCTGAAACTGTGACATAACTGAGATCCTTCTTAGGGTTCTGCTCATACTATCAAAGATTTGTAGCTAGCTTCGCCAAGATTGCTAAGCCCCTCAACGAATTGTCACAGGTAGCCTCCGGGGAGGAAAAAGGAAAGACGAAAGAGAGGAAGTTGGGCCGGAAAAGCAAGAAAGAGTCCATCAGAGAGCAGTGGACTCATTCATGTGAGAAAGCCTACAAAAAATTGAAGGTGAGCCTTACTGAAGTCCCTGTCTTAGCCTATGTCGACCCATCCAAACCATATACAGTATCTCACAAAAGTGAGTACACCCCTCAAATTTTTGTAAATATTTTATTCTATCTTTTCATGTGACAACACTGAAGAAATGACACTTTGCTACAATGTAAAGTATTGAGTGTACAGCTTGTATAAGAGTGTAAATTTGCTGTCCCCTCAAAATAACGCAACACACAGCCATTAATGTCTAAACCGCTGGCAACAAAAGTGAGTACACCCCTAAGGGGAAATGTCCAAATTGGGTCCAATTAGCCATTTTCCCTCCCCAGTGTCATGTGACTCGTTAGTCTTACAAGGCCTCAGGTGTGAATGGGGAGCAGGTGTGTTAAATTTGGTGTTATTGCTCTCACTTTCTCATACTGGTCACTGGAAGTTCAACATGGCACCTAATGGCAAAGAACTCTCAGAGGATCGGAAAAAAAGAATTGTTGCTCTACATAAAGATGGCCTAGGCTATAAGAAGATTACCAAGATCCTGAAACTGAGCTGCAGCACGGCGGCCAAGACCATACAGTGGTTTAACAGGACAGGTTCCACTCAAACAGACCCTTGCCATGGTCGACCAAAGAAGTTGAGTGTGTGTGCTCAGCGTCATATCCAGAGGTTGTCTTTGGGAAATAGACTTACATATAAAACAAGAAAATGTCAGCGTGCAAACCCTTTGAAATATCCACCTGTCTGCGAACACTACCACATCCCAAATAACTGAACGGACACAAGAGAGTTTTTGCGGGACTGTGCAGGTAATAATCGCAGAAGCAGGTTTAGGCATAAAAAATTATTTGTTTGTTTTATTTAGGACAAGTAGTAAAAAGACCATAAATAGGACATGTAAGTACATGTATAAATTGACATAAAAAATGTTTTTTAATTGACAAGCTGTGAACAATATACTTCACATATAAAGTGCAGAAAAATTGTAACCGAGGAGTTGTATGCATGAATTCCTTTCCAACATTTCAACTGAGGCCAGTCTTCTTCAGGAATTGAGTAGAAAGCATACACACAACAGTTCTAATTTTAAGAGAATAATAACAATTAGTATCATAACCAACAGCAATAAATCCTATGCAATAAGGATAAATCCTGTGCAAAATACCTTCAGAATCTTATCACAGGTGTGTATATAGACAGTCATAGAAACATAGAAAAGTGACGGCAGAAATAGACTGAGTAGTCCATCGAGTCTTATAAAAAATCACACTCCTATAGTCCAGTGTTAAGCAGCGCTTACATAAATAGTGAAAATAAAGTGCCAGTGCTGAACAATAAAGTTCTTAAGGTGCATATATATCAAAGAAAATCTTCTACTTTAATCTTCTACCTTAATTCACCACGTGCTGACAGAAAATTATAATTGGAGGCTCACCAGAAATGGGAATAAAAACCGCCTTATTCATATATCCATATGGAATCAGCAACACATCATCACAATAGAGGACTGTATAGCTCCAACCCAATATGCTCAATAGGGTAGATCAAACAATGCATCCTCAAGGAATCCCTTGCTTAAGCAGTTTCAGCTGGCAAACTCCAACAGCTCTTATTCAAAGCGCCATAAGGGGAAGAGATCAAACAAAAAAACCCCTCATAGTGTATCACTTTAAAACAAGATCTTTTAATAAAAACAAATATTGCGCTTACATCAAAAACATTTCAAACGAACATCGGTGTACCAGCTGTACACACGTTACCAGTCAGCAGTATGACAGTGCGGCAACTCCTCTCCTCTCTCTGTCCACGCCGCTGGTTACACGATCGGTCTCGGGTCGCCGTGTGGCCACGCCCCTGACGCGTTTCGTCACTTCCGACTTGATCACAGGGGGGTGGCCACACAGCGTCCCCAGCTACCCTTATAGTGATC
>BLSH010307600.1:80590-91424 GCA_018402905.1 Glandirana rugosa
GGTCTCTGGATCCCTTTACATTACACAACACCCGCATCTCTGGATCCCTTTACATTACACAACACCCGCATCTCTGGACGCCTTTATGTTACACAACCCCCTGCATCTCTGGACCTCTTTACATTACACAATCCCTTACACCTCTGGACTCCTTTACATTACACAACCCCCTGCACCTCTGGACTCTTTTACTCACTCCCCCCACAGCTCTGGACCCCCTGCATGTTACACAGACCCTCCCCCCCACAGCTCTGGACCCCCTGCATGTTACACAGACCCCCCCCACAGCTCTGGACCCCTGCATGTTACACAGACCCCCCCCCCACAGATCTGGATCCCCTGCATGTTACACAGATCCCCCTCCCACAGCTCTGGACCCCCTGCATGTTACATAGACCCTCCCCCCACAGCTCTGGGCCCCCTGCATGATAACCCACCCCCCCCCCCACAGCTCTGGACCCCCCACAGCTCTGCACCCCTTGCATGTTATACAGACACCCCCCCAGCTCTGCCCCTTCCTACCCTGCTCATACAGAGGGGGAGACACAGCAGCGCTGAACAGAGGGTGAGAACTGGTGGAGTTAATTTTTCATATTAACAAGCTAATGATTGGTTGCTGGGACCACGTAGCAACCAATCACCTGCTGGTTTACTTAGAAAGTTAGCTACAGCAGGTCCCATCCTCTATTAAGCGCTGCCCCTCTGTCTCTCTCTCCCCTGCTATAAAGGAGGAGAGAGAGTGTTTTCTTTCTCCTGCTCTGCTCTGTCAATCGGCAGCTGGCTCTGGGTGTCACCCGGGTAGTGGTACGGTCCGCACCGGGCCTGGGCACCCTGTCACAGCTGGGTTCTCCCTGCCCTGTCACAGCGCCGCTGCTTCAGCCGCCCCGCTGTCACCGCTTCACTGGGGGCCTGACCCGCCCCAGTGTGTGACACCCAGGGCAGACCGACCCCAGTTGGTATGCCACTGAGTACAGCCAGCGGCGCCGCCTAGTGTGTTCTGTGAAATCACTTCACCTGTGCCCTCCAGCAAATTGTACCACCCAGGGCATCCATCCCTCCCACCCCTGCCTTGTACCTGCCCTGAGGGTGCCATATGTCTAGCTTGTAGAGGTCTGTGCATACCTCCATAGACCATCACTCACCCACCACCAAACCGGTCATGCTGAATGATGTTACAGACAGCATTCACACCAGTGGCTTGCTGGAGGTCATTTTGTAGGGTTCTGGCAGTGCTCATCCTGTTCCTCCTTGCACAAAGGAGCAGATACCGGTCCGGCTGATGGGTTAAGTAACGTCTACGGCCCTGTTCAGCTCTCTACCTGTCTCCTGGAATCTCCTCCATGCTCTTAAAACTGTGCTGGAAGACACAACAAACCTTCTGGCAATGGTGCGTACTGATGGGCAATTCTAGAGGAATTGGACTGCTCGTGCAACCTTTATATGGTACCGGTAGTGACACTGACCCTAGCCAAATGCAAAACTAGCAAGAAAAGATGAGTAGGGGAAAAAAATGTCAGTGGCCTCCACCTGTAAGGGCCGGTTCACACTGCTGTGTGAATCACATCTGATCTCTATGCAATGCAATTTCAGCCATACAGATAGTATGGCTGAAATCGCATCGCATTTGGAACAAACTCGCACAGGGCCCATTTTTTTGGTCCACAGCAGAATCGGATTGCCTGGGTGTTAACACCCAGGCGATCCGATTCCTGTGCAAATTTGCAGTTCTCAGTGCGATATGCAAACTGATTTGGGGGTGTCATTAGCTTTGTATTGACACTCCCTGCAGTTCGCATATGGCAGTGTGAACTGCCGCTGGGAAACATACAATGCGGGACCCCGCAGTGGATTCGCAGGATTCCCGCATCGCAGCAGTGTGAACCAGCCCTAAAACCTTTCCTGTTTTGGAGGTCGTCTCATTGTTGCACATCTAGTGCACCTGTTGTTAATTAACACCAAAGCAGCTGAAACTCATTAACAACCCCCTTTGCTACTTAATTGACCAGATCAAAATCCCAGGAATTGAATTGACTAATTGCTATACTCTGATTAAAACGTGTTCCTTTAATTTTTTTAGCCGTGTACTTTAGTAAATTCACCCGAAATGTTTGCAATAGTTAAAGCAGAGTTCCACCCAAAAGTGGAACTTCAGCTTTAAGGGAAGGTGACCCCCTGACATTTTTTGGGGGGTTTTCACAGGGTCCCAGGTCCACTTCCTCTCCTGGTGCCGTGGCGCTGGAAGGAAGTTCACCCCCCCCCTTCTCGGCGATCTTTTGGGACACGTCACAGGTCCCAGAAGATACGCTGGCCATTCACAAGGTGCAGCGCGATTGAAGCCAAAGCCGAGTGCCCACACTTGTGATGCCGGCGCCACTGAGGGGAGGGGGCGAAGAGCGAGCCCTTGGGCGACCGCATCGCTGGAGCCAGGGACAGGTGAGTGTCCGATTGTTAAAAGTCAGCAGCTACACTTTTTGCAGCTGCTGACTTTTAACTGGATGGAACTCCGCTTTAAAGAATAGATAAAATAAGTTTTGCATGGAGTAATATTGGCCATACATGTAACAACCTGACTGAATGATTCTTCACAGAATGGGACACTATGATTGAATCTATGAATTATTAAAAAGACGCACACTGTCTCATTGATCGATTTTAAGCAAATACAAACTATTCTGATTGGACTTGACAGAAAATCAGCTCGTAGAAAGTGGATAGATCAATATGATTGTTAAGTGTTTTCTTTCTTTTTTTCTCGCAGACAGTAAATCGATCAAAAATACAATCATATATAAAATCGTTCCGTGTACTGCCACCATTGGGAATAATTAAGCCTCTGTCAGGTTTTGTCTTTCTGTCTGTGTCCCAATGGGGAGATTTATCCTTACTTCTTGTCATGGAGACACAACAGGAAGCGAGAGGAAACCTCTATAAAGTAGGGGAAACTCCTTCTTAGACAGTTGTCACCACAACAACTCTTTTAGCCTGCATTCACATAGGAGCGACCCGACTTCGGCGCGACTTCGCTAGGCGACTTCAGCGCAATTTCCAGTGCGACTTCCAGCGCGACTTCAAGGATCTCAGGCGACTTTACAACACGACTTTTGCCAGGCGACTTTGCATTGACCAATCAGAGAAGGGAGGGAGGGGGCTGCCTAAAAATAAATTCTATTCTTTTAACTGTAAAGTCGCTTCCATGTAGATGGGGATCCGACTTGGAGGCGACTTCAGTCGTGTATATTAAGACGGCTCCCATTCATTTCAATGGGATTTCAAATGTCAAGCGACTTGGGGCGACTTGAGGCAACTCAAGTCGGATCGCAAGTCGCCCCTGTGTGAACGGGCACTTACAGTTCTGGAGACAACTGCAAAACTTTGGACTTCCCCTTACATGTTACCAATTATCACCAGGTTTAATAGAGAGGACAAATCTATGTAGTGGTACACAGACAGAAATGTATTCACTCTATCCAAAAAAAAAAAGTATTGGCATTAAATACACTTCAAGCCCAATTGCACCTTCAGTTTAAATCAGCCACTTACATTCCATCACATAAAAAGGTGTTCAGTGTCTTACAGAGTACTTTCTTCTAAAGCAGCCCTAGCCTGAGTAGAAAAGCATGTCCCCTGCCAGCAGTGCAGACTGGGACCTTTGATGTTTGTGTGGAAGCAGTGGCCTCTTTGCAAAGGTGGTGCTTAACCGCTTCAGTCATAAAACAATGTATTTGCAGCACAATCCTGAGGTCGTGGGTGGGCTCAGCCTGAGTGACTGAGACCGGAGAGTGCAGTGTCCACCCAGAGGGTGGTAGAAGTCATTGGTAGCAATAAGAACCGTTGCTTGTAACACAGTCTCTGTGGCACTGTTTTGGCTGCACCTTTGAGAAGTAACCGAGCTTCTATGGTAAAGAGGAAGAGAAGAAAAAAGAAAAAAGTGCGCCTCTAAGTGCAATAGTTTAGTAAAAACAGCGTTTATTAAAACAAATAAAAACTACTCACAATGGTAGTGTTCAGGGAAGCGTTGCAGTAGTGAGCCACTGCTAGCTATGTGGAAGTAACCGCTTCAGCCCCGGAAGGATTTCACACTTTAGGACCAGAGCACTTTTTGCGATTTGGCACTGTGTCGCTTTAATTCACAATTGCGCGGTCGTGCGACATTGTATCCAAACTAACTTTGCTTCCTTTTTTTCCCACGAATAGAGCTTTCTTTTGGTGGTATTTGATCCCCTCTGCGTCATTTCTGATCGCCGCTATAAACAAAAGAAGAGTGACAATTTTGCAAAAAAGAAATCAAAATGTCTTACTTTTTGCTAAAATACAAATCCTAAAAAAAAATAAAAAAACATTTTTTTTCATCGGTTTTGGCCGATTTATATTCTAACTCATATTTTTGGTAAAAAAAAAAAATTGCAATTGGCGCTTATCGATTGGTTTGAGCAAAAGTTGCCACGTGTACGGATGATGAGAATTCATTTCTGAGATTTTATTTTTTACCAATAATGGCGGCGATCTGCGATTTTTATCGGTACTGCGATATTGCAGCGGACATGTCGGATCATTTTGACCCTTTTTTGGGACCATTGGCATTTATACAGTGATCAGTGCTATAAAAATGCATTGATTACTGTGTAAATGTCATTGGCAGTGAAGGGGTTAACCTGCAGGGAGCACTCTAAGGGTTAATTGTGTTCCCTCAGTGTGTTCTAACTGTATGTGGGCTGGGCTGGCAGGGGGAGGGGAGTGATCACGGCTTCCATATACAGGACAGAACGGAGATCCGTGTTTACTTACACAGACCTCCTTTCTTTCACTGAAAGGGGGCCATCACAGGTAGCCGGCGGCGATCGAGTCCGCCCTACCCGCTCCCTGGCTCCCCGGAACACAGTGAGCGCACGTGCACTCACAGTGCGGGGGATCTCACAGCCGCCATTATATGACGGCGGTTTGCGATATCGTGCCATCTTGTTGCCGTCAGACTGTGGTCGGAGGTCGGCAAGTGGTTAAAGCTAAACTCTAGGCAGATATAAAAAACACAAATTAATGCGGCTCTGTAATCATAAATGCATCATGACATGTATGTTTTTAAGCAGTGTACTTACCTGAATTTGCCTTAGTATCAGCATCTTGCAGTCCAAATTGGGCCCAAAGTGTCAATATTTTGTGTGGCTACCATTATTTCTAGCACTGCCTAAACCCTCTTGGGCATAGAGTTCACCAGAGCTTCACTGGAGTCCTCTTCCACTCCTCAATAGGGTTTAGGTCTGGAGAAATGCTTGGCCAATCTTTCACCTTTACCCTCAGCTTCTTTAGCAAGGCAGTGGTCATCTTGGAGGTGTGTTTGGGGTCGTTATCATGTTGGAATACTGCCCTGTGGCCCAGTCTCCGAAGGGAGGGGATCATGCTCTGCTTCGGTATGTCACAGTACATGTTGGCATTCATGGTTTCCTCAATGAACTGTAGCTCCCCAGTGCCGGCAGCACTCATGCAGCCCCAGACCATGACACCCCCACCAACTGTAGGCAAGACACACTTGTCTTTGTACTCCTCACCTGGTTGCCGCCACACACGCTTGATACCATCTGAACCAAATAAGTTTATCTTGGTCTCATCAGACCACAGGACATGGTTCCAGTAATCCATGTGCTTAGTCTGCTGGCCTTTAGCAAACTGTTTTCAGGCTTTCTTGTGCATCTCCTTTAGAAGAGGCTTCCTTCTGGGACGACAGCCATGCAGACCAATTTGATGCAGTGTGTGGCGTATGGTCTGAGCACTGACAGGCTGACCCCCTACCCCTTCGACCTCTGCAGCAATGCTGGCAGCACTCATACATCTATTTCCCAAAGACAACCTCAGGATATGAGGCTGAGCATGTGCACTCAACTTCTTTGGTAGACCATGGCGAGGCCTGTTCTGAGTGGAACCTTTCCTATTGAACTGCTGTTTGGTCTTGGCCATCATGCTGCAGCTCAGTTTCAGGGTCTTAGCAATCGTCTTATAGCCTAGGGCTAGGCCATCTTTATGTAGAGCAACAATTCTTTTTTTCAGATACTCAGAGAGTTCTTTTCCATGAGGTGTCATGTTGAACATCCAGTGACCAGTATGAGAGGGTCAGACCTATAGCTCTACATTCAGAAAAATGCATGCACCTTGTTAACTAGGGAACTCAATTTTAACTTTTAACAAATTAAAACGAAACTCTAGTCAGATATAAAAAACACAAATTAATGCGGCTCTGTAATCATAGATGCATCATGACATGTATTTTTTTAAGCAGTGTACTTACCTGAATTTGCCTTAGTATCAGCATCTTGCAGTCCAAATTGTCCAAATTGGGCCCAAAGTGTCAATATAAATATTAGCATTAAGATTAGAGATACAGTTAGGGTTAGCGGTAATTGTTTGGGTTAGAACCCTAATAATTACCGCTAACCCTAGCTCTTATCCCTAACATGTGACTTTCCTGCACTACTGTGATGTGACTTTGATGCTACTTGAGTGCTAGAGAGTATAAAGTCACATCACAGTCGCAAAAAAAGAAAGCAAAGAACACATAAAAAATGCACTGGAAAAGTGCATCAACCACAACCTGCATAGATGTGAATCTAGCCTTAGCGAAGGTTCTGGTTTTTACCGACAGGTGTATTGCAATATCCTGTTTGGGGAGGCCCATTTCCCATAAGCCCCCTAAAAAGGGGGCTTCAAAATGTATGTACTGACAAGAAGCCTATTGACAGGAGGAGAAAGAAGAGAGACACAGAGTTGAGCTCAGCCAAATCAGCCAACATTCAAGCCAGTTTAGCTATCTCTGATAACGCAGTATATGTTTATTTGTTTTTGAGCCATGTCTAAAAAGTAGTATAAAATACATGGGTCTTCCTTGATGGGCTACATGCCACCTACAGGGTAGCCCACTTTGAAGCCATGGAAGATATATGGGACAACATAGTGGTTCATGACTCTACCTTCATGGAGTTTGCATGTTCTCCCTATGCTTGTGTGAGCTTCAAGATCATGTGGTAGGTTAACCTGCCCAAATATGTATACTTGTATATACATTATATTACCAAAAGTATTGGGATGCCTGCCTTTACACGCACATGAACTTTAATGGCATCCCAGTCTTAGTCTGTAGGGTTCAATATTGAGCTGACCCCTTTGCAGCTACAACAGCTTCAACTCTTCTGGGAAGGCTGTCCACAAGCTTTAGAAATGTCTATGGGAATGTTTGACCATTCTTCCAGAAGCGCATTTGTGAGGTCAGGCGCTGATGCTAGACGAGAAGCCCCGGCTTGAAGTCTCCGCTCTAACTCATCCCAAAGGTGTTCTGTCAGTTTGAGGTGCGGACTCTGTGTAGTCCAGTCAAGTTCCTCCACCCCAAACTCGCTCATCCATGTCTTTATGGACCTTGCTGTATGCACTGGTCCAAATCATTTGGTGGAGGGGGGATTATTATATGGGGTTGCTTTTCAGGGGTTGGGCTTGGCCCCTTAGTTCCAGTGAAGTGAATTCTTAAGGCGTCAGCATACCAAGACAATTTCATGCTCACAATTTTGTGGGAACAGTTTGGGGATGGCCCCTTCCCTTTCCAACATGACTGCACACCAGTGCACAAAGCAAGGTCCATAAAGACATGGATGAGCGAGTTTGGGGTGGAGGAACTTGACTGGCCTGCACAGAGTACTGACCTCAACCTGATAGAACACCTTTGGGATGAATTAGAACTGGGGACTGTGAGTCAGGCCTTCTAGTCCACATCAGGGCCTGACCTCACAAATGTGCTTCTGTAAGAATGGTCAGTGTCCTGATTATCAGTGCAGCCCCGACAGTGGCAATCAGTGCCTATTAGTGCCTCCTCATCACTGCCGCCTATCAGTGCCCATCAGTGCAGCCTATCAGTGCCTCCTCATCAGTGCCGCCTATCATA
Source organism: Glandirana rugosa (assembly GCA_018402905.1). Lineage (NCBI taxonomy): Eukaryota > Metazoa > Chordata > Amphibia > Anura > Ranidae > Glandirana > Glandirana rugosa. The sequence goes on from BLSH010307600.1 coordinate 88,509, forward strand.
GAAGCCTATCAATGCCGCATATCAGTGCAGCCTCATCAGTGCCCAACAGTGAAGAAGAAAAATTACCTATTTGCATATTTGCAAAATTTTATAACAGAAACTAAGAAAACATTTTTTTCTAAATTTTCATCCTTTTTTTGTTTACCCAGTGGTGATTAAATACCACCGAAAGAAAGCTCTATCTGTCTCAAAAAATGATAAAAAAAACTTCATATATACAGTATACAGTGTTGCATGACTGCACAACTGTCATTCAAAGTGCGATAGTACTGAAATATAAAAATTGGCCAGGGCAGGAAGGGGTGAAAGTGCCCAGTATTAAAGTGGTTAATTGTGACTTTCAACCCCCCAAAATCCCAGAATTTTAAACAATGGCAAAAACATGTCAGAGTGCACAAATAAAGAAGTTAAGGTTATGTCAAATATTACTATTAGGCAAACGATGCCATAATAACTCATATTATGCCCTTAATAAAAATACACTTTGATTTCCTTTTAGTCAAAGGAATAGAGGGAAGGTCATTTGTATGCAGAACCTTGTGCACACAGCCATTCTTCAGCGTACCTATGCCACTGTAAATTCACTTCCATTCCAACAGGGTGAGTGCAGATGACCAGAAGCTGCAAATAGCGTTCATTGAAAAAATGGTGCAGCCTCAGCTGCAATCACTGCAACTGAACATGGTGCGACATAAGCAAACTGAAAAACTTTCATATCCACTTCCCATGTATAAAGGCATTTTAATGTTACTTTTTTATATATATATATATATATATACCTGTCCTTTGAGAGTTTTACTGAATGCAAAGGATGAAGGATGCACAAAACACCAGCAATAACTCTCAGCAAAGCTCCATCAGTGGATACGTCTGTTGGTTGGAAATTAGGCTAATGACTTGTTTTTTTCCAACATATGAGCAGAGCCAGGGCTTTAAATGATACAGAATGATATGCTTGTTCTTGGGATTCAGGTTTGCATGTTTACCCTTCAGGAACTACTGGAAAGTTGGGTCCCTTTTAGGCTTATTGTAAGTGCACTGAATTGCTGTTGCCCCAAACATTCACTGACCCATTAGCAGTGACCCAGTGACTGAGATCAACTCCATCAATCTCTTAATGCAGGTTTTTATCTGCTCAATGTCCATGGGAAAGAGGGTTAGGGATAACAAGATACCCCAGAAAATAGCAATATAGTACTACCTTAGCTCAAAAGAACTTATGTAGTGCCTCTCAAAGGCTAGCGATGTGCCTTTAAGTCAAGAATGTAGATCTTCAATTGTGTGCATTCGAAGTTGAGAGTGGGAATGGACTGAGCAATCTTTTGCTGAAGGTGTTCCCCTTTAACAACCACCTTCCTGTCTTCCAGGCAGGCCCTAGCATTTCCAATTCTTGGAATTTGGCTCTGGAACAATTTATTTCGCAAGTGGCAGGCTTAAGAGGCAAAGAGACCTCTTCTTCAGTTACCCTCGCCAGACAGCATGCCTGGAAGGGAAAGGACCAGCCAACACTACATCCTCTTCAGACAAAGCCTGGGAGGTTAAGGACAATCCATTGCTACATGCTCTGCTCCCTTTGCCTAAAGAGGATGTAGTGTTAGCTGTCCTTTTGCCCGAAGAGGACATAGCATTAGCTGTCCCTTTGCCTGAAGAGGGCATAGTATTAGCTGTCCCTTTGCCTGAAGAGGGCATAGTATTAGCCGTCCCTTTGCCTGAAGAGGGCATAGTATTAGCCGTCCCTTTGCCTGAAGAGGGCATAGTATTAGCCGTCCCTTTGCCTGAAGAGGGCATAGTATTAGCTGTCCCTTTGTCTGAAGAGGGCGTAGTATTAGCTGTCCCTTTGCCTGAAGAGGGCATAGTATTAGCCGTCCCTTTGCCTGAAGAGGGCATAGTATTAGCTGTCCCTTTGCCTGAAGAGGGCATAGTATTAGCTGTCCCTTTGCCTGAAGAGGGCATAGTATTAGCTGTCCCTTTGCCTGAAAAGGGCATAGTATTAGCTGTCCCTTTGCCTGAAGAGGGCATAGTATTAGCTGTCCCTTTGCCTGAAGAGGGCATAGTATTAGCTGTCCCTTTGCCTGAAAAGGGAGAGCTAACACTATGTCCTCTTCATGCAAAGGGACAGATAACACTATGTCCTCTTTAGGCAAAACCTAGGAGGCTAAGAGCTCTTCTAGAAGGGCTTCCCAAATATATGCATATCCTTTCTCAACCCACATCAATGGCAATAAACCTCTGAGTGGTTAGCTAGGGTGAAACAAATATTCATAACCCGTAAAATTGCATCTTCTTACTCTATCTATTGGAAAAGATTTTCCAGAATCAAGCAGAAGTAAACAATGTTTTAGGTTTAGGGGAACCCAATAAACTCAGAGAAGGTAAACAAAGTTTGGCCAAAGGAGATTTTTTTTGGCCTGCTTCTCCGGAGGATCACAGGAGTGTACTTAGTTCTGCACTCTTGTGACCCATATTCAGCTGACAGTGGGCTAAGACCTGCTGCTGGCTGGCATCACAGAGCCAGTCCAGACTCTGCAGGGATCCCAACAATTGGCTTAGCCTCTCAACAGGCCGCTGAGAGCGAGGTCACGAGTGAACTCGCGACCCGACACCTCCCCCGTCCTCGACGACCGAGTCCGAGAGTCGCCGGACAACTCTCCGATTCGGTTAACAACCCTAGGGACGTCTCAGACCTGACCGAGACACTACGGTCGGTCGTCGTCCAGAATCGGGTGACAGTCGACTTATACCCAGTGTTCTCACGTCTTGATTCATGTGAGGACACTAGGAGGCCTCTTCGTCCGGTTTTTTTTAGAGGAAACCGGTTTGAAACAAATGGAAGAGACTCAAATAACCCAAGGGGATTTGGATTTTGTAACAAATGAAGACGAACTAAGACCTTTTAGAAAAGGTTATCTATCTCAT
>BLSH010307600.1:113817-131053 GCA_018402905.1 Glandirana rugosa
TGGGTGTAAAAATGAACCACCCATTCTTTAATTTTATAGGTTCACCAAGGACGTATGCGGGGATGAAAAGAAAACAAGACCAAAAATATTGTGTTGGGTATTAAAATTGTGAATGTCGAAACATCAGTTCTTTGTAAAGAAACTTACGATCTTTCAGACACTTTCAGTCATTATATAGTTTATACAGGGGCCTGTAAAGGACTGCTACTCTAGACGTTATCTTTATTGTCATAAATCGTAGTATAATACTTTACTGTGTTAAACAAAAATAAAGATCTTCTATTTCACCTACTTATTTGATTTCTGTTACCGGTAGATATCATCTCCTCTAATCATAATGGTTGGGGGATGTCGGGTCTGGGATTGTTGACGGAAGCCGATTGATTTAAGTATCGATTTGTGTATTTCCCGATTGTTGACTCTACTCCTGTATTGGTATTTTCATACCATTTGTTGTTAAAATTATGGGTTGTGTTATAAAAACCAGAACAAAAGAAAAGTAGGGGCGTATGCAGGAACCACTTGGATATTTTAATTTCTTACCCACCAAGTAAAAATGTGGGTCTTGCCTGCCATTGACAGCACAGATGTTTACCTTTTGAATAAATTAGCACCATTATGTCTATATAACATGGATTGATATATACCATGGCATTCAGTCCTTAGTCTTGTTCATGAAAGTAGGCTGAGAATTAAAATTAAGCTTTAAAATGTGATCAGGGAGTAAAAAAAGAAGCTACGTTCCACTATGCTGTTAAAGTGTTTGTATAGCCAACCTTTGTTATTTTAAGTCTAGGGAAGAGTTAAAATCACCGTCCAATTTATTTTTTTGCTCTGTGGTCCATTGGGGTGATTTCCCGTCTTTTCCTGTCAGAGAAACAACAGTTTGTGAGAGGAAATTTCTACAAAGTAAGGTAAATTCTCTTGGACAGTTTTAACCGGATCATACGTACACGATATTGCCAAAAGTATTGGGGCGTCTGCCTTTACCCGCACATGAACTTTAATGGCATCCCAGTCTTGGTCTGTAGGGTTCAATATAGAGTTGGCCCACCCTTTGCAGCTATTACAGCTTCAACTCTTCTGGGAAGGATGTCCACAAGGTTTAGGAGTGTCTTTAGGAATGTTTGACCATTCTTCCAGAAGCGCATTTGTCAGGCCAGGCACTGATGTTGGACGAGAAGGCCTGGCTCGCAGTCTCCACTCTAATTTATCCCAAAGGTGTTTTATCGAGTTGAGGTCAGGACACTGTGCAGGCCAGTCAAGTTTCTCCATCCCAAACCCGCTCATCCATGTCTTTATGGACCTTGCTTTGTGCACTGATGTGCAGTCATGTTGAAACAGGAATTTGCCCAAACTGTTCCCACAGAGTTGGGAACATGCAATTGTCCAAAATGTTTTGGTATGCTGATGCCACTGGAACTAAGGGTCCAAGCCCAACCCCTGAAAAACAACCCCACACCATAACCCCCTCCACCAAATGATTTGGACTAGTGCACAAAGCAAGGTCCATAAAGACATGGATGAGCGAGTTTGGGGTGGAGGAATTTCACTGGCCTGCACAGAGTCCTGACTTCAACCCAATAGAACACGTTTGGGATGAATTGGAGCGGAGACCTCTAGCCAGGCCTTCTGAAAGAAAGGTCAAACCTTCCCATAGATACTCCTAAACCTTGTAGACAGAGTTCCCAGAAGAGTTGAAGCTGTTATAGCTGCAAAGGGTGGGCCAACTCCATATTGAACCCTACGGACTAAGACTGGGTTGCCATTAAAGTTCATGTGTGTGTAAAGGCGTCCCAATACTTTTGGCAATATAATGTATGTCCCTAGTGAAGAGTCTCCTGTCACTTCCTGTTTTGGTGACAGTGGTAACCAGGGCAAATAATAATGTAATGGGGTCACTGATGGCAATAAAACTTGACGGGTTCTAATTGTTTCATATGCTACCTAAAACAGAAAAAGAACCAAAAAAAAAAGCTTCAGTCATAACGCATAGCTAGACAGAATTATTTATCCTTCCAAGCTCTGTGTATATCTGAAGGCTATGTAACAAAAAACAAACCAGAGCACAGTTCAGGTAAAATGCCTTTTAATAAAGAAGTAAAAAGTAATCACCGTAGAAGAATTACCTGATCATGGTGTATCACCAGGAGAAACCTCCCAAGCAACATCTGCAGTTGCTTGATCCACCCTCACCAGGCAGCCAGCAAAAGGAGAGATGGAAGCAAAGATGGAAACTCTCTGCAGTGAACAATGAAGTAAAGCATAGAAGAAGGCATTACAACTTGTCTCAAAAACAGCTGTAAATAGGGCCCACAATTGTTTCCGGTGAAAACTGGTGCACACAGAATCTGGTGCAGCTCTGCCTAGTAACCAATTGGCTTCTGGGTTTTATTGTTAAAGTTTAATTGAACAAGCTGAAGTTAGAAGCTGATTGGCTACCATTCACAGCTGCGCCAGATACGGTGTGCACCAGTTTTATTAAATCTCCCCCTTAAGTGCCGGTTCACACTGGGGTAACCTGTTTGCCTGACAAGTTGCGCTCCACGCAGTACAATGGAACCGTTTTAATAGGAGCAACTCAAAAAAAGGTTCCTGCACTACTTTGGGGGCGACTTGCATTGACTTTTATACAGAAGTCGTTTGCAAGTTGCACTGCACGGGGCGGCTCCAAAGTCGGACGAGTATCGGGTGGCTTTGAAGCTGCCCCAGTGTGAACTAGCACTTTTATGTTGCCCTAGCATAACAAGCATCAGCTCAGGTGGATCTGAGAAGGGGAGATGGTGCTCATCTTTCATTGATCTTCCTCCTAATTGCATACTTCTGTTGGTTTATTGTAAGACAGTTAGAACATTTGGTCTACATCCATATTGAACCCTTTAACTTTATTTATGTTCTGTTTTCTACAGGAAAAGGAAGGAAGAGGTCTTGATTTTAGCAGCGACTTAGTGGTGACACCTTTATTCAAATCGTCATTATCTTCTTCATAGAGTCGATCACAATTAGTGAACAGTTCTGTTTGTTCAGATTTTGTACAATTCTTCTTCTCTCATTCCTCCTGCCTTTTCAGTGTATGCCGTGTGTCTTCAAAGAGTGGACTTCTCACTTTAACGGAAACCTGTGCTGAGAAGAAGTGTGAAGGCTGCCATTACTAATGTGTCGTTCTGAAAATACTATTTGTCTGGCTGTTGGCGGTTTTATATTTCCTGAGTTATGAGATTCCTTGGCATCTAGGTTCCAGGACCATGACTAGGAACATACGTGTAGGTATAGCCAAGTGTTTTTTTTTTTTTTTTGTTATTTTGATAGTACAGTATATGGAAGAGGTAAAACACTAGTTGGTTTATTTTCGTGTCTGTGTTCCCTTTGGAGGGATTTCCCTTCACTTCCTGTTCCTGAAGTTACAACATGAATTTAGAATCTCTACAGTGAAGTGCAAATCCCTTCTTAGACATGTTGTCACAGAAACAGGTGTCCCTGTTGGAAGAGCTTCTTCGCTGCTATATTCAAAAAAGTTTGAGCTATACATACACTTTAAGGCAGAGGATCAGTATTTTCAGAGGGAGGTCAGTAATGTGAGCCTCCATGTTTCTCTGACAGGTTTATTCTAATGCTATATGTTTTTAGTGTGTTGTCAAAGCATCTGATGCCATGGTTGAGGCTGCACCTGCAAGGTAGGTAGGTTTGGTTTCATTCTCATTGGCTGATGGAAAGAGAGAAAACACGAATGGAGAATACAGGACTATAAGAAAAGCCATTGTTTGCTAAGTGTGCCTCCCTCTCTCTTCCTTTTGGAACACCAGTGCCCGTGACACCAAACTCTACCTCCATATACTATTTTGATGGCACACCAACAGCATATAAAAATCTTTAATCTCCACAATACAGTTTTTATGACTGGGAAAGGGGTAAAGTGCTTTGCCACCTCTCCTGTACAGCATTACATCTACTCAAAAATGACTGCTCCACTTTAAGGCTCCGTTCACATCTTTGTGTAATGGGTGACAATTGCGGTAAGATCGCGCAAACAGAATCACGGGACGCCTGTCGCCCCAAAAGAAGCTCTTGTACTTCCTTTTGGCGACAAGCATCCAGCGATTCTGTTTGCGCGATTTTACCAGGATTGTTGCCCAACAAATCATGGTAAAATTGTGCTGCGTTTTGGGGTGCTATTGAAAGTGACAGGGAACACACGGGCATCCCGTGATTTGCCGCTATCTTGAATTGTGGGTATAATTGCGCCCAGCAAAATGTGAATGGAGCCTTAAGGACATGAACCTTATTGGCTGACGCATTTTATAAGCAGTATTACAGTGGTCTTTTTAAGGTTTGCCCTTACCAGACACTTTGAAAACCTGTTCTGCATCTTGATTTTTAAAGAATGTGGTGCATTTCATCTTTCTGTTCAATTTGTGTATATATCTTATACCAGAAATCCTATTTTTGTTACTATGTATTCATCACATTTTTAAAGCTGACAAAATCTACCTGTAGTCTTATTTCTGCATACTAAAGCTAGCTTGTGTTGGGTATAAAATAAAATAAAAAAAATAATAATAATCGGGGAGTTAGTGTAATTTAAACCCCAACAATGAACTTGCTCCATTTTAAATATACATTTAACGCATTTTTAGTGCAAAAAAATGTCAGTCCTGCCAGAAATCTAGTGCTGTCCTTGCAGTCTTATCTCAAACATGATAAGCCCTTATTTCTGTAAATTATAGAATTGCATGTTATGGACATGAGAGGAGATTTCTTTTTAGTTCTGTCTCAGGTGACTGCAGCGCTCTTCTATAGATACAGTACAGCGGGTAAAGCCTTGTACACACAATCCGATTTTCGGACGGGAATTTTCGTTCAATGGCCTGTTGTCTGAAATTCTTATCGGTAGTATGCTCCTTTTTGACAGCGGCGTTTGATTTTTTTTTTTGTCAGACAAAAGCTGGATGTGCAGGCTAGAAATGTTTTTGTCGTACGACAACGCAATGTCCGCTTTACGTTCCGTTGGCATGTGCGCAGCTGCAGGAATCATTCAGATATCGCCACTGAAAGCCCAGGATGTTAATTGGCGGCCTGCAGTCTGCAAGAGGTTAAACATTGTTTCAAGCAAGCATACTTGCTTCCATACTGCTGTAGAACCGGGCTGAGCCCTTAGCACGGCATCTCCTAACCCCTGTCCAGCCTCAGTATCCAGCTACAATACAGGAAGTCTAGGTTCACACTGCCTGCGACGTTGAAGTCAGACTCCAACGTGATTTTGGCACAACTTGCATGTGACTTCTTTAATAAAAGTCTATGCAAGTCGGACCAAAAGTAATGCAGGAACCTTTTTCTAAGTCAGTGCCCTCAAGACGCACAGATTTAGAACGGTTCCATTGCACTGAATGGGGTCTGCCTTCTGAGTCGCGATTGTCGCATCAGTGTGAACCAGGCCTTATTGGTTATGATTTTTCTTGTGCTTTTAATAGCTGGCATGTTTAAAGAACCAGAACTCTTAATTGCTGTTATCCTTTTAATTAGTTATGTTTATTCACACCCTGCTCCCCAATTCTTTAAAATTGACCAACACTTTTAAGGTTTTCTGTAAATGTGTGACTTCCTTAGGAAGTTAAATGTTCACAAAACCATAGAATGAATGCTCCAGGCATTTTTCTGAAGACTAACGGGGTCACTTTCAAAATTGTTTGCCAATGTTGTGTTCTATTTTTATACAGTTTTACATTAAATAAGAACTATTGCCGCCTCATAAAAATGGGCGCTGCAGCACTTCTCACCATGCAAAAGCATAAAAACTATGGATCTTGTGAGTAAAATCCACCTAATGCAGCTTCCTGTGATGGGGCGACAACAATGCTCCTTTAATTCAGAGCAGAGTTGCATGAGGCTTTAGTTGTATTTTAAAGATTAAAAAAAAAAAGTGATGTGCAGTTTTCGTAAGCTGAATTTTGGTATGAGTTGTAAATTATTTAAAGGTGTTTTGGTGGTAGGGTGTCAATGTAGGCAGCTGTGGGGGTCGATATACTAAAACTGGAGAGTGCAAAATCTGGTGCAGATCTGCATAGAAACCAATCAGCTTCCAGGTGTTTTTTTTTTTTTTTGTCAAAAGCTTTATTTAACAAGCTGATTGGTGACCATGCACAGCTGCATCACATTTTGAACTCTCGTTTTAGTAAATCAACCCCCATGTGTTACTAGGAAATAGTGACAGCACCAGCTGTGTAACCAAAGGCAGCATATGCCATTATGGCTGGTGCATGGGCTGATTGTTCAGCTGGAACTTTAAACATGGTTGATAAATTTACAAACATTTGTATAAAGTGTGGCATTTAACCAAAGGAAGGTGGAACACATGCTAAAGGATGCTCCCCGCAGGGCTTATGTTTAAGGGACAATCAAATTCAAACTAGTCCTCGGTTATAACAATGCAGCCTTCTCTCCCTGCCCCCTAAAAATAGTTTAAAGCCAGGTTCATGGCTCACAGCAGGGGGTCCGGTGTGTCCCCGTTCTCAGGTTCAGGTCTGAATTTTTGCTTGAATTTGGACCTGAAATGAAGCCAGAGATACACAGAACTCTTTTCCAGCGTGGACCGTGGCCACCCCAGAGGTGTGGGAACTGGCTCCATTGAGAGTTGGTCACTCTCCTGTCATGATAATTGGATGCAGAGAAATCCACTTCCCCAGAAGTGTGAACCCAGCTTCAAGCAGCACTTCTGCAGGCTTAAATTGGTTAAAAATGTGGTGTATGTCACCTTCTGGACTTTTCTTTTTACAGTTTACATTTTTTTACAGAGCACGCAGCTTCATAGCCGCTCTTGCCCAATCATGGAAGGCTTTGTATTATGTAAACCTATTTGCAAAATGTTCTGTAAATAGACTATGGCGGGGAGGAGAAGGCAGTGCAGCGTAGCAGGCCACATCTCTTACGGCTGAGAGTATAGCAATATCTGGGAGTTCCCCTTTAAAGTAAAATTGTACTCTTGAAATAGTAATGAAAGTATCACTGCAGTAGACACTATGCGAGTACTACTTTTACCTTGTCTGCATTTCCTCAGAAAATCTAGGTGCAAAACCCCTCCCACAATGTTGCTCTTTTTAGCATAATGCCCATTTGGTAAGTCTTCCAGCCATAAACAAATACCAACTTTGAGATGGTCATTCAGTATTTTCATCGATGTTTTGGGGACTGCAGGGCGTGAGCATGGATATGGTGAGAGTGCACACCTTATGGTACCTGCTATCAAGTTCCAGTATTTTCTTCTACATGAGTACAGAGGGGCTTTGAATGCCACAGATTATTTGGTACAGATAGGTGTAGTCTGCACAAAATGAATGAAGTTCTGTTGGGGATGTCAAAAATGTGTTGGTTTACCTTAGTGTGAGCCCAAAGGGTGCAGAAGACTGCTGTAAGCAGCAGACACCTGAGCAGTAGTGATGAGGTCAGGTGAGCTCGCCCGGAAGCCATCACTGCACACCACCAACCATAGGCAGTGAGGCATTTCCTGACCGGCAGCTGCACATACACCCTGCCTATGATTGGCGGTGTGCAGTACCAGCTTCCTGGTGGGTTCGATCCAAACATGCCCAAGCCCATCATTGCTGAGCAGGGAGCACTGCTCAATGGAGAACAGCAGCCGTGTCTCAGTAAGAGGCGTTAGCCAGCTACCCAGGTTAAAGATTTTGGGCGGCTGCTGCTGGGGCATAGATCACTAAAAAGGAATTTTTAGTAAGAGACTTCATGATTTTATGCATACACAATTAAACTGTTTTAATTTCATGCAGAATTCAGTTGGACTTAAAGTTAAGTGTGGGGGGGGGGGGGATACTCTACATGCAAGGGTTAAATGCTAATTTTAATCTAGGGTAGCGTTATAAAAGCACCTTTTATTTACCTTACCCCTTGTTCCATGTGGCACTAGCTATTTCCTCCAATACTCTGGGTTGTAGGTTGGCCCTGTGTCCTTACAATGCAGGACTGCTAGTCCTGCATTGTACGAGGTGACGTCAGAGTGCAACTGATGACCAAAGAGAAACAGTGTCAGGGGACCAGTGGCATAAAGAGCAGGAGCCTGTGGAAGGGAAGGATAAGGGAAGAGCACCTTTTACGGTATCCTAAAGAAAAATGAGCACTTAACCCTTGCAATGCAGGAGGAAGCTACACTGCAAGGGTATTATAATTTTTTTTTTTTTTTTTTTTATTCCCCAAATCCCAGAGTTCAGCTTTAAGTACTGGCTAAAAAGTCCATGTGCCACCTTACTCACACATATATTGTTTTCTTGGCATGAAATAGCTACCTGCACTGTGATGCTAAGGGCCACTTCTTACTTTGCGTTAGCATGCATGGAATTTGCAATGTAGAAGGGATAAGTATAGATGGGGCATAATAGTTGACTTGATTTTAGGGCATTTGATTGCTCAGAATAACAGCTGTCCTACAAAAACATCTGTAGTATAATGGTAAATGTTACTGATTATTGTATGTTCTTTGTCCTTGCAGTAGGCTACATATTTTGTACTGAAAATTCAGGGTTGTTTTTTTTTTTGCTGTCCTTTATGTAACCATTTCATCTTTGTATGTTGGATATAACCCATTTCCCTTTTTGTTATTTAAATAAAAGAACCATAAAACAATGCATTTTTTTTTTTAAATGGGTCTGTGTGCAGCCAGAGAGGTATATTAAGTAAACTGGTATTGGTTTGTTATCTGTGACCTTTGATGTTACCAAACTTCCTCTGGGCAGTAGACTATATATAAAAGGTCAAACATGTTTTTAAACACTGTATAAATGCAATTGTAAGAAAATTGAATGTTTTTCTTACAGTGCATCATAGGGTCTCTTCATATCTATTACAATAGGGTTATGCCACCACCTTCAGCAGATTGGACCCTTGCATAAAAAAAAGGCAGCATAGCCTTTGTTTTATAGCAAGTCTTAAAACAACCAATGAAGAGGGGTGGCATCCCTGTGCCCTGCAATGTACTCAAAAAGATTTTACAGGCAAACTAAAAATTCCATTTTTTTTTTCCCCATCTTACATCACAGAGCATCTTTGTATCCATTACGAAAGAGATGTCTCAAAGCACTGCATATGATGGGAAGGAAACAAGCCCCAAAAACCAACAGGTTAGAACCTCATATAACTACATGAAAGACCTTCCACCTGCAGAAGCCTGAACATCTACCCGGTAGAAGTTAGTAAAGGTGTGACATGATGACCGGGCAGCAGCTTTCCAAAGGAGCAACAGAAGCCTTTTTTAAATAGCCCAGGAAGTGCCAACACTCCTTGTAGAGCAGTGGTTCTCAACCCCTGTCCTCGGGACCCACTAACAGGCCAGGTTTGCAGGATAACTCAAATACATCACAGGTGATATAATTTGCTGCTCAGTGATTGCAGTATTCTAGTCTTCATCTCCCCAAGGGAATACTTAAAATCTGGCCTGTTGGTGGGTCCTGAGGACAGGAGGTGAGAACCACTTTTGTAAAAGGAGCTGTGACATGGAACAGCAGATCCCTTATCTTAAAGTGGAACTCCGGGTTAGAATTAAGCTTAAAGTGATTGTAAAGGCAGACGGATTTTTTTTTAGCTTTATGCATTCAAATAAAAAGCCTTCTGTGTGTAGCAGCCCCCCTAGTAATTACCTGAGCCCCATCTCTATCCAGCAATGTTGCAGGAGAGACTTGAGTGCCCAGACTCTCCCTCCTCATTGGCTGAGAGCAGTGGAGCACCATTGACTCCTGCTGCTATCAATTGAAGTATAAGGAGAGAGAGAGAGAGAGTATGGGGCCTAGCTGCAGCTCTGTGTCTAAATGGATACACAGAGCTGCAGCTTGGCACGGGGGCACTGGTCTAGAATGCCAGCAAGGGACTCGAGAAGAGGAGGATCTGGGCTGCTCTGTGAAAAAAAAAAAACACTGCACAGAGCAGATGAGTAGAACTTGTTTTTTTTTTTTGCTTAAAAATAACAGAATTTAGTATCACTTTAAAACTGCACTGCTATACGAACTACCCTGTAAAAGGACAATGCTTAGATTTACCTATTCTCAGGGGGGTCTGGTCCAGGCATGTGATCAGCTTCAGGGGAGAGGGAGACAGCCAACAGATGCCCCATAGTAAGCCTCTTAGTGACATCACCTCTCAGGTATTCCATCCATTATCAGCACTTTCTCCTTTCCCCTGCAGCTGGCTGCTGGGGAGATCACATACCTATTCTCAGACCACTCCAGTCTGATTAAGTATATGCATCTTCCTTTTACAGAGTAGTTAGTATAGGAGTTAGTTGGGTGTGAGCAGTTTTAAGCTTAGGTCTAGTCTGGAATTCCAATTTATAACCAAAAGCCTGAGAAATAAGCTGAGAGATCCATCCAGAGCCTTAAAGGAGTTGTAAAGGCAGAAGGCTTTTTTTTATCTTAATGCATTCTATGCATGAAGATTTAAAAAAAAAAAAAAAAAAACTTGTGTGTAGCAGCCTCCCCAGCACTCTAATTAACGGAGCACCATCTTTTTCCAGCAATTTCTACGATTTCCTCAGCTGTCCAGCATACTCCTCCTGATTGGCTGAGATAGAGCAGCGGCGCCATTGGCTCCCGCAGCTATCAAAGTCAGTCAGCTGAGGGGGCAGGGCCAGGCCATGGCCCGTGTCTGAATGGATACATGGAGCTCTGACTTGGCTTGGGTGCCCCCATAGCAAGCTGCTGGTACTTGAAGGAGGGAGGAGCCAAGAGAGCAGAAGAGGAGGATCTGGGCTGCTCTGTGCAAATCCAACTGCACAGAGGAGGCAAGTATAACATGTTTGTTTAAAAAAAAAAAAAAAAAAAAAAACAGCCTTTAAAATCTTCACCACAACCATCCAAAAAGATATATATTTAAAGCCTGATCAACATTGCTCTGAGGACAGAAGGAAGGCAACACAATAACCTGGTTGAGATAAAATGAAGCCACCTTAAGCAAAAAGGTCAAAGAACCACCTTAAGTCAATAAATGACTAGAAATGGTTCTTTATAGTCAATTGCCACCAACACTGAAACTTAACAAGCTGCTGAAGTAATGGCAATTAAAAATATGACATTTCTAGTCTAAATTACTAAGGAAATGGCCTAGATGGGCTCAAAAGATGATGTTTGTAACACAGAAAGTACTAAGTTAAGGTCCCCTGGAGCCCAGGTTGGACAAACAATGGGGAAAGAGAGGCAAGAGGCCTTTGAAAGAAATCTGACCCTTGATGGTACACAGAGCCAAATTATTTTTTACACCCAAAAGGAGAAAATCCAAAAAAACATTCCATGACATACCGGAGAGGTTGTAAGTTTGGAACCTCACACCAGGCAAAGTGCGGCTTTCAAGTTCAGTGGTAAATCTGAAACGCAGCTTTGGATGAGTGGGGGAATGAAACACAAACCCCCTTATCCCAAAACCAAGCCAATAAGGCCAGCAACTAACGCAGGATAGAATATCAGACCCTGTGAAAGGAGGTTGGGAAGGTCCGGAAGAGTCTACAGCTTGCGCACAGAAAAGATTTGGATGTCCAAGGACCCAGTACTCCTGGGCAAGCCCAGCAAGAGCGACCAGGATCACCATAATTCCTTCCAACCAGTTGGCATAGAAGCTGAAGCAACATAAATAAATTAAGGGAAACCTGTCCTATGGTGTCACCAGGGCATTTGCATTGAAAGCCTGCAGGATTCTGGGCTTGGATACAGATTCAGTGACTGGGTCCTCCTAGCCCATGTTGACAAGACATTCAGTTGAAGAACCCTGGAATTAAACTTGACAAAGGACACCGGCTCGAAGGAAGCGACCATCTTTCCCAAAACTTTCATGCACAGAGGGTTGTGGCAAAGCTAGCTGTGACTTCACCCAAATTCACACCAACTACTTCACTGGGGGCAGAATCACCTTTTGCTGATCTGTGTTCAAGATCAGACCCAAGTTTTCCAGTCTTTCAGTAGAAACTAAGACGGAAGTGAGAAACACCCAACATACATTTTTACAGCAGGAGAAAGTACTCTCAAAGCTAAAGGTCCAGGTAACCTAAAGTGAAAACCTCCTGAGAACACACGTGACCTAAAACTGCAGCCAACACTTTCATGAACACCCAGGGGGCCAGAGAGATCGAACAGCAGGGTGACAAACTGAAAGTCCATTTTATACTGAAGCAATGAAGAGGGAGGTGCCCTGTAATGTAGGAAAGGGAAAAATACATTTTAATCCAGTTTGGTGTTCTACTTTTATCCTTTCAGTGCTATTATTGAATCAAAGAGCTTTCATTTAGAAAGAATGCAGCTAAATACACACCACAGTACACAGATTAACCCCCAGCACCTTCAAAGTGTTCCAGCCATTTTCACTATAAATATAAACGCTCAAACCCATTCTGTGGATACACAGATGCACTTCCTTGCAGATCCGACACACCGGCCTACATGTGATTAGAAAACAAAACGAAAAAAAAAAAATACCTGGTGCATGCAGCTCTGCATGCGGATTTCAAAATATCCTCTAGTTAAACGTAAGATGTAATTTGGTACCTACACTTTGATTAATTCCACTTCCTAGATAATCCGAGGCACTGATCCAGGGACTCACGGCTGCCCTCTGGGAAGGGTATGTCACCATTGCCTTATAGAAATCTAATTTTTAGAAGAAGTCTTACAAGATGGTGAGGTGGGGAGGGGGTTTATACAGTGCCATGGCTTCACAAAGGTAAGTGGTAGAATAATGGTGCTTACGCTGCCATAGCTATGGCAACATATATATAATAGAGAATCGCCAGCAGCAAAAGCGCAAGAGAAGCCCGCCACTGATGATGGTTAAGATGGTGGCTTAGATTTAGATCATGAGCATGAGCATTAGCACACAAGAACACAGATGTATTTGTTTGGCTGCAGTAACTACATTAATGGTGGCAGTTAAATATGAGGAAAGGTCCTCTTTAATAATTGTGACAACTAAAGCTGAATTTTCTTTTTATATAGATACTGAACATCTGCACAAACGTATACCTTGTCTTGAAGCCCTGTATTAAATCAGACATTGGTTTTATAAGAAGCCCTCCAAGGCTCCAAAACAGTGACATACTTACTGATGTCCCTGAAAAGTGTCAATCATTGAATATCTGGGTGAAAAAAAAAAAAAAAAACGCAAAACAAGCTTGCTCCTGGATTGTGCTTGTTCCAAGAATATTGACTGACAATTCTTACAAATCTCGGCTTGGAAAATTCTTTACTTGACATTCTTCCATTTAGGTTAACAAGTCAGAACTTAAAACGTACAATGTGTACTTGCTTACAACAATATTAAATTCTGAGTGTTTTCAATTTACAGCACAATCATCTATAGAAATGGTGTATATCAGTAGTTCAAAAATGAAAGGTTTTGAAATGGCGCTGCTCTTCTCTTAGGCATTGTGGAAAATGCAACTTCCTCCTGATTAATAGACCTTGAGCCACTCAACAGAGGAGTGTTAGGTGTTCAACATTTAACATAAACTTTCATTTAAAACATGGTATATTTTAAAAGAGACCTGTTAAAATGAATAAACAAATAATTTTCCTTTCCTGCACCCAGAGAATAGGGATCGGAAACCTTCCAAATTACGGGGTTAATTTACTAAAGAAGTAGAAGTAGAGGCTGTTCACCTTAAAGTGGAAGTCCATGCTGAAACTAAAATCCCTACCTCTATAATCCAACCACAATCTAAAACTAACTTATCTAGCCCTGTTTATTAAAAAAAAAAAAAAAAAAAAAAAAAAAAAAAAAAAAAAAAAAAAATGGGAGTATACATACCTTTTCTGAAGCCAATCCCACGCTGAGCTGTCAGCCGACAATGGAAGCCCCATAGCAAGTCTATGGGTGACTTAACTCTCCATTCATTTCATAGCCGCTGTCGGTCGTGTCCTCTACAGAGCTTCCGCCACTAGAGGTCGGGTCGGAGCGCCTGCAGAAAAAGGTATGTATACGGATTGATTTCTTTACAGGGCTAGATGATAGGTTAGTATTAGATCGTGGGTGACTATAGATTTTAGTTTAGTTTAGCATGGACTTCCACATTAAACCCAATAATCTGCTAGAAAAATAAAAAATTTTTTATACTTTCCCTTGTACATGACTGGATATTTAAAGTGAACGCTGTTTAACCTGGTTTACTAGCATTTACTATTGTAAATTAACAACCCCTGCTCTTTTAGTAAAATCAGCCTTCTGTATGTCCACTGTTTTTTTTTGATTTAGGGCCAGTTCACACCACATGCAGTCCAAAAAGGCATCCTGCATCAAAAAGGCATGGAAAGTAGGTTATATGGTTTCCAATGGCATAATTCACACCAGTGCTGTCCGTTTGAGTAGAACATGCTGCATTTTTCCTGCACTGGAACACAGTAAAAAAAGCATCAAAAATGCACCAGAATCTATTGGAACACACCAGACTCCAGTGCAGTGAAAAGAAAACCAGGAAAAAAAAGAAAATAAGCATCTGGAATGCATCAAAGCATGCCTGGAACGGATCTGGAGTGCATTTTTGTAGTGTGAACCAGCTCTTACAACAAAACTCAAAGTGGTGGAGCAGGGAGACTGCAGTTCTATTACAGAGCCCAGCTATGGCAAGTGAGGAGTGGCCATGCACAAGAAAACAGCCTACAATTTAGACATACCTGACACACAGCACAATACATAGTGCAGTATTCTATTCCGTACCTACAACAGTGGTGGCAACTGATTATTACCCTACATTGGACACCTAACAATTGTGCCCAACTCCACATTTAATGTCCCTTTACTTTGTTTGGGCCAAGCACACTAACAGATGCACTTGCAGGGTGTGGTGTATTAATTGCATGTAGCCTCAGTTACGTATACAGCGATGTATTACGGCAGTGGGACAAGACGTGCCCATCCCACTCCCAGAATAAAAGTCAAGCTGATCGCTGCTCAGCCATTTACAGGAAGCTTTGTATTCTATGAATGAATACAAAGTGTCCTCTGATTGGTTGAGTCGGAGGGCATTAGGTCATCATCCTCCCTCTCCACCCCAGCCAGAGGCCGCTTTGTACTTATTCACAGAATACAATGCTTCCTGTGAGTGGCTGTGCAGCAATTAGCTCAGCTCGGTTTTATTCCGGGAGTGGTACGGGTGATTCGTTCCACTGCCAGGATTCAGTGCTGTATTCTCAATGTAGCTGAGGATACCCAGCAAGCGCATCTGTTTAACCACTTTAGTACCGCCCTATAGGCAAAAGATGGCTATAGAGCAGTACTATAGTTCTGGGAGGGTGTCCATGGACGTCTTCTCAGAACCCTGCCTCCTGCGGCACACATCGGGGCAAGGGGCCAATCACAGTGGCCCTTTAACCACTTCAGCCCCGGAAGGATTTCCAAGTTTAGGACCAGAGCACTTTTTGCGATTCGGCACTGCGTCACTTAAAACTGACAATTGTGCAGTCGTGCAACGTTGTACCCAAACTAAATTTGCGTCCTTTTTTTCCCCACAGAGCTTTCTTTTGGTGGTATTTGATCACCTCTGCGTCATTTCTGATCACTGCTATAAACAAAAGGACAGGCTGTCGTGCACTAAAGTGATGACTAAGCGGCGATTCATGGGACAGAGCCACGTTGTCATCGCTTATAGTCGTACGGCGGTCAGCAAATGGTTAAATGTAATCAGCTGTGATGGGACACAGCTGATCACATGGTAAACAGACTTACCGCTTATTGGCAGTCCTTTCCTCATGCAATGTGTCTGTGTGAGGAAAGGAGTGTTGATAACCAGCAAGCCTGTCAGCACACTCATAATCAGTGCCGCCTTATCAGCGCACATCAGTAAAGAAGAAAAATGACCAATTTGCAAAATGTTATAACAGGACTAAGAAAAACCGCGCCTATACAGCGACCCTTTATCATGTGATCAGCTGTGTCCAATCACAGCTGATCACATGTAAACAAACTTGCCAGTAACCAGCAAGTGTGACAGGAGACATGTACATTGATCATCAGGACACTGATTATCAGTGCAGTCCTATCAGCACACATCAGCGAAATAGAAAAATGACTTATGTGCAAAATTTTATAAAACAGAAACAACGAATATGTTTTGTTTTTCTTAATTTTTGATCTTTGTTTTGTTTACAAAAAATAAAAAAACAGGGAGTAGATGCCACCAAAAGAAAGCTCTATCTGTACAAAAAAAAAAATAATATAAAAATGTCATATGGGTACAGTGTTGCATGACCGTGGAATTGTCATTCAAAGTGAGACAGCACTGAAAGCGGAAAATTGGCCTGGGCAGTAAGGGGGTGACAGTGCCCAGTATTGAAGTGATTAAGGGACATTAAACATGGAGTTAGGCTTCAAGGTGCCCGCTGGTCACTTTTACAGATTCATTGCTATTCTTTACATTATAGCTACATCATGTAAACAAGTTAATACGGTATAAAATACACATGATGTGCCAGGAAACAGATCTGAGCTCCTATAGGGCTGCATGAATCTGCATACACCAGATGCAACACTCCAGATCTCTGACAAGGGTTAACATGTGCTGAATAGGCCCCTTCACCAGTATTGTAAACACAGCTCAGCACAGCAGTGTAATATACCTTCACTGTACATTGAAGTACATAGGCAGACCAGTGCTGCATGTACAGATGGAAGTGATTGAGGGCCATCCTGTACCACCAAACACATCACACCTATAGAGTAAAAGCAGGGTTTCTGTTCATCCCTCCTAAACTGGATCATATCATTAGAGGCAAGCCTGCTTATATCAAACCATAAATAGTGAAAAAAGACTTTCCAATTCTGTACATCACTACTGTACACACATTACAAAAACCTGTACAGTTACATCTGTGTATTGCATTATTTGCGTAGTTGAACTAAATGTTCTTTGGAATACAAATTAAGCCCTAGACGTTTTAACTGATCACAATTATCCTGCAATCCACAGTTTTTAAGGAAAAAACTACTGACCAGCAGAATGCCACGTGAATAGAAAACATTGGTCATATACTGTATTTTGTCTGGCAAAAGATGCGTTTATTACGTTATGTGTCTACATTGACATGTCCAAAAACATTACACACATGTCATCACTACATGTCTTAACCTTTCAGAAAAAAGTGATAAATACCAAACTATATTCGTCCGAACGGAGATTACTATACTAGGTCAAATCCTCCCTACTTGTCTTTGGGACGAAAATGAGATATCCACACTACACAAACCACCATGTCCTACCGGGAGTTAG
>BLSH010307600.1:144584-155334 GCA_018402905.1 Glandirana rugosa
GATCAAGAGACGGAGGACCTAGAGAGCCCCATAACGGTGGAGGAAATTAAATGGGCAATTTCACAACTTCCGAATCACAAATCCCCAGGCCTAGACGGTTTCCCGGAGGAAGGGTACAAAACATTTATTACATTGCTTAGCACTCTCCTTCTTAATACGTACAATGAAGCATTAAAAAGAGGTGTCCTCCCCCCATCTATGAGGGAAGCATTGATTGTGTGGCTGCTGAAGCCTAGAAAAGACCCACTACTCTTATCTTCCTATATCCCTTATCAATGTGGATGTTAAAATCCTTGCTAAAGTGCTGGCCAATCGTATCAATTTAGTAATTGAAAAGCCGATAGGATGTGACCAGGGAGGCTTTATACCGGGTAGGTCAACCAGAATGAATATACGTAGACTTTTTCATAACCTGCAATACCCACATGAGTGTACACCCAAAAAGCCTTTGACAGTGTAGAATGACCCTACTTGTTTAACGTTTTAGAGAGCTACGGATTTGGTCCACGCATGATAGCCTGGATCAAACTCCTTTACTGCTCTCCGTCAGCCCATATTAGGGTTAACTCCAAGGTGACGGAGGCATTCCCTATCACCAGGGGAACCAGGCAGGGATGCCCTTTATCCCCTCTCCTGTTCACCCTAGCTATGGAGCCCCTTGCCATCCAAATCCTCGAAACTCCACAAATAAAAGGCCTCCATATTGGGTTGTCTAAAATGTCTGTTTTCGCAGTCATTATCAGACGGGTACTCTGGTTGCGCTCGTGGTCGGGTGACCACACGTCTAAGAAAGGCCTGACGGATCTCCCCTTTCAGGGCGGTCGGATCTTTGGGGCGCAGTTGGATGAAATCATTAAGGAAGCAAGCAGGGTCCTACTTCTTTGGGTCAGAAGAGGTTTTTTCGTGCCCCCGGTGCAGCGGGCAGGGGGTCGAGGCCCGGCAAGTCTGCCGCGGGGGCCGGTAACCGACCCTGGCAACGCAAGAGCGAAAAGTCAGAGGATGAGTCCCCCTCCGCATGATGGGTTGCCCCCACCTGATCCTCGGGTGGAGGGCCGTCTTCTGGGGTTCGCAGACAGGTGGACTGCCCGCATTTCCGACCGGTGGGTGCAGGAGGTGGTGTCCTCCGGGTACAGGATAGAGTGCAGCACTCTACCCCCTAGACAGGTCCTTCCCATCGAACTTGAGACTCCCTCAGGGGCGTTGAGAGGCTCTCTCTGCACAAGGGGTAACTGCCCGTATCTCCACTGGAAAGATTCCGCGGCTTCTACTCCAACCTGTTTGTGGTACCCAAAAAGGTGGTGGTGGGGGGGGGGGTGTCAGGCCGGTTCTGGACCTAAAATCGCCAAATCACATTGTGAGGGCGCGAAAATTCAGAATGGAATCTGTCCGTTCGGTCATGGCCACCCTACACCAAGGGGGCTTCATTAGGAATCATCATCATAATTATCAGGGATGCGTACCTCCACATTCCCATTTGTCTCCGGCTTCCTGCGCTTTGCGGTGGGAGATCTGCATTACCAATTCATGGCACTTCCCTTCGGTCTGGCCTCGGTTCCTCTGGTGTTCACCAAGCTGGTGGCTCCGGCGTTGGCGCTGTTGAGGCAGAGAGGCATTGCGGTGGTAGCATACCTCGACGACCTGCTCCTGAGAGCGAAGTCTGCTTCGAGCTCTGGAGGAGAACGTGGCTATCACCGTGGCCTCATTGAAGGACTTCGGCTGGCTGATCAATCTGCAGAAGTTTACATTGACACCGTCCTGTCGCCTGGAATACCTGGGTCTGATTCTGGACACGGAGCAGGCGAAGGTGTTCTTACCTCCGGCCAAGTTGCTGACACTGCAAGCAGTGGTGCGAACCCTGCTGTCACGCCGGTGGTCCTCTTTACGGTCCTGGGGCAGCTGTCTGCTCAGGGCCGCTGGTCGGCACAGGAATCCCGCCTTCCGATCATTGTGCTGGAGTTGAGGGCGATCAGGCTCTGCCTCTCCCACTGGACGGTAAGGTTGCGCGGCCTCCCGGTTCGGGTTCAGTCAGACAACGCCACGGCGGTGGCGTATGTAAACCATCAGGGCGGAACGAGGAGCCCAGAAGCGGCTCTCATTCTGCGATGGGCAGAACTTCACGTACTGGCAATCTCCGCCACTTACATTCCGGGCGTAGAGAATTGGCAGGCGGACTTTCTCAGTCGTCTGACGCTGGATCAGGGGGAATGGTCCCTACATCCAGAAGTGTTCCGCCAGGTTTGCTACAGGTGGGGCACGCCAGACGTGGACATCATGGCGTCTCGGTTCAATCACAAGGTGGAAACCTTTGTGTGCAGGACTAGAGACCCGCTGGCGGCCGCCACGGACAAGCTGGTAGCACCTTGGAGTCGGTATCGGCTCCTGTACGCTTTTCCTCCCATCAAGCTTCTACCGCGGCTACTGCGCAGGGTGGAAGCGGAGGGGATTCTGACAATCCTGGTCATTGAGTACTCTCAAGGGTCAGATTTTGGCTCTGGCGATTCTATTTCAACGGCCTTTGGCGTCACATTAATTGATTCGTACAAGGTGTGCGCCATATGGTTCCTCAGGTACGGTCGCCTTGGTGCCGTGGGATTTGATCTGGGTGCTTTCTGTGCTGCAGAAACCGCCATATGAGAAGATCAGGGATATTCCCTTACAATTGCTGTCGCAGAAAGTGGCTTTCTTGGCTATCACATCCGCTAGGCGGGTGTCTGAGTTGGCAGCGTTGTCCTGCAAGTCTCCTTACCTAGTCCTTCATAAGGGACAAGGCGGTCTTGCGCCCTTCTCCTTCGTCTCTACCGAAGGCGGTCTATTCTTTTCACATTAATAAAGATATTGTTCTTCCTTCATTATGTCCACACCCGTCGCATTCCAAGGAATTTGAGTTACATTCCTTGGATGTCGTGAGGGCTTTGCGGGTGTACTTGGCGACTTCAGCTTCCTTTCGGAAGTCTGATGCTTTGTTGGTGCTGACAGATGGTCCGTGCAAAGGGCTGGCGGCCTCGTCGGCTACTATTTCCCGTTGGATCAGACAGATCGTGACCCATGCGTATACTGTTCGGGGCAAAAGCCCCCCTTTTTTTCCAGTCACGGCTTATTCCACCAGGGTAGTTTGCACTTCCTGGGGGGGGAAGACACGTGCCTGCAGCCCAATCTATGCTGTGATTCAGCGCAGCACAAGTCGGTCAGCAGGTCCCAGCCAATGACTTATGGCCGGGACCTGCTGACCCACTTGTGCTGTGCTGAATAGCAGCATAGATCATGTGCCTCCCCCCCTGCCCTCGGTTTACACACTAGTCTCTCCCCAGTTAGCAACTTGTTTCCTTTCAACAAATGTAACAAAGCTTTACAGGCTCCTAGTGCCGTCTCCCTGCTGTGTTGAGGATTACTGGATTGATATTGGGACAAATTCTGGTACCTACACTAGCTGCAATAAAAATACAGTACATTAATGGATTAAAATCAGGAATTGTTACAATATCTGCTTTTAAAAGGATAAGTAATACATTTGTCCTTGTTTACCCTTTTAGAAAAACAAACAATCTGTCCTACGCTTACCTTGGCAAAATGACCTTTTCTTCGGGGGCCAGAACAGCATACTCATTAAAAGTGCTACATTTGTTTGCAGGTGGATATTTGAAGGGCTTGGCTCCAAAATTGAACTCACACTGCTGATAGGACATAAAACTTGCTGCAGCAAAAAATCCAGACCTAAAAAAAAAAAAAAAAACAGAAACCCCATAATGGTGAAAGAGTAACTTTAACAATGGGACACATTAATTACAAGTTCAGGACTTACGTTGCAGAGGTAAAAACTTGCTTCTCAGGAGGAAGCGGATTTCCATTTAATGAAAAAATCATTAACTTTTTGTGCAGATCCAATAAAAACCCGACAGTGTCACCTGGAAGAGAAAAAATAAATAAATACCCCGATACAAAAGTAGCCGTTAACCATTTGCTTACCAGGCATTTTCACCCCCTTCCTGACCAGGCCAATTTTCAGCTTTCAGTGCTGTCACACTTTGAATGACAATTGCGTGGCTTTTTTTTTATAATTTTGTACACATAAATAAGCTTTCTTTTGGCGTTATTTAATCACCACTGGGTTTTTTTTTTTTTGGCTAAACAAACGAAAATAAATAAATAAATAAGACTTCATTTGTTGCAAAATTTTGCAAACTTAATTTTTCTTCTTCACGGATGTGTGCTGATGAGGCTGCATGGATAATCAGTGCCCTGATTATCAGTGTAATTGTCCCGTGTCACAGGATAGCCAGTTACCAGCTTTCATTTCCTCACACACTGACAGGGCTTATGAAAGGAAATGCTAATAACTGGCATTTGTGTACATGCGATTGGACACAGCTGATCACATGATAAAGGGCCACTGTGATTGGCGCTTTACCTCGATCTGTGATCAGCTGCCTCCAAAAGACACAGCAATTGCAGCACACACCCCAAGGGTGCAAGGGGAAGGGGTCTGGGAGGATGTCAATAGAACCCCTCCCAGAACTGGGCGGCAACGCTATAGTCTTTTAGCAATAGCATGGTCAGTAAGTGGTTATACAGCAGCTAAAAGGTAGATGAAAAGTGTTGGGTAACTTACAAGCATCCACTCCAATACATTGGTAATGCCGCCCATTACCCATTTCCCCATGTCTGACACTCAGCTACAGTTGGTCACTAGACAAAACTGCTGTGGCCACTCAGAGTAATGTTGGTTAAACTTTGGACAGAGCTGGAAAGGGTCTAAACCTGAGTTTTATTGATGTTCTTTTCCCGGTTATGGAAATTCCCTCTAATGTTCTACCTGGTGACACAACAGGAGGTTTGGAAGTTTTAACAGGGACACAGACAGCAAGGAAAACCTGATACAGGTTTCTAATCCTAAAACGTGCTCATCTTAGCCCCCCCATTGGAAAGCTTTCCTTTTACTTCCTCTCCTATAAAACATACCCAGAAGTAAGGAAAAACCTCCTCTACAAAAGGTATTAAAGCAGGGGTTGGCAACCCGTCGGTAGCAATCTACCTGTCGACAGTGGGCAGGTGACAGGTAGATCATGTCCCTTCCTTGCCGACCCCAGAACCTGGTTTCTCCCCCTCTCTGGCATTCCGTTGGTTCCAGTAAATGGCGCCCCCCTCTTTTCTGCCCCCCCCCCTCCCCTCACGTTGGCTGCTGTGGGGGGGGGTCTTCGGACCTTCAGGGTGGAAAGCGGGGGAAAAGGCTGGTAAATTTGTAAATTTACTGGCCCCTTCCTTTTCAGAATTAACACAGTGAGTAATGGGTACCCATCACTCACTGTGTCCATTCATACCTGAAGCAAGTAAACAGTGTGGGTCATGCAGATGTGGTGGTGAAAGTAGGGGTGGTGTGACAGAGTAAAGTTAGAGATTAGGGGTAATATCATGGGGGGGGGGGTGTTGCTGGCAGGGTGTGGACAGCAAGGAACTGCTGGCAGTGTATTGGGAGAACTAAGGGTGCTGAAAGAAGGTGACTGCTGACATGGGTAGTGGGAGGAAGCAGCCAGGTCTCCTTAATGTTAGCTCTGCTCCCGTGCTATTTTAACCCTCCCAGGACTTTTTACTATTGCGTATGTGCGGCTTCTCACAGTCCCAATGCGTTTTGAGAACCCTGCAAATCCACTGTGGGTTCCCACATCGCACCTGGCTCACACAGCAGTTGACACTGCACTATGCAAACTGCTGGGAGTGTCAATAGAAAGTCAATGACACCCCCAAATCAGTGTGAACTGTCAATTCGGAAAGGAATCGAATCCGATCCGATTCTGGTGCGGACCAAAAAATAAAAAAAAAGGGTCCAGTGCGAGTTTGGTCCGAATGCAATGCAAATTCAGCCATACGATCCGTATGGCTGAAATCGCATTGCACGGACATCGCATGTGATTTGCACTGCAGTGTGATCTCGCACAGCGCACTGGTGTGGACCTAGCCTAAGTGTGGTAGCGACCTCAGAGATTATAAACTAAGGCGCATGCACTAAACACCACTATATGTGATGTCAGAAAAAATTGGCGGGGGGAAAAAAAAAATAAAAAAAAAAAAATAAAAATAAATCGATAATATAGATATGCACCGCATTTCTAAAACAATGGTCAGAATGGACATTAGTATTCTGCTTTGTTCATGTGCTATGGGGCACAGCAAAGATTATCTCTTACCTTCTTTCCAGCAGGGGTGTTGGTGAGGTTTACTTTTTGCGTTGTACCAGATCAGCTGCCTGCAGCCATCATATGCACAGGAATACTCATCATCCCCAATGCCATATCCTTCCTAAATTTGTAGGAACAGACATTTGTTCACTGATTCATATTGATCTATCTTTTACTTATGAGCAATAAAGGCTTATTAATGTCCAATTTTACCAATTTATACTGAAAGTTAAATACAATCCAAGTGCACCAAACATAAGGTGAGAAAAGTCTTACAGTTGGTTTTCCTTTACAATTCAGCCAAAGCCTGTCCCCTGAGAGTATCTGCACAGAAGGACCCTTGCTCTCAGACAAGTAGTTCTTTACCTGCAGAAGTTCAATACGTCCCCTGCTGAGGCAGGACAAGAGCTTGAGCTTTGATGATTGCAGAGCTATAGGTCTGACTCAGTAGGGTTGTGTGTCAGACCTCTGCAGTGAGACCGCTGCTTCCCTACAGCAAAAGTCCTTGGCTGCAGCTGCAGGCAGGGGACAGGCTTTTTTTTTAGAAAGAAAATGAAAAATGTAAAGACATTGACAGTGGTTATGTCTTTGCCACATCATTATAAAAGAAGCTTGCATCTTCATACATCCCAACACAAAGAAAACCAAACTTTGTGATTCATCTCCACTACCAAGACAATGCAATATTGGTGCAAGAAAGACGAGACACTATAGCTATGTGACATTGCTCAGTGTGGTACAATATATAGTATAGTAAATGTATAGAATTATCAGCGGTTATTAAAAAAATAAACTCTTATTTCCTTTAAAATACCATTTTTTCTTTTGTTACTTACGTGATTAAGGAATTTACTGTCTTTAGTGGCCCATCCTATCTGCATGACCCCAGAGGTAATGACAGTTACTTCATAGTACCACACACCAGAGTCTACACAGAACGTGCAGCGGACACTCTCAAATGATGAAGCATCACAGCGGGCCTAGTACACAGCGAGTAAAAACAGATTACGTTAGGCACAGCCTGTGAAGAAGAGCCAAGTGTATTCCACTTAAACAGCACTAATATGAATATCAGAGAACTTACCAGTCAATAATAGGATGCTAATCAATTCATAACATTAACTGAATCTAAACTGGCCCAAAAACATTGCTAATGTTGCATCAGTACTAAAATGTAAGCACCTCATGGTGCCCGCAAGTACCTGTGTTAGGCTACTGAGTCAGGAACGTGCGCGTTCCCAACACACTCAGAAATGTGCTGTTCTTTAGCAGATGCAGTTCTTAATTTTTTTTATTTATTTATGTTTTAAATGGGGGTTGGGATCTTTTTTTACACACTTAAAATGAATGGCTGCCTTACGGCTTGTTCACACTTGCTCATACTGACGCTTATCAAACGCGCCTATATCGTTAATAGGTGCGCTTTATAAGCATTAATCACTTGCCATCCAAGCCCATTCTGGCACTCCGCTCCTACGTGTAAAAATCAGCTTTTTTTTTTGCTAGAAAATTACTCAGAACCCCGGCGGTCGTTGCAACTTTTTATGTCACACGGTATTTGCGCAGCAATGTTTCAAACGAGTGGGGAAAAAAAAAAAACAGTTTCATGAATTAAAAGAAAACTAAACTTAGCCCTATTTTTTGTATAATGTGAAAGATGTTACACCAAGTAGATAGATACCAAACATGTCACGCTTTAAAATTGCGCACTTGTGGAATGGTGCCAAGTTTCAGTACTTTAAAATCTCCATAGGCAATGCTTATAACATTTTTACAGGTTACTTGTTGAGTTACAGAGGAGGTCTAGAATTATTTCTCTCACTCCAATGTTCACGGCAATACCTCAAATGTGTGGTTTGCATGCCGTTTACATATGTGAGCACAACGTACGTATGTGTTCGCGCTCGCGGGGACGTTAACATTTTATTCATTTTTTTTTATTTTTACACTTTCCCTTGAAATTTTTTTTTGATCACTTTTTTCCCTATTACAAGGAATGTAAACCTCCCTTGTAATAGGAATAGGGCATGACGGGTCCTCTTTACAGAGAGATCTAGGGTCTATAAGACCCTACATCTCTACTCCAGGCTGGAAAGCAGAACGACCTTGGCTTCCCAGCCGAGTACATGGCAGTATTTACAACTGCCAGGCCGGACATGACGTCATAACGTTGCACCCGGACCTCCAAGAGTCATAGAGACTGCCGGGGACCATGTGGTCACCAGTATTCTCTATGGTGACATTTTTCCGGCAGCAGATTCCTTTTCTGGCTCGCCGATCGCACGAGCGAGCCGGTAGAAGCACTGAAAGACCTGTAAGAACAATCAAGTGGCTGAACTGCTGCTATGATTGTTCTTATGGTGCAGGGAATTGTCGGCTGACGACGGACTACTGAAATGGGAGGACGCCCATGTACGTCCTCCCGGCGGGAAGTGGTCAAAAAAGCTCCTCCAAACGCCCTATGCACGTTTGCAGAACGGTTCACATGCGTTTTTGCTGTGTTAAAACCACACCACAAATGCCTATTATTAAATGTAATGTACTACGGTGCTGCACGTGCCGCGTCACCATATACTTGCATGGAAGGAGTTGAAGTGCTTCAACTTCTTTCAAACTCGACATGAGATTTCAATTTTGAAGTGAAGTGACGGAAACGCTTCATTTTCACTGTGTGCTGCCCATACTATCATTTGCATGGGTGTTAAAAACGCATCTCAAATGCCTGCTTTCAATGCCAGTGTGTACCAGTATGAACTAGGCCTTACAGGCAACATGCATGCGTACATCTGAACCAAGCCTTAGTCTTCATATGAATCCCTGTGCGTTTGTGCCAGCACCTTGCTTCCTAAACCCAAGATGTACATGGTACTTCAACTTCCGCCAATGTGAAAATTAAAGTTTATTTTAACCCAAGAACAAATGTAATATATTGAAGCTCACCATTCTTTAGATGTGATGGTTGCATTTTTTTTTCTACTTTTGTTCCCATTATTTTCACCTGGCACTCCTGGCAGTAACACGCTTCTTGTCCTGGAGGGCAATGCTCACTGACCGCACTGTATCTATGGAGAAGCGCAATTGTCTTCCTAGGCTGCTTGCTCCTTATTTGGGCTACAGAACACCTCTTGCACTCCTTTTCTGCACAACATAGAGGTAAGTATTCTGTAGTTTACAGAGAGAGCCGGGCCAGGCTCATAATACTGCTGACAGCAGCACAGAACATGCAGAGTGTATAGGAATCTACAAGCTCACTGGATTTTTGGCAGGACCAATGCGTCTCAGGCACTTGTTTAACAGATATATCAAACTGCTTTCAATAATATAATTATTAGATTAAATGGGAGCAAATAAGAGAAGTTCACAGTTAGTTTTTTCATGGACTTTTAGCCCTACCCATTAAAAGTTTGGGCCTTTCATAGCTCAGTGGGGTAAATTTAGACTTGGAGAGAAGTCAAATCCCCCATGTATAGCCTGTGCCTATGATCCAAGGGGTGATACAGGAACATCAGGATCAATCTGAAGACTAACATAGGTTGTCCAAATATAGCAAGGTGCTGCACAGCTATCAAAATAGATAAAGCACTATTATATAAAAAAAAAAATTCACTCTATGATATGTTTTTAAAGGATAAGTTTATTTTTACAAAAATAATAAATATAATTTCACTTTTTTTGCAGATTAAAAAAATATGCATTTTTTTTTTAGGAGCCTGTAAATCATTACACCTGCGATCAGCAGACCGCGGGTGAAATGCCAGGCTCCTGTAGACTGTCAGTGTAGCTGTCTGCCCGTATATCCGATACAGGCAGGCAGTTACTAAAAAGCAGGAAGCTCAATAATGAACTACCTAGAGCGTTCATCAGCACCCCGGTAGTTCATTGAGAATTAAAAGCAGTCAGCCGCAAAAGGGTGATGGTAGTTGTAGCTCATTGATTCACATTGATCTGTGAATGAATGACGCGGCCCTGCGGAGCCCCACGCAGCTGCGCAGAGAAGAGCAGGCAGATGCTGAATATGTTACACCCTAAATATGGTTGTATCATGTTCAGAAAGGTAAACTTATCCTTTAACCTCAGCTATAACATGCCCTAAGGGAACATAGGTCAACTTGTAGAACTATGTAGCTGGTGGGCTTAGTAGGTATCAGAACTGGAAGCTTTATCATCACAGATAAAAGGCAGTTTGAAATGGACCAGTCTTTTTTTTTTTTAATGATACTAATGCTAGTATATGCATGCAATCCAGAAAAATGGAGATTTTGATATTCTGATAAAGACTGCGGCTATTAAATATCAGCTCTGCCTCAAGACCTCCCTGTGCCAACATTTTTAAAACTTGTGTTGACGGCCTTTGTTCACTTTAACTGGGTTCTGCATTCCCATACAAGTTTATGGTAATGCAAAACCCACTCGAAGCAGACCAAATGCAGGTCAGAAGGAGGTCAACTGCAGATCAAATGTACCTGTCAATGAATGATCTCAAATGCGAATAAAGAATGAATAATGGACGATCTCAGAAGCGTCTCAAACTAATGCCATCGACAAGCCCAAAGCTCAACACAGACCCTCAATGTGTAACA
>BLSH010307607.1:0-10463 GCA_018402905.1 Glandirana rugosa
GAACAATAATCTGTCCCTCACAGGAGCAGCAGGAACCTCTCCCTTTAGCAGTATGAGATGTTTTTAGAACAGTAATCTGTCCCTCACAGGTGCAGCAGGAACGCCTCCCTATAGCACTATGAGATGATTTTAGAAAAATAATCTGTCCCTCACAGGAGCAGCAGGAACCTCTCCTTATAGAAGTATGAGATGTTTTTAGAACAGTAATCTGTCCCTCATACCAGCAGCAGGAACCTCTCCCTATAGCACTAAGAGATTATTTTAGAATAATAATCTGTCCCTCACAGGAGCAGCAGGAACCTCTCCCTATAGCACTAGGAGATGATTTTAGAATAATAATCTGTCCCTCACATGAGCAGCAGGAACATCTCCCTATAGCAGTATGATATGATTTTATAACAATAATCTGTCCCTCCCAGGAGCAGCAGGAACCTATCCCTATAGCACTATGAGATGATTTTAGAACAATAATCTGTCCCTCGCAGGAGCAGCAGGAACCTCTCACTATTGCACTATGACATGATTTTAGAACAAGAATCTGTCCTTCACAAGAGCAGCAGGGACCTTTCCCTATAGCACTATGAGATGATTTTAGAACAGTAATCTGTCCCTCACACCAGCAGCAGGAACCTCTCCCTATAGCACTATGAGATAATTTTAGAACAATAATCTGTCCCTCACAGGAGCAGCAGGACACTCTCCCTATAGCACTATGAGATGATTTTAGAACAATAATCTGTCCCTCACACCAGCAGCAGGAACCTCTCCCTATAGCAGTATGAACTGATTTTAGAACAATAATCTGTCCCTCACAGGAGTAGCAGAAACCTCTCCCTATAGCACTATGAGATGATTTTAGAACAACAATCTGTCCCTCACAGGAGCAGCAGGAACCTCTCCTTATAGCAGTATGAGATGATTTTAGAGCAGTAATCTGTCCCTCATACCAACAGAAGGAACCTCTCCCTACAGCATTATGAGATGATTTTAGAACAATAATCTGTCCCTCAAAGGAGCAGTAGGAATCTCTCCCCATAGCACTATGAACTGATTTTAGAACAATAATCTGTCCCTCATAAGAGCAGCAGGGACCTTTCCCTATAGCACTATGAGATAATTTTAGAACAATAATCTGTCCCTCACAGGATCAGCAGGACACTCTCCCTATAGCACTATGAGATGATTTTAGAACAATAATTTGTCCCTCACACCAGCAGCAGGAACCTCTCCCTATAGCACTATGAGATAATTTTAGAACAATAATCTGTCCCTCACAGGAGCAGCAGGACACTCTCCCTATAGCACTATGAGAAGACATTAGAACAATAATCTGTCACTCATTCCTGTAGCAGGAACCCCCTCCCTATAGAACTATGAGATGTTTTTAGAACTGTAATCTTTCCCTCACACCAGCAGCAGGAACCTCTCCCTATAGCACTATGAGATGATTATAAAACAATCATCTGTCCTTCACACCAGCAGCAGGAACCTTTCCCTATAGCACTATGATATGATTTTAGAACAATAATCTGTCCCTCACAGGAGCAGCAGGAACCTCTCCCTTTATCATTATGAGATGATTTTAGAACAGTAATCTGTCCCTCACAGGAGCAGCACGAACCCCTCCCTATAGAACTATGAGATGATTTTAGAACAATAATCTGTCCCTCACAGGAGCAGCAGGAACCTCTCCCTATAGCACTATGAGATGATTTTAGAAAAATAATCTGTCCCTCACATGAGCAGCAGGAAATTTTCCCTATAGCACTATGAGATGATTTTAGAAATATAATCTGTCCCTCACGGGAGCAGCACGAACCTCTCCTTATAGAAGTATGAGATTTTTTTAGAACAGTAATCTGACCCTCGCACCAGCAGCAGGAACCTCTCCCTATAGAACTATGAGATGAATTTAGAAAAATAATCTGTCCCTCACAGGAGCAGCAGGAAGCTCTCCCAATAGCACTATGAGATGATTTTAGAATAATAATCTGTCCCTCACATGAGCAGCAGGAACATCTCCCTATAGCAGTATTATATGATTTTAGAACAATAATCTGTCCCTCCCAAGAGCAGCAGGAACATCTCCCTATATCACTATGATAAGATGATTTTAGAACAATAATCTGTCCCTCACATGAGCAGCAGGAACCTCTCCCTATAGCACTATGAGATGATTTTAGAACAATAAATTGTCCCTCACAGGAGCAGCAGGTTCCTTTCCCTATAGCACTATGATGAAATGATTTTAGAACAATAATCTGTTCCTCACAGGAGCAGCAGGAACCTTTCCCTATAGCACTATGAGATGATTTTAAAACAATCATCTGTACTTCACACCAGCAGCAGGAACCCTTCCCTATAGATCTATTAGATTATTTTCGAACAATAATCTGTTCCTCACAGGAGCAGCAGTAACCTCTACCTATAGTACTATGAGATTATTTTAGAAAAATAATCTCTCTGTCACACCAGCAGCAGGGACCTCTCCCTATAGCACTATGAGATGATTTTAGAACAATAATCTTTCCCTCACAGGAGCAGCAGGAACCTCTCCCTTTAGCACTATGAGATGATTTTAGAACAGTAATCTGTCCCTCACACCAGCAGCAGGAACCTCTCCCTATAGCAGTATGAACTGATTTTAGAACAATAATCTGTCCCTCACAGGAGTAGCAGAAACATCTCCCTATAGCACTATGAGATGAATTTAGAACAATAATCTGTCCCTCACAGGAGCAGCAGGAACCTCTCCTTATAGCAGTATGAGATGATTTTAGAGCAGTAATCTGTCCCTCATACCAACAGAAGGAACCTCTCCCTACAGCATTATGAGATGATTTTAGAACAATAATCTGTCCCTCAAAGGAGCAGTAGGAATCTCTCCCCATAGCACTATGAACTGATTTTAGAACAATAATCTGTCCCTCATAAGAGCAGCAGGGACCTTTCCCTATAGCACTATGAGATAATTTTAGAACAATAATCTGTCCCTCACATGATCAGCAGGACACTCTCCCTATAGCACTATGAGATGATTTTAGAACAATAATCTGTCCCTCACACCAGCAGCAGGAACCTCTCCCTATAGCACTATGAGATACTTTTAGAACAATAATCTGTCTCTCACAGGAGCAGCAGGACACTCTCCCTATAGCACTATGAGAAGACATTAGAACAATAATCTGTCACTCATTCCTGTAGCAGGAACCCCCTCCCTATAGCACTATGAGATGTTTTTAGAACTGTAATCTTTCCCTCACACCAGCAGCAGGAACCTCTGCCTATAGCACTATGAGATGATTTTAAAACAATCATCTGTCCTTCACACCAGCAGCAGGAACCTTTCCCTATAGCACTATGATATGATTTTAGAACAATAATCTGTCCCTCACAGGAGCAGCAGGAACCTCTCCCTTTATCAGTATGAGATGATTTTAGAACAGTAATCTGTCCCTCACAGGAGCAGCACGAACCCCTCCCTATAGCACTATGAGATGATTTTAGAACAATAATCTGTCCCTCACAGGAGCAGCAGGAACCTCTCCCTATAGCACTATGAGATGATTTTAGAAAAATAATCTGTCCCTCACATGAGCAGCAGGAAATTTTCCCTATAGCACTATGAGATGATGTTAGAAATATAATCTGTCCCTCACGGGAGCAGCACGAACCTCTCCTTATAGAAGTATGAGATTTTTTTAGAACAGTAATCTGACCCTCGCACCAGCAGCAGGAACCTCTCCCTATAGAACTATGAGATGAATTTAGAAAAATAATCTGTCCCTCACAGGAGCAGCAGGAAGCTCTCCCAATAGCACTAGGAGATGATTTTAGAATAATAATCTGTCCCTCACATGAGCAGCAGGAACATCTCCCTATAGCAGTATGATATGATTTTAGAACAATAATCTGTCCCTCCCAGGAGCAGCAGGAACATCTCCCTATATCACTATGATAAGATGATTTTAGAACAATAATCTGTCCCTCACATGAGCAGCAGGAACCTCTCCCTATAGCACTATGAGATGATTTTAGAACAATAAATTGTCCCTCACAGGAGCAGCAGGTTCCTTTCCCTATAGCACTATGATGAAATGATTTTAGAACAATAATCTGTCCCTCACAGGAGCAGCAGGAACCTTTCCCTATAGCACTATGAGATGATTTTAAAACAATCATACTTCACACCAGCAGCAGGAACCCTTCCCTATAGATCTATTAGATTATTTTCGAACAATAATCTGTCCCTCACAGGAGCAGCAGTAACCTCTACCTATAGTACTATGAGATTATTTTAGAAAAATAATCTCTCTGTCACACCAGCAGCAGGGACCTCTCCCTATAGCACTATGAGATGATTTTAGAACAATAATCTTTCTCTCACAGGAGCAGCAGGAACCTCTCCCTTTAGCACTATGAGATGATTTTAGAACAGTAATCTGTCCCTCACAGGAGCAGCAGGAACCCCTCCCTATAGCACTATGAGATGATTTTAGAACAATAATCTTTCCCTCACAGGAGCAGCAGGAACCTCTCCCTATAGCACTATGAAATGATTTTAGAAAAATAATCTGTCCCTCACAGGAGCAGCAGGAACCTCTCCTTATAGAAGTATGAGATGTTTTTAGAACTGTTATATGTCCCTCACACCAGCAGCAGGAACCTCTCCCTATAGCACTATGAGATGATTTTAGAACAATAATCTGTCCCTCACAGGAGCAGCAGGAACCTCTCCCTTTAGCAGTATGAGATGATTTTAGAACAGTAATCTGTCCCTCACAGGTGCAGCAGGAACCCCTCCCTATAGCACTATGAGATGATTTTAGAAAAATAATCTGTCCCTCACAGGAGCAGCAGGAACCTCTCCTTATAGAAGTATGAGATGTTTTTAGAACAGTAATATGTCCCTCATACCAGCAGCAGGAACCTCTCCCTATAGCACTATGAGATTATTTTAGAATAATAATCTGTCCCTCACAGGAGCAGCAGGAACCTCTCCCTATAGCACTAGGAGATGATTTTAGAATAATAATCTGTCCCTCACATGAGCAGCAGGAACATCTCCCTATAGCAGTATGATATGATTTTAGAACAATAATCTGTCCCTCCCAGGAGCAGCAGGAACCTATCCCTATAGCACTATGAGATGATTTTAGAACAATAATCTGTCCCTCGCAGGAGCAGCAGGAACCTCTCCCTATAGCACTATGAGATGATTTTAGAACAATAATCTGTCCCTCACACCAGCAGCAGGAACCTCTCCCTATAGCACTATGAACTGAATTTAGAACAATAATCTGTCCCTCTCATGAGCAGCAAGAACCTCTCCCTATTGCATGAAATGACTTTAGAACAATAATCTGTCACTCAATCCAGTAGCAGGAACCCCTCCTTTTAGCAATATGAGATGATTTTAGAACAAAAATCTGTCCCTCACAGGAGTAGCAGGAACCTCTCCCTATAGCACTATGAGATGATTTTAGAACAATAATCTGTCCCTCACAGGAGCAGCAGGAACCTCTCCTTATAGCAGTATGAGACGATTTTAGAGCAGTAATCTGTCCCTCACACCAACAGAAGGAACCTCTCCCTACAGCACTATGAGATGATTTTAGAATAATAATCTGTCCCTCAAAGGAGCAGCAGGAATCTCTCCCTATAGCACTATGAACTGATTTTAGAACAATAATCTGTCCCTCGCAGGAGCAGCAGGAACCTCTCACTATTGCACTATGACATGATTTTAGAACAAGAATCTGTCCTTCACAAGAGCAGCAGGGACCTTTCCCTATAGCACTATGAGATGATTTTAGAACAGTAATCTGTCCCTCACACCAGCAGCAGGAACCTCTCCCTATAGCACTATGAGATAATTTTAGAAAAATAATCTGTCCCTCACATGAGCAGCAGGACACTCTCCCTATAGCACTATGAGATAATTTTAGAACAATAATCTGTCCCTCACAGGAGCAGCAGGACACTCTCCCTATAGCACTATGAGATAATTTTAGAACAATAATCTGTCCCTCACACCAGCAGCAGGAACCTCTCCCTATAGCAGTATGTACTGATTTTAGAACAATAATCTGTCCCTCACAGGAGTAGCAGAAACCTCTCCCTATAGCACTATGAGATGATTTTAGAACAATAATCTGTCCCTCACAGGAGCAGCAGGAACCTCTCCTTATAGCAGTATGAGATGATTTTAGAGCAGTAATCTGTCCCTCATACCAACAGAAGGAACATCTCCCTACAGCACTATGAGATGATTTTAGAACAATAATCTGTCCCTCAAAGGAGCAGCAGGAATCTCTCCCCATAGCACTATGAACTGATTTTAGAACAATAATCTGTCCCTCATAGGAGCAGCAGGAACCTGTCCCTATAGCAGTATGATATGATTTTAGAACAATAATCTGTCCCTCACACCAGCAGCAGGAACCTCTCCCTATAGCACTATGAGATAATTTTAGAACAATAATCTGTCCCTCACAGGAGCAGCAGGACACTCTCCCTATAGCACTATGAGATGACATTAGAACAATAATCTGTCACACATTCCTGTAGCAGGAACCCCCTCCCTATAGCACTATGAGATGTTTTTAGAACAGTAATCTTTCCCTCACACCAGCAGCAGGAACCTCTCCCTATAGCACTATGAGATGATTTTAAAACAATCATCTGTCCTTCACACCAGCAGCAGGAACCTCTCCCTATAGCACTATGATATGATTTTAGAACAATAATCTGTCCCTCACAGGAGCAGCAGGAACCTCTCCCTTTATCAGTATGAGATGATTTTAGAACAGTAATCTGTCCCTCACAGGAGCAGCACGAACCCCTCCCTATAGCACTATGAGATGATTTTAGAACAATAATCTGTCCCTCACAGGAGCAGCAGGAACCTCTCCCTATAGCACTATGAGATGATTTTAGAAAAATAAACTGTCCCTCACATGAGCAGCAGGAACTTTTCCCTATAGCACTATGAGATGATTTTAGAAATATAATCTGTCCCTCACGGGAGCAGCACGAACCTCTCCTTATAGAAGTATGAGATTTTTTTAGAACAGTAATCTGACCCTCGCACCAGCAGCAGGAACCTCTCCCTATAGCACTATGAGATTATTTTAGAATAATAATCTGTCCCTCACAGGAGCAGCAGGAAGCTCTCCCTATAGCACTAGGAGATGATTTTAGAATAATAATCTGTCCCTCACATGAGCAGCAGGAACATCTCCCTATAGCAGTATGATATGATTTTAGAACAATAATCTGTCCCTCCCAGGAGCAGCAGGAACATCTCCCTATATCACTATGATAAGATGATTTTAGAACAATAATCTGCCCCTCACATGAGCAGCAGGAACCTCTCCCTATAGCACTATGAGATGATTTTAGAACAATAATCTGTCCCTTACAGGAGCAGCAGGTTCCTTTCCCTATAGCACTATGATGAAATGATTTTAGAACAATAATCTGTCCCTCACAGGAGCAGCAGGAACCTTTCCCTATAGCACTATGAGATGATTTTAAAACAATCATCTGTACTTCACACCAGCAGCAGGAACCCTTCCCTATAGCACTATTAGATGATTTTCGAACAATAATCTGTCCCTCACAGGAGCAGCAGTAACCTCTACCTATAGTACTATGAGATTATTTTAGAAAAATAATCTCTCTGTCACACCAGCAGCAGGAACCTCTCCCTTTAGCAGTATGAGATGATTTTAGAACAGTAATCTGTCCCTCACAGGAGCAGCAGGAACCCCTCGCTATAGCACTATGAGATGATTTTAGACCAATAATCTTTCCCTCACAGGAGCAGCAGGAACCTCTCCCTATAGCACTATGAGATGATTTTAGAAAAATAATCTGTCCCTCACATGAGCAGCAGGAACTTTTCCCAATAGCACTATGAAATGATTTTAGAAAAATAATCTGTCCCTCACAGGAGCAGCAGGAACCTCTCCTTATAGAAGTATGAGATGTTTTTAGAACAGTAATCTGTCCCTCACACCAGCAGCAGGAACCTCTCCCTATAGCACTATGAGATTATTTTAGAATAATAATCTGTCCCTCACATGAGCAGCAGGAACATCTCCCTATAACAGTATGATATGATTTTAGAACAATAATCTGTCACTCCCAGGAGAAGCAGGAACCTCTCCCTATAGCACCATGAGATGATTTTAAAACAATAATCTGTCCCTCGCAGGAGCAGCAGGAACCTCTCCCTATAGCAATATGAGATGATTTTAGAACAATAATCTGTCCCTCACAGGAGCAGCAGTAACCTCTCCCTATAGCACTATGATATTATTTTAGAACAATAATCTATCCCTCACACCAGCAGCAGGAACCTCTCCCTATAGCAGTATGAGATTATTTTAGTACAATAATCTGTCCCTCGCAAGAATAGCAGGCACTTCTCCCTATAGCAGTATGATATGATTTTAGAACAATAATCTGTCCCTCACAGGAGCAGCAGGAACCTATCCCTATAGCAGGATGATATGATTGTAGAACAATAACCTGACCCTCACACCAGCAGCGGGAACCTCTCCCTATAGCACTATGAGATGATTTTAGAACAATAATCTGTCCCTCACAGGAGCAGAAAGAACCTCTCCCTATTGCACTATGAGATGATTTTAGAACAATAATCTGTCCCTCACACCAGCAGCAGGAACCTCTCCCTATAGCACTATGAGATGATTTTAGAACAATAATATGTCCCTCACAGGAGCAGCAGGAACCTCTCCCTTTAGCACTATGAGATGATTTTATAACAATAATCTGTCCCTCACTTGAGCAGCAGGAACCTCTCCCTATAGCACTATGAGAAGATTTTAGAACAGTTATCTGTCCCTCACACCAGCAGCAGGAACCTCTCCCTATAGCGGTATGAGGTTATTTTAGAATAATAATATTTCCTTAACAAGAGCAGCAGGAACCTCTCCCTATAGCAGTATGATATGATTTTAGAACAATAATCTCTCCCTCACGGGAGCAGTAGGAACCTCTCCCTATAGCACTATGAGATAATTTTAGAACAATAATCTGTCCCTCACAGGAGCAGCAGGAACCTCTCCCTATAGCAGTATTATATGATTGTAGAACAATAATCTGTCCCTTACAGTAGCAGCAGGAATCTCTCACTGTAGCACTATGAGATGATTTTAGAACAATAATCTGTCCCTCACAAGAGCAGCAGGAACCTCTCCCTATAGCAGTATGATATGATTATAGAACAATAATCTGTCCCTCACACCAGCAGCAGGAACTTCCCACTGTAGCACTATGAAATGATTTTAGAACAATAATCTGTCCCTCACAGGAGCAGCAGGAACCTCTCCCCATAGCACTTTGAGATGATTTTAGAACAATAATCTTTCCCTCACAGGAGCAGCAGGAACCTCTCCCTATAGCACTATGAGATGATTTTAGAACAATAATCTGTCCCTCACAAGAGAAGCAGGAACCTCTCCCTATAGCAGTATGATATGATTATAGAACAATAATCTGTCCCTCACACCAGCAGCAGGAACCTCCCCCTATAGCACTATGAGATGATTTTAGAACAATAATCTTTCCCTCACAGGAGCAGCAGGAACCTCTCCCAATAGCACTATGATATGATTTTAGAACAATAATCTTTCCCTCATAGGAGCAGCAGGAACCTCTCCATATAGCAGTATGATATGATTTTAGAAAAATAATCTGTCCCTCACACCAGCAGCAGGAATCTCTCCCTATAGCACTATGAGATGATTTTAGAACAATAATCTTTCCCTCACAGGAGCAGCAGGAACCTCTCCCTATAGCACTATGAGATGATTTTAGAACAATAATCTGTGCCTCACACCAGCAGCAGGAACCTCTCCCTATAGCGCTATGAGATGATTTAAAAACAATAATATGTCCTTCACAGCACTAGTATACTGTACCTAGTCCAGTATCAGATATCAGATGCTTTTAGAAAGCTAAGCTTTCCCCTCACAGCATCGCCAAGAACCTGTCCGTAATGCAGGATGAGATGATTTTAGATCATTAATCTATCCCTCACAGCACTAGTAAACTTTACCTAGTCCAGTATCAGATGGTTTTAGAACGCTAATCTTTCGCCTCACAGCACCTTTAGGAACCTGTCTGTAATGCAGGATGAGATCATATTAGATCTGTAATCTATCCCTCACAGCGGCGGTAGCATCCTCTCCCTACACTAGCCTGAAACGATGTGACACGCGGCACTACGTGACTCCAACTCATATAGAGGCAGGGTCACATGATGCACTGGCCAAATACAGCCATGCCAATAGTAGGCATGGCTGTGATGGCTTCTAAGGGCAAACGAGTGAAACGCTTGTTGATTGGCTGCCCTGCAGCTATTCAACAGGCGCCAAAAATAGTCTGGGTCACATGATGCACTGGCCAATCACAGTCATGCCATTAGTAGG
>BLSH010307607.1:16332-31189 GCA_018402905.1 Glandirana rugosa
TCATACAGATGATCCCCACCAATCACTCCTTGAGAAAGGAAGAGGTAATGTATATTGTTAATAATTGGTGAAGGGCTGGCGGCCTGCAGATTTCTGCAGGAACAGAAACTCACCACTATAGACTTACTACGGCCGTGGATGGTCGTAGTAAGTCCATAGTAAAAAAAGGCGGCCACTAAGGGACGTGGTATTCTTACTAGTATCGCCGTCAAGTCGGCGAACTAGTAAGAATAGCCGTCGCCCTCCCCTACGGGGGGGAGGGCGGCGGGAGGCCACGAAGAGGGCCCGGCGAGCACGGTAGCCGCCGGGCCTCTTGTCTAGGCAGTGGCCGCCAACGGCAACCGCCGGTGACGGATCTGTTCTCCGGGCCGCCGATGGCACGAGCGGCCCGGGAGAAGCACCGGAGGGCGGCGGGAGGGGGGGCATCCCCTCCCGCTGCCGATAAGAATGATCAAGCGGCTGAACTGCCGCTATGATCATTCTTATGGTGCAGGGAATCACCGGCGGAAAAAAATGATACCTGAATGATGCTGGTAGGTGCCGGCATCATTCAGATATCACCACTCAAAGACAAGGACGTCTTTAGACGTCCGGCGGTCGGGAAGTGGTTAATAATTGTTATATGTAATGGAGA
Organism: Glandirana rugosa; assembly: GCA_018402905.1. Classification (NCBI taxonomy): domain Eukaryota; kingdom Metazoa; phylum Chordata; class Amphibia; order Anura; family Ranidae; genus Glandirana; species Glandirana rugosa. The sequence goes on from BLSH010307607.1 coordinate 16,967, forward strand.
AGGAAAGAGTTCCTCACTAACCACCCCTAGTAGACATACTATTGGATCCAACGGAACTTCAGAAATAATGTCAGTAGCTTCTTTCCAATAGCAAAATAGTTTTGGGCATCTCTACAGCAGGTGTAATAAATAACCTTCTTCCCTACAACACTTTGGGCATAAAGGAGAATCACATCTAATCCATCTAAAAAATTGCACTGGCGTATGATAGCAAAAATAGTTGTGACAGCTTATATGATGGCGAATCTGGGCTCCCAGGTTTCTCTCCCAAAATCACCTAGGTCCTGCTCCCATCTATGTCTACAAGGCACCTGGGCCATGTCTTGTGTGGTTGAAATGATCATGGAAAAGATCTTGGAAATCATGCCTTTTTTATTGTTGTCTGACATAATCTCACTAATTAATGGGTGAGTTGCTAATGACAATACAGTGTTGTGCCTGGGCCTGTAGGGTGTGCCTATATTGGAGGAACAGCTAAAATTGTTGCCTAGATAGGGCAAACTCCTCTTGTAAATTTGTAAAGGATTTCAATACATTTTGATGGTACAATTGAGACACATACTGAATTCCTGCCTCTTTCCTTGCCTGAAAGCCTTCTGCGTATAATGGATTGCATCATAGTGGTGTCTCTGTCAAAAAACCCACCAGCTCTAAAGTATGTTTATCCATAATTTATTCAATAGAGCCAAATTGGGCCCTGTATCAGATATATTTGAGAATCCAGCCTCCAACTGTGACAGGGCAACACGATCTGGTAACTACTTGGAGTAACAAACTTCTTATTGGGTCTGACAGGTCAGGAAGCCCCCATCCCCTACATGCTGGAGCTGGAAAGCCATAAAATAAAGTCTGGAATTGGGGAAACCAAGCCTCCTTGGTATTTGCCTTATTGCAGAGTTGACAAATGGATTGTAGCTGATTTTTTTCCTCCATATAAGGTCTCTAAATAGAGTTTATATTCAAATGAAGCAACGATGAGGGATCCACTGCAGGGAATTATGAAAGATACATAATAATTGCAGGAACCAAACCATTTTAATCAGGTTTACTCTACCCACCTTAAAGCGGAAGTTTACAACAAGTGGTACATTTGAGTTGAAACTGTTTAAGTAATGGGAGTAGATTAGGTTCTATATATTAAGATGGATTAGCGGTCACTTGAATCCCTGAATATTTAAACAAGGTGACCAATTGAAGGGGACAAGCACATGCATGTAATGGCTGAGGAAGTGGGTCTAAGGCAGTGGTTCTCAACGCCTGTCCTCGGGACCCAGGTTTGCAAGATAACTGAAATGCATCACAGGTGATATCATTTGCTGCTCAGTGATTGCAGTATTCTAGTCTGCATCTCCCAAGGTAATACTTAAAATCTGGCCTTTTTGTGGGTCCCAAGGACAGGAGTTGAGAACAACTGGTCTAAGGGAAGAAGGACCAATTTGCTCCAATTGATGGAAAAACCCGATATGTTACCAAAACAGCCAATAAGGGACATTACATAATTGAGAGAGGAACTAATGTCTCCAAAATATAGAATGGTGTCATCTGCATACAGCGACACTTTATCCTCCCCAGGGCCTCAGAGAAATCCTCTAATATATGGGCATATTGCAGTTGCTAGAGGCTCTAACACCAGCACGAACAGCAGGGGGGATAGTGGGCATCCCTGCCACATGCCTCTGTGAAGGGGAAAGAGTCTGTACGATCCCTATTTATTCACACTATGGCCACAGGGGCCAAGTAAAGCAATTGCACCCACTTAATGAATCTATCACCCAACCCAAATGGCCCCAGCACCTCCCACAGATATAACTATTTGATGCGGTTGAAGGCCTTGGCAGCGATAAAATTGCTTGATTACCCAGATTATCAACTGGCAGTTGGAGATTTAAAAATAACTCTCCAATGTTCAAGGCAGTGGATCTAGCTCGAATAAAGTCAGATTGTTGTCTATGAATATGTTTAGAAATACCTCTAGCTAGGCTTGTCGCCATGACCCATGCTAATAGTTTCACATCAGATGTCAATAGTGAAATGGGCCTATAGGAATACGGGGATAGGCTGTCCTTACCAGGTTTAAATAGGACATTATCACAGCTTTGTTCGTTGAGAAGGGAAGCTGTCCTATCTCCAGGGCATCATTAAAAACATTTTTAATATAGACAGAAGAATGTTTGCATATCGCTTGTACACCGGTAGGCCGTCTGCCCCCAGGGAGATAACGCTTCTCCTCTCAGATAAGAGGAGCCAAAGAGGTGGGTGCTTGGAAAGAAATGCCTGCATTTCAGCCAATGTGGGTGAAGCCTTAGCGGCATATAGGGTGGCATAAAAATTTCGAAAGATACACAAGATGTCTGAGTGGGACATTACCATGTGACCCAAGGGAGTCTTAATATAGCAGGGATATAAAAGACACATCTCTGGGCTTTTGGCATCGTAGCAAGCATGTGTCCTGTATTCTCTCCCTCTTCAAAATATCTCTGCTGCAAGAAAAAGTGTTGGTTTTTGCCTTTCTTTAAAGACACCTGCCTTGCTAAAGTCTGTGCCTGTAACCAGCATTGTTTGGTTTAATCATAAGGATTATTAATAAAGGCAGCTTTAGTTTTTGTGACTTCTTGCAGAACAGAGGGTTCCCAAGACTTGGTGTTGGTCTTGATAGAGGACACTATTTTAATAAATTGGCCTGTAAGAATGTCTTAAGGGCATCCCATAATAAGCCTGATTCAACAGTGTTCAAAATAATATGGAAGAACTGGCTTAGAGAATCGGGTATAGTATCAGGGTCTGGAAAGAGAGATAACCCGAAAGGGTTAATATTCCAATAAGAGCGTTTAATAGGACCTGACGTTGTGATTCAAGCCCAAATGGAGAATAATCAGATGTGGTCCAGGGTTCATATTAGGCAGAATAGATCAAAGGGAGCATTTCCTCATTACCCAAGCCAAGAACAATCCTGGAGAGACCCCATGTGAGGCTGAATAACAGGTGTGCTGTTTAGAGAAAAGAGACTACGCCAAGCCTCACCCGTGATCACCTGTAATCACTAGCTGTTGTTCAAGGAAGGTGCCGGTTTGGCTGTAACTTGAAGAGTAGAAGCAGAGAACTTCCTGGACAGCCGCACTCTTGATTCACCATTTATTGGGGATACAGCTAATGCGTTTCACGTCTATGACTAAGCGTCCTGTTTGAAGACTTGAAACGCGTTAGTGTATGCCATGCTAAGAGGTCCACTTGTGTCTTTGTGAGATGTATTTTTGATTTTATCCCTCAATAAATGGTGAATCAAGAGTGCGGCTGTCCAGGAGTTTGTCTGCTTCTACTCCAGGAATACTGTTTAGTTAGGGGGTTTTTCAAACACCAAACCAGAAACCTTGCAAAGGAGGTTGATCCCCCAATTACTATTTGCCCTGAGGTGGAAAAAGTCAATTTATCCAAGCCAGAATTAATAAAGTGTCATAGGGCTTGATTAACTCAAATAGAGGCTGTACATTTAGTAAAGTGAATGTTCACTCTGAAAAGTGTATTTTCAGTTTCCAAAGTGAATGTTAGTAAGTAAGGTGAATCTGTATTCACCCTCACACCCCCCACTAATATGACAGGGAAATGATTTTTGCTAGCACATGACTAATTAGTTAAAGTTAACACTGCAAATGTATTGCTTATTGAGGTATGATTTACAGGACATGATTTAGGAATATTATAGAAGTGTAACATAACTTTATATTTGTGAGTGACCCAGTACATCACCAATCAATAATGCCTTCCTGTAGACCTTACATAAATGTATATCCAATAAAGGTTAAAGAGTAAATATTTTGTAAGTGGGCTCTTTTCCTGTCTTTGGGTTCACTGAATGCTATTAACAGGTTTCCAAAGTGTGCACTGCTGCCTAATTATTTTACCAAGCATAGAGAAAAGCAATTGAATAGGACATTGCACTATTTACATTTTCTAGTTTTTTTTTTATACTTTTTTAGAGCAGCTTACTCTTCTAGTGAGAAGAGGTGTGCCCAAGAGGTACCCACAATCCTATTGAGGAGATTCCATTACATCATGTCCGTGTGATGCCCAAATATGAAATAAGAGATGCAGTCATCCCTGTACCAGAAAGACACGAACCACAATAAATACATTATTTCTAAACCTTCTTCACTTTTGCTTTTGGTTTTGTCTGTGTCCCCACTGATTTCCTATCATTTTCTGTCTTAACAGGGAAACAAAGGGAAGCGATTCTAACTTTTCCCTGCTCTATTCAAAGCAAAATGTAAAGATTTGATTAGAGTTGGGCTTATGTGGTTAAGTGTAATTTGGGATGGAAATGCATTTGCTTAGCAACTTGATGATGGTAAGTGTGACAGTCAAAATATTTAGCTTATTTGGTAACAGTAATGGTAGGATGCACAAGTTTGTGATTGTCACAATTTCCTCAGTGATGATACAATAAACATAAAGGGATGCTCTTCAGCAATCAGACAAGCTTTTATGAAATTAATAACTGTTACTTATTACACAAAGCCATTTGATCCCTCATGCCTTTAGTCTTTTTTTGGGTTTTACAACCTATTTGTTCTGTCTGAGGAAGAAACTTTACATTGGATTCAATCCTACAAGTTTCTACCTGGGGGAGGGGGTTCTCAGATAATTGTGGAACATGGGCCATGGGTTATGGATTTCCTGCAGCTCTGATGGGGGCCAAAACTCTAATCTCTTGTCTGTTGTAAGTATCGAACAGAGCTTACTTTTGCACACCAATCCCCTTATGACCTGCCTTACTACCTCAAAATACCCTTACACATGTTCCCAATGAAATCTGCTTGGTAAAAAAGTTAGGTATGTACATCTTATATGTATTTCTTACAATAATATCAAACAAGGCCTCCAATAACTATATTGATTCACTTTAAAGTGACTAGTAAAGAAGTAAGAAAAAAACACAAAAAAATGATGTGTACTTTCAGTCTGGTCATAAATATGCATACCACCATAAAAACATACAATGGACTTTGTAGGCACTGAGATGAATAAAAGTTAAACATCTTTATTTAAAAAAAATTACAATATAAATATTGCCTAATAGACATGGGTCACACCACCAAATACACCTAGGATAAATCCTGAATGGTCGTGAAAGCGTCCAAGGTGTAGCAATTAACAGTATACCATCAGGCTTGGTGTAGGTTGGTATGGTATGATTTAGCTTTACACGTTACGCGTGTCAGCGCTTCTTCAGTATCTTAGGTATATAGTGTGCATAAATAAAAATGTATGGTAAGTCTTATAGTAAATGATATGCATATATTATATACATACATATAGATAATTATAGACAATGCTGGTCGTCAAACCTCCGACAAACTAGAGATCAGAAAACCACAACCCAAGTACAGCAGGAGCAAATCATGATTATGGGGACACATGCATACCCTGCATGCCAAGTCAAAGGTGTAGGGTAAAAGCAACCCCTACATGGTAAGCTTATTTATAATGGTAAATATAAGTGTAAATTTTCCCCAAGTGCAGCAGAATACAGTGAACTGCATGTGGTAACAGGAGTGAAAAAATTGCAAGGAATGGACTTACAGTTTAACAAAAAAAATTCTCATAAATATATCACTCTCAAGGCAGAGGAACGATGATGCTAGATCTCCTAGTAACAATGATTTTAGGGTTTTTGGTAGATTCACGCTGTGGAGAAACTACAGTAACTAACTGAAATTCACTTTACTTCAGTTGAGGGCATGCAGAACATTGCATACTATATCTAATGGGTTACGTTTCTGCATATGGTTCATCTATTTTTACTTTAAAAAAGGAAAGTGGTCAATAATATTCATCTCATGTACACATCATCTCAAAATACCATTCCACATATTTCCCAATTAAATCTGCTTGGTAATAAAAAGTTAGGTATGTAGAGTACATCCTATAGGTACCCTTTACAATAATATTAAACAAGGCCTCCAATAACTATATTGATTTATTTGAAAGTGAATAATAATTACAGCAATAGAACTACAAAACTCCATTGACTGCCAACTGCCAAATAAGTAAAAAAAATACAACCAAATACATGATATTTTTACTCTGGTCATAAATTAGAAGAGGAAATTGAAGATGCTTCAGTAATGAAAATTTGAGGGTTTTAGGTAAAGTCATTCTGAGAGGAAACCTACAGTAACCAACCGAATACCGCTTTTCTTCAGTAAAGAGCATGCAGAACAATAAAGACTATTTCTGATTGGTTGAGGTCCTACACATATTGTAGATCATCATTTCTTCCTTTATAAAAGAAAAGTGGTCAAGTATAATATCCATCTCATGTACACATCGGCTAAAAACATTTTCAGGCGATATACAGTCTAAGGGGAGAAGAAGAATAAAGAAATATGTACATATTCAGATGCATATTGTACAATATGATCCTAATTTTATCATTCATCTTGTAATATATACCGATATGGGTAAATAGTTTTAGCTGTTTATCATGTTTTTTTTAGATGTACTGGCTCTTTAAGGCTGAATCTAAAAAATACAATAGTACCTGCTGATGGTAAGGTACATAAATATGGAGTCATATTCAGTATCTCTTTAACATATTATCTCTAAGATGGACTTTTCACAGCTTACCTAAAATAAGATTATATTATTTTGGATCATGGAAAATACTAATAAAAAAGGTCTATGATGAAATAATGACAACAGATTAGTTGCACAATGCAGAAGTGATTCCTGAATAAACTATGGCCTCCCTGCCCATATGCCATTCAGCTTCCTCTGTCTTTTTGTTTACACTGGAAATACAATGGAAACTATAGTGCTTCCAATACATCATTTATAAGTGTATTCTACCTCTGAATGTACAGACAGAACTGGCTGCGTGAATAAGCTCTGTGAATATTGCCAAGACACTGTGCTTTGTTCAGCATTATTCTTCACAATAGATATCACACTTTGGAAGTAATTTTAAAAAGGGAATCAAAATAGTGGTACTTTTAGCCTTTGTTTCTTTTATACCACACTGCATTCTCTGTCTCTTATTCAAACTGCTTCTATTATACTGACAAATTAAATAAACCACTCCATTGGTAAAGAGGCTGGGGCAGGCAGAGCTGTACCACACAGCCGCACTGGGAACTTCCTATAAACATTATGCAGTTTATTCTACCAAGTTTAGTTAATATTAATCTTCCATGGACAAAGTCAATGAGGGTCTCTTTAATATTTGGACTGATCTACAGACAACTGGCTTTCTGAATCATTGGAATAATAACAAATTACTGGGTGAGGCTAATGACTTTCTTTTAATCATTCTTCAGTGCTTAGAAGCTCGGGAAAGTTTTGACTTCTATGTTGGGGCCTCCAGAACTGAGATTGGTAAGTCACCCAACTCATTGGCATTATTATATTTAATAAACACTCCATCCTATGCAATTCATAATAAAGACAACAGACATTTTTGTTTCTGTTCTGTAATCTGATGAAGTGATTGCAGTAGTTTGAAAGTTTCTGTTCCTCCTTTAATTTTAAGATATGTTAAAGGAGCTTTATACTCTGTGAATGCTCTTGTTTTATGCTTTATTTTACAACATAAAAGAAAGTTAAAGTGGTTTAATTTTGGAATACATGTGCTTTGGAAACATAGTTTTCCTTCAAATTAATGTTTTTTTATAAAAAAAACAAAAGTCAACATTGCTTTTAAAACCAATATACTTTTTTGCTAAGAACCATATACTTATAGTACCATTTAATCTTTGTTTTTCAATGTAATTCTTATTTTAAAGTAAATATGTAGCACCCTGGCTCCCAATAAATGAATGGCAAAAGTTAGAGATTCATTCAAGGCCAGTGCAGCAATAAAGGCAACATTCATGTTGTAGAATAAAACAGCATATAAATTATAAAATGGTAACCTTATAAAGCTAGGTTTCTGCTTTGGGATAAATGCTGATCGTTTGTAAAAATCTGAGGCAAGTCGTTTCCCTTAGAAAATGTTAGAAACAGTTAGAGTTCCTTCTGACAACAGAACTTCAGTAAATGCCAGTTGCAGAAGATGCTTTGAAGACTTACACCACCAACCACGCTGACCTCATTTAAAATGCAAGGAGCCGAATGTATCAAATGAGTAACTCCAGCAGAGATGCCCCTCTGCTTCTACGTGAGAGATCACGGCAGGGTAAGAAAAATATTGAGCCAGAGGAGTTTGGATCTAGCAATCAGGCTTCATCTTTTATTACTAAAAAATAACAGTTTTTTTCTTTTTCAACTGTCTGCTACATCAGATCGTTTTAATTTGTCTCATGGGAACTTCAACTGTATGTTGGTTAATAAGATCTTCTATCAAACTTTTCATTCTAATATGTTTTGCATGTGTAGAATATTTAAAAGGAATGTTGTTTTGCCTATATATGTACATACATGTTTAACTACAACTGTATATAAGATAGATAGATAGATAGATAGATAGATAGATAGATAGATAGATAGATAGATAGATAGATAGATAGATAAATCTTTTGTTATTCTGCCCACCTCTAACTGTACTATCTGCAGCATAATGTGCCTGTGGGGTCCATAGGAAAGAATGGGGCTCTCTGAATGCAGCTGAAGGTCAGGGTTACCTACTGTGACATGACTTTTAAGCTAAAGAGGGCTTTATTTCTGTTGTTGCCATGTCAAGTCTAATTTGGTGTGCATTATGCTGGATGGGAGTGCCTAGTCATGACAAGAGGGGGTTAAATGAGATTACAACCCTCAAGAGTTGTCAGCAGCCACTGAGTCTGGGTATGTTAAATTGCAATTTAATGGCAAGCTTTATCTGCGTGCTTTCGGCTTAAATGTGGTGTTTTTAGCCATTTAATTGGTGTGCACTTAGCAGAAGTTTGAAGAAGTACAGTAAGTTAGGCATGCTGGGACTGCATTTTGATGATCCACTGAAATATCAGAAACATTTATGGAAATCTCATTTAAGTTATTTAAACAGACAAATTGATTCCAGCTTTACAAAACATTTTGTTTAATTAATGCTTGTGGTAGAATTACTTCTGGAAAAATGAGTTTATGAATGTTTTGCATAATGTTCTGAAGCTTAAGTTTTGAAACACTCAAGTAGTATTGAGTACATATTACTATATATCATATTAAATAGAACAGCCATTTCATTTGCACAGTGTTGTTTGTGTAGGTTATTTATGATGCAATTCAATAATGGTTATGAAAATATTCACAGTTTTTGTAAAATAATGAGGCATATGTAAAAGCTAAGATATATACAGTTTTTAAAGCTGTTCAGAGGGAAAATAGTAGAAAATATATACACTATAGGTACCGATTCACGGCTATATGTGCATGTATAGTCTTACTAAACCTAAAAACAAAAGTTTTATATAGTACAGCTTACCAGACATGGTATGTGGTGGCTTCTTTAGTTTTCTTTTTTCCAGAATATTTCTCCTTTATTTTTAACCAATGATCCTGCCAGTAACACATTTCCTGTCCTAGGGTAACAGTGCTCACTCGATGTACTGTGTCTATGGAGGAGCAGCAATGACGCCCTAGGAGATAATGAATGCTAGGATTCCAGAACACTGGAATTGAATTGATTGTATCTCTAAATACATTATTTGTGTGATTCTAACATTTTTATTGTTCCTTACACATTGTTGTGACTATAGAATAAATGGACAGTTTGGATTACTTAGCACTGGTCAACTGATTTAGGAAAAAAAATAATATAGAAAGATAATTCAGGAAGTAATAAATAAACATATATTAATGATTATTTTTTTAATAGGCCTATAAGTAGTCAATAACAGTCTGGTCATGCTTGGCTCTGTAGATAGAATTCTTTTAATCTGATCTGTTTCTCCTCTATTAGTCTGCTACTCTGTGAAGCATATTACATTCCAAAGGATTTTAATGTCTATGGGGAAAACTTTTTCAGATAGAAACTGTCTAGATAGAAATATGGGAGCTTCCATTGCTGGTCAGTTCTTGATTACCTGGTTAAGCACTTATCTATAGCAAGCATATGTATATCAATTCCCAACATCTGATATGCATATACTTGTTACAATTGAGTGGCCATTTGGTTGTTAAAGTATATGTAAACCCAAAAACAAAATTGCAATATATTACGGCTTATTAGTCATTATATGTGGCATAAGCATCAGTTTTATATTTCTAAGCTAATGACATTTTTTAGCAAGTACAGAAAATACCTGTTGATCTCGCCAGAAATGCACTGTTCTTGTAACTTCCCGTGAGTTGTGAAAGCAAACACAAACATTCTTATCTGTCGTGTAAAACTACTAATGCTTTCCAGTCACTAGTTAATGGAGATGAACAAAGGCAGACATGTTTGAAGTCCTTTCATGTCTGAGGTGGCTATACAGTTCTGTCTGTTAATTCGATAAAGGGGGCCCCCACATTTCCAAAACTTTGGTTTGGTCTCACATGGAACTTCAGTAAATCATTTTCATGCACAGTGTGTACTGGATTTCTATTTCAGTGGATATTTTGCAATGCTATCATTGGCTGACAAGCAACTCCATTTGCTTGCAGACAGTGCTGTGAAGATTGTTGATCCTGATTTTTGAAGTTCAGTTTGTGTGACAACTATGGCTCATTCCTTTGATAAAGTGGAGAAATGAAAGTGGCCACTAAGGAACAGAATGTGTGTTATTTACAGGATTACCACGGGAAAATAAAAGGGACAAAAAGCAATAGTGCAAGTTAGCTGTTGCAGTTGCATGATTCTCCACTGATCAGTCAGATCTGCATGCCAATATTCAATTGGAAAAAAATCTGTATATTGGCAATTCTCCTGAATCAATTTGAACTTGTTTTACTTTTTATTCTGTCTATCTATCTATCTATCTATCTATCTATCTATCTATCTATCTATCTATCTATCTATTTATATATATATGTATCAGTAAAAGTAGTAAGCACTTCAGCTACTACTTTCACTTTATTTTCTAAATGCTACTTTTTGATATGATGTAAAATGTTATGCACAGTGCATTTTGAAAGAAATGTCATTACATCAAATATTAAAAAAAGTGAAGGAAGCAATTTACTAAACAATAAATTCATTGTTAACCCTTAAACATTTATTCCTATTCCAGAGAAATGTCTACATTTATGAAATTCACTTAAACCAACTGGGTGTTTGCGATTAACACAGTTTGCGACGTTGGACTAAAAATGATCCCTAATTTGTACTGTATAACACAGCTTTCTATTCTCTAATAAATGTATTTATTTATGAATAGTGATGGGTGAATGAGCTTGGGTTTGATTTACAGGCGGTTCTGTGAACTCACTTTAACACACAAAAATTGCGAACTTTATTGTGAAAGTTATTGAAGTCTATAGGAGATGAATCTTTAAAATCAACCATTTTTTAAGTCTACTAGGCAAGGGATTGTTAAACAAGGGTGTGAAGAGCTGGGCACTGCCAGGGGGACATGTAGCTCATGCATTTTTTTTTTTTTTAAAAACAGCGTGAGGCACCTCCAAAATTGATACCAGACCCTTATCTCAGCGTGTAGCCTGACTGGGTTGAAAAGGGCAGGGCATTGAGAATGCACCCCTACCCCTGCCCCCTGGACCATGTCAGGCCACATGCCCTTAAAATTATGGTCTCCTATTGGTAAGGTAGCATGTCCCCATTTTGATGGGAACAAGGGCCTCTTCCTCACAACTTTGGCTCAGTGGTTGGGAGGGTTTTTATGGGGGACTTCAGAATCTAGAAGCCAACTTTAAATAAATGGGCCCCAGATTTCTACATGAGCGAGTAAAGGGTACATAGTACTCTTATTACTCATTCACAAAATAAATTTAAACAGTAAATAAACACACACTGTAATAAAGTCCTTTATTAATGAAAATATAAACAAAAAAAGGCCCACATTCTGAATATAGCATGGCATGTCAATCATGCCATCGAGATGCCATGTAGATCCAGTCTCAATCATGAGGAACAATGACCTTGATGACCTGCTGACACAAACATGATGACCCACACAATACCATCCTTTCCCAATGGACTCTAACCACAACTGGCAGCTTGTCAACCAGCTGCAGAATGCCAACAAGCTGGTCAATAACGCTGCCATTGACCGAACATGTTATTGACCATATTTAGTCATGGTTGCAAAGACAATGGTGGCTGCCTGTATCCTTGCAACCAATGTTATGCACCACCCGTGTCCCAGAAATGATGCTTGTTGCCTGCATTCCAGGAAGTTGTCATTTAATGGCGGTAGTAATACTGCCACTAAATGAATGACTTCCTGCTGCAACAGCAGCAGTTTGCCTGGTCCAGGAACCCAATGCCCTGAACTCAAATCTATTTATAACTAACATTTGAAACTACACATATTTGATCTCTTTTTTATAACACAAAACAGGTTTAGCATATAGTATACTAAGCAAATATTTGCCAGTTATAGAACTTGATCATTTTCAACTATGGCCAGAATTGTTTAAACTAGTGTTTCAGAACTGGATCCTCAAAAGCTACTAAAGCTGGATATAGAATTTCAAAGGAAAATTCTTAGGAAAATAATGTTCTAAGAAAGTTTGTTCATTTTTCTAATCATTGGTGACTAATATTGATGTTCATTTTCAACTGCAGTAATGAGAAAATTTGTAGGAGCAGGATGGAACATTTTTCTAACAGTGCACATGGAGTTCAGGCTGTGCATGCTAGCCAGCTTCTAACCTCAACTTGTTCAATCAAGCTTTGACAATAAAACCTTGAAGCTGAAGTTTCTGTGTGGAGTTGCACCAAATGTTTCACTTTCAAGCTTTAGTAAATCAACCCCATAGAGTCCAGGCTGAGGATTGCAACTGAGGCTTGCATCTAGAATACTGGTCAGTGGAGTGATTGGGAGTGGAGAACATTGTGGTTTGTATAATAAGGTCTTTAGGAGTTTATATCAACTAACTGTAAGCTGCTTTATATCATTTAGTACTGGCAAGTGTGGCACAAGGTAGGATCACATTAGGAATAGAATGAGCATCTGCATTCTCAAAGTATTGTCATAATTTTCTTTGTGGTGTGAATGGCTGTGAGGGCTGCTCTGGTCAGAATTATTCTCATTGTGGTGCCTATACCAACTGTTCTTCCCTGTGTGTATAAAACTGATAATATTTATCTGAATAAAGGAAGATAACTTTAGTTTTTAACCACTTGACCACTGGGCACTTTAACCCCTTAACAACCAGACCAATTTTCAGCTTTCAATGCTCTCGCATTTTGAATGACAATCACTCAACACTGTACCCATATGAAGTTTGCATCCTTTTTTCACACAAATAGAGCTTTCTTTGGCGGGATTTATTCACCGCTGTTTTTTTTTGCGCTATAATTAAAAAAAGACCAAAAATTTTGTAAAAAAATTAAATTTTTTTAGTTTCTGTTATAAAATTTTGCAAATTAGTAATTTTTCTTCATACATTTTGGCCAAAATTTATACTGCTACATATCTTTCGTAAAAAAAAAAATTAGTGTATATTATTTGGTCCTTGTGTAAGTTATAGAGTCTACAAGCTATGGTGCCAATCACTGAATATTGATCACACCTGATGTACTGAAGGCTTATCTCATTTCTTGAGACCCTAACAAGCCAGGAAAGTACAAATAGCCCGCAAATGACCCCTTTTTGGAAAGTAGACATTCCAAGGTATTTAGTAAGAGGCATGGTGAATTTTTGAAGTTGTCATTTTTTCCCACAATTCTTTGCAATATGAAGATTTTTTTTTCTTTTTTTTTCCCACAAAATTGTCATATGTTAACAGGTTATTTCTCACACCCAGCATATGCATACCACAAATTATACCCCAAAACACATTCTACTACTCCTCCTTCCTCCTGAGTATGGTGATACCACCTGTGTGAGACTTTTACACAGCCTGGCCACATACCGAAGCCCAACATGCAGGGAGCACCATCAGGCGATCTAGGAGCATAAATTACACATATCATTCCTTGACTACCTCTTGCACTTTTGAAGGTCCTGGAGCACCAGGACAATGGAAATGCCCAAAAAAATTACCCCATTTTGGAAAGTAAACACCCCAACGTATATTCTAGGAGGTATATTGAGTCTTTTGAACATGTCATTTTTTTCACAAGTTTTTGGAAAATGTGGAAAGAAACTGAAAAACTTTTTTTTTTTACACAAAGATGTCCATTTATACAATATTTCTAACACACAG
>BLSH010307607.1:49953-60123 GCA_018402905.1 Glandirana rugosa
GATCCTCCTCCCCTCCCCCTCCCTTTTCCCATCCCCTATCACAACTCGCTTGGGCCTGACATTGCAAGCCCAGGCATGGCTTGAAAGCCCACAGGCACCGTGCCTGGGCCTGGGCCTGTAAAGTTTTTAGCAAGCCCAAGCCAGGCCCCAAGACGATAAAATGAGGTGCACAACTCTTCGACGTCCCGTCGGTTAGTTGTTCGCAAAGTGACCAAACGGGAATCTTCGGTAGTGTCGGTACGGATGATTACCGTACCGACACTAACCGGTCACGTAGTACACTGGGTCGGAGAAATATTCGACCTCAGTGTCAGAACCCGAACGATTTTTGAAATGTCCGGGTCCGGGTCCGTGCCACGGACACCCGAAAGTTCGGTACGGACCCGAACGTTACAGTCCGGGTTCGCTCAACACTATCCCCTACCCTTTTCCCTCCCCCTCCCCTCCTCCTAGGGGGTGACCGTTACTAGACCCATTAACATCATGGCCATCAAATTCCTTTCCTGGAATGTTAAGGGGTTAAATTCCCCTGAGAAGCACACCAGCTGTCTAGCCAAACTCTGGAGGCATAGGGTACATATTGCCTTTGTCCAAGAGACCCACTTCAGGGCAGACAGAGTCCCAAGACTCACCAACAAGCATTTCCCAGTGGTCTATCAGATGTATCATCTAAATCTAAAGGGACAAGTATTCTCCTATCTAAATCTCTCAATTGGCAGTTCCTCGATGAATACCAAGATCAAGAGAGAAGGTTCTTGAAGGGCAAACTAGATTCTCACACACTTACCCTTGCAAACTTTTACCTTTTAGCCCTGTCGGACCTCCTGACCAAACTCCACCTTTTGGAGAGGCAACATAAAGTCCGTCCTGACCGTGTAACAGAGGCAAAGCTGATACGGACCAGGGAAGTGATTAGAGAGCATTCCCTGTTTGAAGCGAAGCAAGTGCTACTCAGGGCCCAATGTTCCTTCTATGAATACAGCAACAAATGAGGCCACATGTTGGCAAATTCCCTGAGAGAGAAACGTAAACAATCATACATACCCACCCTCTTAACCACCACGGGTACCAAGATCCACATTTCACCAGACTTGGCAGTGACCTTTCGAGATTTCTACTCTAAGCTGTACAACCTAGACCCGGCACATTCCACCAATCCAACAACCTCCTTCCTGCCAAACATCCAGGAATACTTACAGGAGGCCGAGCTCCCTTCCTTTACTATGGAGGAACAGGAGCTGTTATCACAACCACTCAAAATAGAGGAATTCACCTCTGCCTTAGCGGTCACACAGCTGGGGGAAGGCCCTTAGGCCCAACGGCTTTACGCTCCTTTACTACAAAACATACCAGACCCAGCTCGCACCGCGATTTACCACAGACTTCAACGCTATCTTGGAGGGACATAACATCCCCCCGGACATGCTAAGGGCGTCAATATCGGTTCTCCCAAAGCCAGGAACGGACCCACTATTATGCTCAAGTTACAGAACCATCTCCCTGCTAAATTGCAATATAAAGCTCTTCACAAAAATCTTAGCCAACGGGCTAAATGATCTAGTACAATGCTTGATTGCAAATGATCAAATTGGCTTCATACAGATGCGAGAAGCGAGAGATAACACAATACAAACGCTGAAAACAAAGCCAAAAGATCTGGCACCCCTCCTCTATTCCTGTCCACTGATGCTGAAAAAGCATTTGACAGGGTAGACTGGGTGTTTCTCCAGGAGACGCTGAGGACAGTCAGTATGCCAAAGCCTGTCTTAGATTGGATATCAGCTTTATACTCCAATCCTACAGCTACTGTGAGTGTAAACGGTATAGACTCCGAGACATTTACGATTTCCAAGGGCACAAGGCAGGGTTGTCCCCTGTCTCCCTTATTATTCGTTCTTTCACTGGAGCCATTTCTTCGCCACATCAAGAACAGCCCAAATATTAATGGTGTTCAATCCGAACGATATCACCACAAAGTTGCAACATATGCAGACGACCTTTTATTTTTTATTACAAAACCTGTTACTTCATTGCCCTCACTACTGCAAGAATTGAAGCATCATGGCACCCTCTCAAAGTTTAAGGTTAACCTTCAAAATCTGAGGCGTTGAATGTCTCTGTACTGGAAAAAACTTTAGTGGGTTTACGCCCCTTCTTTCCATTCAAGTGGGCCACTCGCTCAATTCAATACCTGGGCACTAGAATCCCCACAAACTTAAATTACATTTATTTCTTGAATTTCCGGCCTTTCCTGGCAACACTCACCGCAGACCTTAAGAAATGGGACCCTCTTGCCTTATCCTGGTTTGGCCACTGTAATGTGCTAAAGATGAATGTGATGCCCAGACTTCTATACATACTACAGGCCTTGCCTATTAGACTGCCTCAGTCCTTTTTTCCTACTATACGCTCTGCATTTATTACGATTCTTTGATGCGACAAACACCCATGCATCAGTAAAGCTCTCCTGCTGACATTGAAACTAAAGGGAAGTATTGGCTTCCCAGACCCTGTCTTAACAAACAAAACAAAAGACCTCTCACTTGACTACCCACCCGTTGATAGGCCCAACCCTCACAGAGATGGAAAGGTTCTTCAAACTAGCTTCCTTGATGAGTTTTCCATCCCCAATGACACCGATTGTAGGACATCTGGGATTCTTCCCAGGCTTATCGGACCCAGATTTCACTTCACAAGCCCCGAAAGGGGTCTTATGTGCTTCCCACTTTTTATGCCCCACAGGATGGATTCCTGCTAGGAACATGGTAGCCAGTCAGACACCTATCACGCTGGATTTTTGAAGAGCTATGCAGCTTTCTCACTTCCCTAGATCCCTACCTAAGCCTGAGCTTTTTCATAGTCATTCGAGGAACTCTGGGTGACGGCTCTATTCGAGATTCACTCTCCATGTCATACGAGATCTTGCTCGACCTCCACAACATTGCAGACCCTTCTTGTCTAAATGGGAAAGGGACCTGCAGACCACATTCCCAGAACCCCAAAAGAAACGTATACTCTTTTTTGCGCAAAAATCATCACTTTGTAGCAAATATCAGGAAACCTCCTACAAAATAACCACGTGATGGTATCACACTCCTTCAACCCTAGCCAAAATATTTCCCAATCAGTCTGAACATTGCTGGCACTGTGGGCAACACCCATGTACCATTCTCCATATCTTTTGGGACTGTCCCAAATTACAGACCTTCTAGCAACCAGTCCTTCGGCTCATCCACAAATTTACGGACATTTCCCTAGCTAATGACCCTGCAGCAGTTCTGTTAAACCTAAATCTCATGTCAAGAAAACAATACCATAAATCCCCACCCAAGTACCATTCTCTATATATTTTGGGACTGTCCCAAATTACCGACTTTCTAGCAACCAGTCCTTCGACTCATCCACAAATTTATGGACATTTCCCTAACTAATAACCCAGCAGCAGTTCTGTTAAACCTAACTCCCATGTCAATAAAACGTTACCATAAATCCCTACTTAAACACCTCCCTAATTCTGCTCAGGCCTGTATTCCTAGCCAGTGGAAACAGCGGTCTGCCCCCACAGTAGCTCACTGGCTCGCAAGGGTTTTATGATATTGAACGGATGGAAGACCTGACCGCTACCATTCGGGATAAATCTGAGGAACATAAGACCAGATGGTTTTATTGGGACCTCTTTTGCTTCTCAGATGAATACCCCAGAGCTCACAGCTTGATGAGTACACCACTCAGTGTTCCATGGATGCTCCTCACCCTCTGGGGGTCTCCCTATAAAACCCCTCCCCGCCTTCTTTTTTTCAAAGTCCCCCAACTTTCCTTACTTCTCTCTCGATCTTCCTCTCTTCTATCTTTTAAAATATAAAACTAGTATGCTTTGACACCAATGGGTTACCACACATTATACTTCCCTCAAATACCAATGATATGGAAATTCCTCTTCTTCCTACCTTGCTTATTACATTTATTATTACCAATGAGTGGGAAATCATACTGTATGTATATTCAAAAAAAACAAATTAGATACCTACCACATTTATAGAAGCCTATTTGATCCAAAGATTTCACTATTTTCTTGAGGAGGTCTAGCACATTTTTTACTAATTGATCTCTTATTGTGGGGGGACATCTATACAAAAATTTAGGTTTCTTGGGTAACACCTTGGCCAAAACTTAATCTTTAAACATAACAAGCCAATGGCCCCCTAACTATTTTTTCTAAGGATCTTTGCTGTCTGTAACTCCTCTCTATTTAGATCCTTAACTTGGGCTTTTATCTGATCCAAATATCTTTTATTACACCTTTTCTCCAAGAACCTTTCTGCTTATATATTTGTTTGTGTTTTGAAATAACATTCATTGTCACAATTTCTCCTGATCCCCATATATTGTCCCTTTGGTATTTAATCATTTTGGGTGGTGGCAACTGACTTTTGGAATGCACCCTTTCCTATCTGTTTGTTTAAAGTGGGTACGAGTGTATAACCTGTATTTCTTTGGGTAAATCTATCCAAATAGCTACCCCCCTCTATGCTGTAATTCCCTTTAAATTAAATGCCATATTGATTATCGTTGATTTGTTTTATAAACACTTTAAGTTTAGGTTCTGACCCCTCCCATACAATAAAGATATTGTCAATATATCTTTTATAGACTTTAAGTTCTGGTCTCCGTTTTCCATATACCTCTTTCTCTTCCCATCTACTCATAAAAATGTTTGCCACACTGGGGAAATATTTTGCCCCCATTGCAACTCCCCTTTTCTCTCTTAAAAACTTGTTTTTATTCCAGAAATAGTTGCCGCCCATCGCAAGTTCCAATAGTTCAAGCATAAATTCTATTTGTTCTGTTTTTAGTGCAGTTCTGCCTCTCAATGCCCAATCTACTGCCCTTAATACATCATATTTTTGTATATTAATGTACAAAGAATTCACATCCACACTAACCAATATGCAACTCTCATTAATGTTTACAGTTTTTAAGAGATTTATAAGGTACTTGCTATGTTTACGATATGATGGAAATTCCTAGGGCAATGGCTTCTCCCGCTCTAGAGAACAGTGCATCCACTTCACTTATTATTGGTCTCCCAGGGTTTTTTTTTCATCTGGATTTTTAGGACCTGGTATATGACCGGGATCCTGGAAGCTTTGGGTATTAAATATTTGCTCTCTCTGTTGTTTAGCAACAAGACAGTTCATTCATGTGTAGAGTAGAGGTTCTGTAGTTCTATTCTTCCATATCCCATATATTATGTGATTAAACACTTTGACATTTTAATTTTAAAAATATTATTTACCTGTGATTTTGTTAAATCATTTACTCATTTAATCTCCATTTACATAATCACTATAAAAGTGTACTGCTTTGAACATAAAACATTATAATGGCTGCCAACTAGATTTATGTTTTCATTACATAAAAGGAGTTTCATTTTTTTCTACAATTTAGGGGGAAGGTAGGACAGTTTTTCTCTACTTCCTAAAGCAGTATTTAATCCAAACATTTATTTTATTGCAGCTTATCAATTCTTAGATTTGATGGCTGCATTCATTTTATTTTTTAGGTTTACGTTCTTTTTTATCTGGTGATCTGGCCCGTAAGGCTGTTGTTTTTCAAAAGAACAAGCCCTCCAACAGAATGTACCGCTTACAAAGATGAGACAAAGCATTTAACACTGGCAGGGGTATTTACAATCATCAGCTTTTATTTATTTATGGAAAACCTTTATTCCAATAAGGGAAAAAAACTTTGCTGTAACTGCTTATAAAGTATTAGCTGGCTTTTGGCATCAGTTTGTTAGTTTATTTAAATTTGCTAGTTCATCTAATGCTCTCCTCCCCCCAGACTGACAATGCTGCTGTTCAAAAGTGCTCCTTCATCCATACCGGGGACACTATAATACAGGAGATATGTTACTGGCTAGATCACCAGGTTAAAACAGAGAGAATTAAGCCTTAAAAAAAAGAAAACTGATGCAGCTACCACATTTAATGATTGGTAAGTTGAAATATGTTAAATGTTGATGTTTATACAGCTTTGATACATTATTTATTGAAATTGTCACCTCATAGATACCATATTTCTATGGTGAAATGGCTATGTCTACCACTAAAAAAAATACAGTAAAGCATCAAAAATGCAATTTATGAGACCTCTCTTAGCCATCTGAGTTTTCCATTTAATAAAATGATTGATGTATCACTAATTATAAAGGCAATTAGGAGTTATAACACTAGAAACACTAAAAAGGAAACTTCTATAACCCATTAACAGTGCTATTTTAACTGTAAGCTGCTCAATACTAAATTACAAGTATGCTGCAAAAAATGTATTTGGATAATTAGGTAAAGAATATCTGTATAGGCACCCAGGGTCTCATATTGTAGAATAAAGTATATGCACCACTGTAGATGCCCTTGAGTGCTCTGCTTTTCTAAAAATCTACTATGAATAGGCCCTCAATCTGGATATTTCAATTAGTATTTAAACTACAGGATAAAGACCAGTAGCATTAAGCATGGTACTTTAATTATCCTTTATATACTACTGTAGATGAAGGAAAGACAGGCTGACACAGGGGAGGATGGGAGGAAGTGGGAGCCTGCCAAACATAACCATGAACTAAAAATAGCACAGAGTTTTGGTGCAAACCACCAAAAGTTATCTGATAAACAATCATCATTAACACTGTCCAAATATACAGTATCTCACAAAAGTGAGTACACCCCTCACATTTTTGTAAATATTTTATTCTGTCTTTTCATGTGACAACACTGAAGAAATTACACTTTGCTACAATGTAAAGTAGTGAGTGTACAGCTTGTATAACAGTGTAAATTTGCTGTCCCCTCAAAACAACTTCACAGGTTGCCACTGGAGTCCTCTTCCACTCCTCCATGACGGCATCACGGAGCTGGTAGATGTTAGAGACATTGCGCTCCTCCACCTTCCATTTGAGGATGCCCCACAGATGCTCAATAGGGTTTAGGTTTGGAGACATGCTTGGCCAATCCATCATCTTTACCCTCTGCTTCTTTAGCAAGGCAATGGTCGTCTTGGAGTTGTGTATGGGGTCATTATAATGTTGGAATATTGCCCTGCGGCCCAGTCTCCAAAGGGAGGGGCTCATGCTTTGCTTCAGTATGTTGGCATTACAGTACATGTTGGCATTCATGGTTCCCTCAATGAACTGTAGCTCCCCAGTGCTGGCAGCACTCATGCAGCCCCAGACCATGACACTCCCACCTCCATTCTTGACTGTAGGCAAGACACACTTGTCTTTGTACTCCTCACCTGGTTGCCGCCACACACCCTTGAGACCATCTGAACCAAATAAGTTTATGTTGGTCTCATCAGACGACAGGACATGGTTCCAGTAATCCATGTCCTTAGTCAGTGCGTCTTCAGCAAACTATTTGTGGGCTTTCTTGTGCATCATCTTTAGAAGAGGCTTCCTTCTAGGACAACAGCCATGCAGACCAATTTGATGCAGTGTGCGGCGTATGGTCTGAGCATTGACAGGCTGACCCCCCACCCCTTCAACCTCTGCAGCAATACTGACAGCACTCATACGTCTATTTCCCAAAAACAACCACTGGATATGACACTGAGCATGTGCACTCAACTTCTTTGGTTGACCATGGCAAGGGCTGTTCTGAGTGGAACCTGTCCATTTAAACCACTGTATGGTCTTTGCCACCATGCTGCAGCTCAGGTTCAGGGTCTTGGCAATCTTCTTACAGCCTAGGCCATCTTTATGTAAAGCAACAATTCTTTTTTTCAGATCCTCAGAGAGTTCTTTGCCATGAGGTGCCATGTTGAACTTACAGTGACCAGTATGAGAGAGTGAGAGCGATACCACCAAATTTAACACACCTACTCCCCATTTACATCTGAGACCTTATAACACTAAGGAGTCACATGACACCGGGAGGGTTAATGGCTAATTGGGCCCAATTTGGACATTTTCACTTAGGGGTGTACTCACTTTTGTTGCCAGCAGTTTAGTCATTAATGGCTGTGTGTTGAGTTATTTTGAGGGGACAGCAAATTTGCACTGTTATACAAGCTTTACACTCACTACTTTACATTGTAGCAAAGTGTAATTTATTCAGTGTTGTCTCATGAAAACATATGATAAAATATTTATAAAAATGTGAGAGGTGTACCCACTTTTGTGAGATACTGTAAGTATATATACTTTTACCGTACAAAATATGCAAAAATGCATTGACATTGGATGTTGCTCATAAATATAATTTCACAGTCAAAAATCATTCAGCTGATATTGAAAGGATTAACTAAGTAATAATAAACTCATGACACACAACCCAAATGGATCAAGCGTTTGCAGGATTGTTCCATGATGACTGGTTCTGGGCCATGGTCTTTTCAATCTTGCTTCCTAATGACCTAGTGGATAAAATAAAATGTCACAAGGCCTTTTATGTTGACTACACAGAGAACGGTATTTTGCTGACCTCCTTCCGAAAATACCCTTTGCCTGGCAGGCTCTGGCTTCAGGGCTTGGTGAGTAACTGACCTGAAATGAGCATGTAGCAAGTAAAATAAAAGTGGAGTCACAATGTTTTTTGATACTGGTCCTGGGTCTATAAAATTATGAAATTCATAGGATCAATGAAATAGTCCTGCAACCAGTATTTTAAAAAGGAAAAGTCAGCAAGGAAAATCGACATACTCCCATAATACTGTATTCCTTTAAAATTGAGAAGGATAGTAGCATAGTGCCAAAGATCTTGGAAAATTTACTCTTTAATGGTTAAATGTTATATGAAATAACATGTTTATGAGGTTACATACCATTAGCCTTGCTAATAGAATAACCTACTATACAGTAAATAGAATGGCAAACTAAGTAGGTCCACTCAATGCAAAATACAAAGTCTTGAGATATACACAACAGGAAATAAAAACAAATTTATTTGCAAGGCTGTATTTTGAATATAAATTACAGTAACTGGCACTGTAATGTAAGAACATTGGAAATTTGTAGAAACTTCAAAGGCAGACAGTCAAATTAATATATAATAATAACATGATATTAATAAAATGAAATGTTAGAAAGACTAGGCTTGCTAGTTTAGAAAAATGTGTCTTAGGATGTATCTAATTAACATGTTTAAATATATGTAATGTCAATATAAAAAAATCAAAATGCAAAATACTGGTTGGATACAATCTCACCTACCTATTCAGTGTGGCTCTAGTGGTCAAATAAACTAAATACAAAAAGAAAAAATACTACCACAGCTTGGGCCAAACAGAGGCCAACCAACCAAAGTAAAAGTAAATTTAGAATTTATAAACTTTATTATCACCTAGATGAATGTATATAAATTAACAAAGGTACATTAAACAACAACAAACCCTTCTTATCACCATATATTAAAAAAACACAATGTTGTCTACAACACCCCAACAGGTCCCAACTTCATGTAGGCCACTGTGAATAAGTCAAACCCAGAAGCCAGAGGCCTAGCTTAAATAAAGTACCAATAAACAGCAAACCATAATAGGTTAAGACTGTAGTTGCCTTAATATTGTTACAGTGCCCCAATAGTACTTGTTAAACATCAGTGTCCCACAGGGATTAAAGAAGTTTACTAAAGCAGTCTAGCTTAGAATAAGACAGAGACCTCTAAAGTGTATATTATATATCAAAAGCAAAGAGTCTCTAGTATCGTGCCATTAGGCACAGATGTTAACTGGGTCTTATAAATTCAACCATACATAGGTCAGTTGCAGTAAGCAGAATGGTTAATTTAACCACTTGACAACTGGGCACTTAAACCCCCTTAACAACCAGACCAATTTTCAGCTTTCAGCGCTCTCACACTTTGAATGACAATTACTCAGTCATGCAACATTGTACCCATATGAAATTTGCGTCCTTTTTTTCACACAAATAGAGCTTTCTTTTGGTGGTATTTAATCATCTCTGGGTTTTTTATTTTTTGCGCTATAATTAAAAAAAGACCGAAAATTTTGTAAAAAAATGAATTTTTCTTTGTTTCTGTTATAAAATTTTGCAAATTAGTAATTTTTCTTCATAAATTTTGGCCAAAATTTATACTGCTACCTATCTTTGGTAAAAAAAAAACAAATTAGTGTATATTATTTGGTCTTTGTGAAAGTTATAGAGTCTACAAG
>BLSH010307607.1:68038-87407 GCA_018402905.1 Glandirana rugosa
CTCTCCCTGTGGACCCTACCCCCGTCTCTCTCTGGGGACCCTACTCTTGTTTCTCCCCGGAACCCTACTCTCGTCTCTCCACCGGGACCCTACTGTCGTCTCTCCCTATGGACCTTACTCCTTCCTCTCCCTGGGGACCCTACCCGTCTCTCCCTGGGGACCCTACCTCCGTCTCTCCTTGGGGACCCTACTTTGTTCTCATCCCAGGGGTCTCTCTCTGCCCCCATCCCAGGTGTCCCTCTCTGCCCCCATCCCAATGGTCCCTCATCCCAAGGGTCCCTCTCTTTGCTCATCCCAAGGGTCACCTCTGTCCTCATCCCAAGGTCCCTCTCTGTTGTCATCCCACAACCCCTTCTCTGCTCTCATTTTAGGACACCCTCTCTCCTCTCATTCCAGGACTCCTCTGTTCTCATCCCAGGGGCCCCACTCTGTCCTCATCCCAGGGGCCCCACTCTGTCCTCATTCTAGGGGTCCTACTCTGTCCTCATCCCAGGGGTCCCTCTTTGCTCTCATCCCAGGGGCCCCCTCATCCCAAGGGTCCCTCTCTATCCTCATTACAGGGATCCCTCTCTGTCCTCATCCCAGGGGTCCGTCTCTGTCCTCATTCCAAGGGTCCCCCTCTGTCCTTATTTCAGGGGTCCCTCTCTGTCCTTGTTCAAGGACTCGCGAACCAGGGCCGCAAGAGAGGTTGCCCCTGCATAAGCCAGACTCAACCACCAGGTATGTGACAACAATTAACATTGAGAACAAATCAAAGTGGTATGTGGGAGAAAAAGAGAGACCGCGGGACAACATAGACAATCCATGGCTACAGATTGTTTGTGTATCCCTGACAAGTTAATCACATTGGAACATTGATTTAATAATTTTTCCTTGACGTGTATCTTTTGGTTTTCTCCTCCTGTCCTCCTCCTTCATCTGTTCTTTCTTTTCCTCTGTTTTTTTCAGTTTTTTTTTTTTTTTTGAGGTTCTTTTTTGGGAATTTGTAATAGCTCCAAGTTGTCACATTTTTTGGATGTTCTAAATCTTCATGAGAGAACACTGACCCCATTAATTCTCTGGAAATAGATGACTTCCAGAGAGCTGAAATTAACCCTTTTCTACAGTTGGTTCTCATAAGATCTGTTTCTTTTCTTTGGAATGGAGCATGGAGTTTTCTGAAATCTTGATTTTCTCCATTCTCATTCTTAGACCAAATCCTCATTATAGTCCTGGATCTCTCCTCCTTTAAGCATCTGATCCAATCAATATCAATTTGATCAGATGCTTTACAAGCCCTTAACAGTTTGTAAACAGCAAAAGTGATGCAATCCTCCTCGCTTTCAGTTTATTATATCACAGAGGGGAGGTGGGTATGGATGTATCTTCCTTCCCTCTCAGTTCACCACTACACCAAGCGGTGGCAGTACTGAGCTCCCTGATTGCACAGGAGATCGCAGTAAATTGGTGGGTGTAGGCAAGGAGCCCCTTCTGCACTCTATAGAAGTGATACAGCGGTTGCAGAGCTGCTCAGATTATCTCTACAAGAAAGCCTATTGCCAGTTGCCATTTTTCACTAACCTCCAAAATATTGTGTTTTCATTAACAGCCATAGCTTTCCTGACTTTCATCACACAGGCATTTGCAGCATGCATGGTAGTAGGTTATACAGTAAAACCTTGGTTTGCCGAGCATAATTTGTTCCAAAAACATGCGTGTAATCCAAAGCACTTGTATATAAAAGCAAATTTCCCCATAAGAAATAAAGGAAACTCAGATGATTTGTTCCACAACCATTTTTTCATACATTTTTCTGTTTATAGTCCATATAAAAAGATTATAGCAATTTGATAGGTTGCGTAACCATAAAATGTCCATTCACAAATGGCAGGTTTCACAAGGGGATTAGAAGCAAAATCCAGCAGGAGCTACAGAGTAGAGAATAGAAGAGAAACGCCTCTAAGTGTAGCAATAAGGTTACATTTAATGAAGGTACAACATTTAGCAACTCACATGGTAATTATTAAAACAGGCACATCTAAGTATGCAGGCATCCGGGGTAAAGTTGTCCACATAGACCATCCTGAAAGCAAGGCTAGAAGCGCTTGTGAAGAGCAGCGTAGAAAGGATGACGATGTCGGTGCGGAGGACGGTCTATATGGACAGCTTTACCCCGGATGCCTGCATACTTAGAGGTGCCTCTTTTAATCATTACCATGTTAGTTGCTAAATGTTGTACCTTCATTAAATGTAACCATATTGCTACACTTAGAGGCGCTTCTCGTCTCTTTTATACCCTGTTGTGACGTGACGCTACTTGTGTATCAAGACATCGCTTGTATATCAAGTCATAACTTATATAAAAATTTTGCTTGTCTTGCAAAACGCTCTCAAACCAAGTTACTCCCAAACCAAGGTTTTCCTGTACCTAGAAGTTAATGTAATTTAAGAGGGCTCATGGCTGATTTGGCTGTAGCCTTACCACAGAAGTATGAAAAGTTTTGACAGGGCTGTTTGATTTCTGTTTAATGTTTAACACATTTAACGGCTGCTGTTGGTAACATAAAACCATTCAGGGTGTGTGTTTTGCTTTACAAATGGAATTTATGGAAGGGGCACCCCAAACCCCTCCTCCCAAAAGAAAACAATTTAAGCATTGTTCATTTTCAGGCTCATGGCTAACAGACCCACAGTTCCAGTATGGTTTATCAACAGATGCTGAATTACAAGAAGATGGAAGATGCAAAGTGTTTGCTGTGCAAAAAAAAATGTTCAGCATAGCTCATGGTGGAGTTTATAATGTCTATAGTCATGCTGTGAGGTAAAAACACAAGTCTGTTGCTGCAGCTATGCAAGCCAACCCTGGAATTGTTCAGTTTGCTAAAAAAAAAGAACAGATTCACCAGTGTTATCTCTTAAAAGTAAAACGTGTTTAACAGACTTTAAAATAGTTAATTTCATTGTAGATGAAAATTTGCCACTATTTTTGTTAGATGATCTTACCGATAGTACAGTTGACTGGTTTGAAAATAGCAAAATCCCTTAATTGTAAGCATACCAAAGGGTCCATGCTAATCAAAAACATCATTGCCAAATGCAATAAAGTGGTGTTGTGCCAAAAACTTGCCTGTTGCCATTTTTTATTACAGATTGATGAAATTACAGACATATCAACAACCAAACAATTAGCCCTGGTGGTCATTTATTTTGATAAAGATGCTGGTAAAATCCAGTATAAGTTCTACCACCTCGTTGATCTCACTGAAATCTCTGCTGATGCTATTTTTGAGCAGATTAAACAATGTTTTCTGGAAGATGGTATCTCCCTGAACAATGTTATGCACTTGATACAGATGGTGCAAGTGTAATGGTTGGTGCAAGAAACTCAAAGCAGAGCAGCCTTTCATCTTCCACTTTCATTGTACCTGCCATATTGCTGCCTTGTGTGCTGCAGATACCTGTAAAGCTTTTGCAGAGACATACATGACCACTTTGCACATAGCAAATGTTTGCAGTTGTAACATGCATTTCAGAAATGTGTTGAGGCAGATTGTTTAAAGATTTTACAGCTTTGTTCTATCAGATAACTTTCTATGCTTGTGTGTGTCAACCAAATTCTCTATCATTATGATGCCCTTGTAAGTTATTTTCAATCAAGCGATGAGGCAAAGTGCTTGGTAACTGTAGACAGAATAAGTGTCAAGCTCCAGGATCCTATCACTAAGTACTACTTTCTGTTTTTTCAGATAGTTCTGCCCCTTCTCTCTTCACCCCCTTTTTTTCTCTTACTTCCCCTTCTCTACAGGGCATTGTAAGCTGTTGGCTATCAATGGCAAAACGCGTCCTTCATTAACTATTATTGCACTGCATTGTTTTCTTAGGTTCTTACCTCCCTGTGCATACCTAGATAACTATTTTGACTCATCCCCACTGATGCATGTAACTGAGACACTGTAGTTCCTTATGAGATACGCCTTTCTTAACCACACCGTTTGTACTATCCCAATGTGCCTTTACTTTCTGTTTATTTCTTCTTTTTGTAAAACTTGGAAAAATCAATACACTCAATAAAACAAACCGTTCTGCCATATTTCACCCAATTCAAACACATTTTCCAGCGCAATTCTCCTATGTTACCTGACTTATGCTTCAAGTACTGCCAACTGCTTAAAGACCTTTTGGCTACTTTATCAGGCCAAACCTGTAGGTTTCACTGGAAAATGATGCACATATTGCATTTGACCACACTAATAGTGCAAACTTCAAATCACTGAACAATAGATGATTTGTCAGCTGTTCAACAGTCATGGTCCACGTTACAACATTTTACACAAGAGCAGTAACTGCCATTAAAAACGGATGCCCATCCCAAACAGAATCATTTAGCTGTTGGCTTTACTAAAACATTCAAACAGCTAAATCTGGAAACATTGGTGAACTTCCGAAGCATTTCCTCCATCTGATTTTGACATTCTACATACTGAATGTATTGAATACCAAGTCACAGTTTTCAGTGATGTTGCGGGGACTGACACGTATAATTCTTATTGGCACATGGTAGCACAAAGCTGTATTATCCATCAGGACAATCTGAAAATACCTAAATTCCAACACCTGGTAAAATATGATAGCATATCAAACACAGAAAGGTACAGTTTCAGTTGTGAAAATATTGGGGTTATGGCCAGTCCAGCCCTAAGTGTTTGTCTATGTATCTTTTGCCTACAAAGAGTAATGTTTAGAGTTGAGCAAACCTGAACTGTAAAGTTCGGGTTCGTACCGAACTTTGCGGTGTTCGGGACCCTAACCCGAACTTTTGAAAAAAAGTTTGGGTTCTGGTTCTGGTATTTTTTTCCCGCTTGTTGAATAGCTGCAGGGCAGCCAATCAACAAGCGTTTCACTGGTTTGCCCTTAGAAGCCATCACAGCCATGCCCCTGTATGAGCTGGAGTCACGTAGTGCTGCATGTCACATGCTCTCAGGCTAGTGTAGGGAGAGGATGCTGCTGGTGCTGTGAGGGACAGATTGCAGATCTAATAACATCCTGCATTACAGAACGATTTAATTGTGGACTGTGTAGAGATTACTACTACTACTGTTTTTAGGGACAGATTGCAGATCTAATAACATCTCATCCCGCATTATAAAACAATCTGACTGGACTAGTTAGAGTCTACTGCTTAGAGGGACAGATTATTGTTCTAAAATCATCTCCTAGTTCTATAGGGTAAGGTTCCTACTGTTGCTGTAAGGGACAGATTATTGTTCTAAAATCATCTCCTAGTTCTATAGGGTCAGGTTCCTGCTGTTGCTGTAAGGGATAGATTATTGTTCTAAAATCATCTCCTACTGCTATAGGGTCAGGTTCCGGCTATTGCTGTAAGAGACAGATTATTGTTCTAAAATCATATCAAACTGCTATAGGCAGAGGTTCCTGCTGTTGTTGTACGGGACAGATTATTGTTCTAAAATCATATCATACTGCTATAGGGAGAGGTTCCTGCTGGTGCTGTAAGGGACAGATTATTGTTCTAAAAGCATCGCCTACTGCTATAGGGAGAGGTTCCTGCTGGTGCTGTAAGGGACAGATTATTGTTCTAAAATCATCTCCTAGTTCTAAAGGGAGAGGTTCCATCTGGTGCTGTAAGAGACAGATTATTGTTCTATAATCATCTCCTAGTTCTAAAGGGAGAGGTTCCTGCTGGTTCTGTAAGGGACAGATTATTGTTCTAAAATCATCGCCTACTCCTATAGGGTCAGGTTCCTGCTGTTGCTGTAAGGGACAGATTATTGTTCTAAAATCATCTCTTAGTTCTATAGGGTCAGGTTCCTGCTGTTGCTGTAAGGGACAGATTATTGTTATTTCCCTATCCCCATTTCTTTGTAGGGCACTTGCCCTACTCTTACCCCCACTTTTCTTCCTTTTGCAGCCCTCTAGCACTTTCCAGGACTTTTTACAGCCATTTTTGTGCCCAAAAGTTTGGGACCCCATTGATTTCAATGGGGTTCGGGGTCCGGGGTCAAGTTCGGACCGAACCCAAACTTTTCCACGAAAACCCGAACCCGAACATCCAGGTGTCCGCTCAACTCCAGTAATGTTGCCTTATTTTGCTTCCGTTTTTGGAAGTGGAGCTGTCACCATGCTAAGGATGATCACTCCTATTTCTTTTACCTATTGTCACAGTACGAGAAAGTGACCAATTCCTCCAAAAATTGCAGTTGACAGTGGAATAGGTGGTGAGGGAAAACCTATAGATGGGGACAACTGCTCCACTGAACACTGCTGCAAGGTATTTTCTTTTAATTTTTAACAATGCATTACTATCTCTGTGGCAGGTGATAACTGAAATGTCAGTTGTTGTTTATTGATGACTTTGCCCCAGTTGGGTAGATTCACCCTCTTTTTGGCCTGTTTACCATTATTGCCAAAAGTAAGATCAAATCCAGAACCGGAATAGAGGGGGCCTTCAGAGTTGGGGACATTAATTCTGGTGATCCTGGTGGCTATCTGGGACTTCCTCTCACTATCTGTGGTGGCTATGGAGCTAAAATTGAAGGAGGATCTCTCAAATTGGAGACAGGTGACAAAACCACTGAGTTATATTAACAAGACCTTCATGTAGAAGGAGAAATATGTTTTTTGTTATATCTCAAGCCCATTCCGAATTGCACTAGCTACATGTCTGTAGCCTAAATATTGATATTTGCTAGGCATGTGCAATTTGTTTCTTAACAAATCAAAATTCGATTGAATTTTGAATCTTTCAGACATTTGGATGCATCCGAACGTCCGAAGAAAAGATAATGAATTGCAACTTATACAAAAGAAATTATACTGAAAATAACAAATTAATTTGGCATGATCATTCATTTGTTAAAGGTCTAATGAAACACAGGTTGACTCATAATGGCATAATGAATGACCTGAATTCAACTGTTAAATTTGTTTTTATTCTATTAGTGAGCAACTGAGCAAGTGGAAAGGAATTTATCCATCTGAGTTACAGTTTCCTAGTCCAATCAGTTGATTCCTTCTGTGTTGGGGGCTGGATTGCTGTCACGGAGTAAATCAAATGGTAAGTCAAATGACTTTCCGAATTATGAATCATTATCACAAATAACTATACTCTACAGAAATAATGAATTATCCAAAAACAAATTCACGTAACATAACGAATATAACAGGACAAAATGATGGTCCAAATCGTCACGGTGTAAACAGGGTCGCGTCACACTATCCTCACCGACCAGGAGACCTCTAGGGAGGGAGGGGGGAGGAACGTCACACGATCCTGTACTCGTCCGTTCACTACATCCGATAGATGGTCCGCAGCGGACGTGACCCTGTTTACATGTGACAATTTGGACCATACCATATATTCAGGCGTGAATATATCTACTATCCGGTAAGCCTTGAATCTTAAGGGGTGGACCGCCCTGACTCCATATTCTCCTTGTCACTTCCTTTGGTCATGGTCGTTGACACACCTTGATGTTTATTCACACTTTATGGAACACTTGATATTTTTGCACATATATTCCTTTGGCTACAACTGAAGAACTTTACTATTTGGAACTTCACACAATTTTTTATTACTTTTTGTTGATATTTTTGATTTGACGGTTTACTTGTGAGGTCATACCTCACCTTCATCTCTTCTAAGCACATATCTACTACTCTACTATTGATTTGATATTTATTCAGCACTGGACTAGCACTTTATGTAGATCACTTATTTTACTGTACTCAATCATTGTTTGCGGTTATATTAAGGTTGGGTTGATTTACCAACTAGTCACATATAGGTTTATACTGTTTACATGTATATAGGGTGACCCCTATTTTTACATATTTTTTTATATATATTATAGTATATGTTTCATTATATTATATGTTCACATTGGGATTAGCGCCATTCTCTATAAATTAGTAGAATGTTGTTTGCGTGAGAAAATATGAAGAAGGGAGATATTTGAAATCCTCCATAAAAAATCAGATAAAACAATTGGTACAGTGTACAAAGAACAATATAACAATATCTTACATATATAAATACATTAAGTATGTGATATAAAGTTGTGCAAAACAGTGCAAATCAATGTCCATAAATGTGCAAACGATGAGCACAATAACGTCCCAGGTGTTAAAATAGTAAGACGTTAAAACAGTGTCCACCAATCTATAAAGTGGAGGAAATATTTATCCAGAAGGATAGTGTATAGTTCATATATGAGTGTTTATGGACAATAAAAGTGTAAAGAAAAATATTGCGCTAAGTGTAAGTTACAACAGCTGCCAACACCACAATCAAACAAATTGTGGGAATGTATCTTAGGGGTTATTGTGTAGTGCTAATTGGAACTAAGGAAGTAGCATTAATCACAAGAGTGACTGGAGAAATGTATAAATAAAGTGACGTGTGATAAAAATATAGAATTTAGGTGTCTAATGTTTGCGTGAATGTGGATAATCACAACATAAGAATATATATAAACATATAAATAAAAACATATATATATGGTGTCACCATCAGAAAGGGATCCACCTTCAACCACACATGGGCCCAAAAATGTACCATAAAGTTTTATTGAAGAAAAAGTTGACATACAGAAAAATGGAGTAAGATTATAACAGTATAAGCTCTTACAATACAAAGTCACAAAGTAGAATAGGACTAGTACAATAAAGAAACCTTACTTCCATGTTGCATGTAACAGCGTTATTATAAATATATATAACTATTTCTCTACAAATCGTATACAAGGTAGAGACATCCTATGGAAATGGAAAGGAGTACTGGGATGAGATGGATATATGTTATTTTGGGACTAAAAGATGCTACATTGAGAGGGAGTTATTATGGTATGGTGTTTTATTAGGATTGGTGAGCGTACCTAAGTTTAGTCATTCATAGGATATGTGGCTTTTGAGAGGTTTTCGTATTAAATATGTAGAGGGAAAGGATGTAAGGTTGGGATTAAAATGAGATATAGGATGAGAAAAGGAAAGGATAGAGTATGGAAAAGTGAGGAGGGTAAAATAGAAGAGGGAGTAGAAGAAGAAGAGATACACCAGCTGTGTCCCCTCTGATCAACGGGGTCTCAAATGAGTGGGTTGATCTTGAAGCCAAGAGAAGCTGCTATTGTTTAGAAGAAGAAGTGTTATTTTGTGCAGGGAATACAATTTTAACAGATGTAAAGCTCTATAAGGTGAACAAGATTAACCAGTGTCTATTTTGAATAGATGCCATCTGTGCCAGTTCACTAAGAATTTGGAATGCGTTTTGTGTGCAATGCTGATGAGCTATTCAATTTTTTCAATGTAGTTTAGTCCATGAAACCATTCTTCCTTCGTTGGAATGTTAGGGGTTAGCCATTGAGATTTGATGCATTGTCTAGTTGTGTTAATCATAAACATAGTCAAAGACTTAAGATAGCGGCATTTTAGTAAGGTAGTATAGTGGAGTAAGTAAGTTGATGGGGAGAAAGCAATGCTTACTTTTGTAATCGATGAGATCACTGTGTGCACCATTCATCAGAATTCATTAATACGTGGACAAGACCACCATAGATGGAAGAATGAACCGTCTTCCGTATCACAGCGCCAACATCTGTTAGGGATGGACGGATAGAATTTATGAATTAATTCTGGTGTTCTATGCCACCGGGATAGAATTTTAAAGCTGCATTCTTGTGTGGCTACATTGAGTGAACCTTTGTGAGTGTAGTAACAGATATTTTCCCACTCGTCTTCTTTAATTTGTATGTTGAGGTCTTGCTCCCATGCTTTGCAAGCATGATCAGGGAATGCAGATTGGCCCACAAACAAAGAGGAATATAGGGCAGAGATTTAATGTCTCTGGGGTGATTTTGTTTGGGTACAACGTCGCAATTGTCAGTTAAAGCAACGCAGTGCCGAATCACAAAAAGTGCTCTGGTCCTAAAGTGGTGGGCTGAAGAGGTTAAAAGGCTATTTCCACCTCCAGCTGGGAAGATCCACTGGAAGTGACAATAATATGTGAACAACTATCTCACATCTAAATACGTTCCACCAGAGACACATATAGAACTTCAAAGAAAGTCATATAGCTAGGTCCCACCTATCTTAGGCCATATAAATTGTATTGGATCTCCCAGCCAGTTAGAGAAATATTTTTTAAATCATCAAATTGCTGCTCTTCCTGCATGTAGGTTTAACTACATGCTTGTATAATAAATAAATCCACTTTCCAATCTTCCTTCAGCAGTCAAAATGTTACTGAAACCCATACATTTTTGTTTCCCCTACAATAACAATGACATTAATTTGAACACAAGACCATCACCCACTTCGATCACCAAGTTTAATCACCATCTACCTTCCTGAGCATTTTAAAAAAATCACACAAGATTCACACAACTTTCCCCCAGAATTAACAACATTTGCCACTTGAATCTCAGTAGACTTAGGTGAAAGCAATGTAAATCTTGTGAAAAAAGTTATAAAGATATCCCTAAGAGTAGTTACTTATGTCTATTTTTGCTGTCAAATAAATATGATTGTGTATTCAATGCAGGTTTAAATAAGATAATGAAACATTTTGGGAAAAATATACAGCTTAGAAGTCCAGCACTTGAGGCCAGAATGGCAAATATCTCTACAGCCACCATGTATTTCCCTTTAGTGCTCAGATAGGCCGGGATCATGGCAATCCAGACACTGCAGAACACCAGCATGCTGAAGGTGATGTATTTGGCCTCATTAAAACTGTCCGGTAATGTCCTCACCATGAAAGCCAGAACAAAACTCACAGCTGCCAGAAACCCCATATAACCCAACACAGAGTAGAATCCAATAATGGACCCTTCATTACACTGAATGACGATCTTGTCTTTATAAGAGTGAGTGTCCATTTCCTTATAAGGGTGAGAAGAGGACAACCAAATAAGACATATTATTACTTGAATGGATGAACACACTGATACTATGGAACTGGGCAGTTTGTTTCCAAGATATTTCTTCCAATAACTGCCAGGTTTGGTGGCTTTGAAAGCGATGTAAACCATGATTGTTTTAGCAAGAAGAGAGGAGACAGCTATGGAGAAGATGACTCCAAATGTCATGACACGCAGTATACAGGTTATATCCAGTGGCTGACCAAGGAACAAGAACACACAGAGGAAGCTCAGCAAGATTGAGACAAGGAGAACAAAACTCAGATTTCTGTTATTAGCTTTGACGATAGGGGTGTTTAGATAGGAGATAAAAATCCACTTTATTAAAACAGTCACAATGCAGAGTAAAGCAGAAACTGTTTGGAATACTTTAGAAAGGCTATCAGTGTAGGAAAGGAATTCAATGAGTTTTGGAATACAGCGATCCTTCTTTTCGTTGGGCCATTCTTCCTCTGGACAATTCATACAGTTCTCACTATCTGCCAAGAGTAATACATATAACACAGATTAATTTTTATTATAATTAATGAAATAATTAATTAAACAGTCATTTGTAGAGGAGCAGTGGGAACGTAATTTGTACATATGCAGCACACTCCCTAAGGAGCTACTGAGTGTAGACCCTTGAGTTTAATCTGGTATATGGACTGTTGATATTATAACGTTATCCTCTCTGCCACACTCCTAACAATGAGTTAGATGACACCAAATTGAGTAGAATCTGTAGTTTAACCACCAACCACTCAGATCAGCTTAACTGCTTGCCGACCGCCTCACATAGGAGTACGACAGCAAAGGGGCTCTCCTGTGCTGGATCACATATTAGATACATAATAGTTTAGATCACATATTAGATACATAATTCAGCATCATTCAGCACGGTAGGGGCCGTGCCATTGCGCTTGCAATGCTTTCATTAGTCATGTTGATGTGGACACGGGCCTCATCCCCACAACCATGGCCGGTGGTTGTGGGGGTCTGTGGGAAGAGGGCTTCAGGAGGGGGGTGCTCCCCCCTTTCCTGACCTGTCGGGCTGCATGCTCAGATAAGGGTCTGGTATGGGCTGGGGGGGAGGGGCACATCGTTTTTCTCTTAATTTTTTTTTTTTTTAATAGCAGGGTCGGCAATTGCAACCGTAAGTCAATTTAAATGTCATTTCATGCATTTTTTTTTTATTATAAATGTAATTTATATGGTATTTGCTGCAGCATGTTCTATACATGGTACAGATTCACCACTTTACGGACAAACTAAGGGGACCCCCATGAACTATATTTAAAGCAATTTTTCATTTTCATTGTTTCACTTACAGTGGGGTTCCCACTTTAAGTGAAACAATAAAAATGAAAATTCCTTTAAATATAGTGTCTGGGGGTCCCCTTAGTCTGCCTATAAAGTCACACATCTGTAGCATATATAGAACATGCTGCAGCAAAATTTACATTAAAAAAGAAAAAAATGCATGAAATGACATTTAAATTGCCAGTAATATAATACCATTGTCGGCAAAAGAAAAATGTTTAAAAAAATGGCGTTGGGTCCCCCCCCCATCAATCCTAGGCCCTTCGGGTCTGGTATGGATTTTTAGGGGAACCCCATGCCAAAATAAACAAAACAACATGGGGGCCTGCTAAAATCCCTAGAAGACCCTTATCCGAGCATGCAGCCTGGAATGCCAGGAAATGGGGTACATGCGAACGCCACCCCTCTTTAAAAATACCAGACCGCATGCCCTCAACATGGGAGGGTGGGTGCTTTTGTGAAGGAGGGCACTGCCCCTGCACCCCAAAGCACCTTGTCCTCACTTTCCCCATCCAACAAATACGAAGTGGATAAAAACCAAGAAACAGATAGAGAAAGAGAAATCGGAAAAAAGATGGAATGAAAGAAAGAGAAAAAAAGAAAAAAGAAAAGGGGGGGGGAGAAGGGGTGGGGGAGGGGAAGGGCAAGGGTTTCAGCGCCAAGGGGAGCAGACTGTTCATTCACTCCAGAATAACCCATAAGGGTTAATTGCAGTTGACTGTAAAGGCAGAGTGGGTCAAGTTACTTCCCGCAGGTAGGCCTCCGTTCCAGTAAAGTATCTCAAGGGTCTCCATTTTTCCCTGAACTGTTCTTCCGTGTTGGACAAGGAGGCGGTCAACTTCTCCATTAGGGGAATATGATTGACCTTGGAGTACCACAGGGCTTTGGTTGGGGGCTGAGTCTGTTTCCATAAAGCCGTGACACAAGCCCTCACTGCATTGAGTAATTGCATGGTTAGGGGTTTCTTGTATTTCCGAAGAGGCCTCCCAGTCAGGTGGAGAAGACAAGCGGCCGGATCATTGCCTAAGTCGACCGTCATCAGGCTATTGATGGTGGATGTCACCTCCTACCAGAAGGGCCGCAGAGCGGAGCATGACCAGAATATATGAAAAATCATGCCCCCCTCCGCTCCACACTGCCAACATTCATCAGGTGAGGCCCTGTTCATCCGATGAAGCACCCGAGGTACCCTATACCATCTGGTGAAGACCTTATACCCCACCTCCTGGTACTGGCTCACCATGGATGATTTATGTGCCAGGAGGAGAATTTTGTTGATCTGAGAGGGAGTGAATTGCCTATCCAATTCCCTTTCCCACCGCCGGACAAAGATCGGGGGTGGTTCGCCTGTGGTATCTGATAAAAACCCATACAGGAGGGCCAAAGTATGTCTGACGGGCTCTCCGGACCTACACAGCATCTCGAAGGGGGTGAGGTCACGGGGTACGTAGTGGGTCTTCTGTAAGGACTGCAGAAAATGTTTAATTTGGTATGAACTTAGGTCCTCTAACGGTGGGTGCAACAGCCCAGCAATATTTGCCAGGGAGGGAAGTCCACCCCACGGCCAGATATCTCCTACCTGCGATTTCTCCTGGTGTGCTAACCTCCTTACCCCTCTGCTTGTAAGACCGGGGATAAAGTCCGAGTTGCTGATGACCAGCGGAGATGGGAGTGTGGCTAGGTTGGAGGAAAGGAAAATCGCTCCCACTACCTCCAAAGTCAGCGGGTGTTCTGTCATATCCCCCAGGGGCCGTGACTGAAGCCAAAGCGATGACAAGAGGGGCAGGGTGCATCTTCAATTTCCACTGTTTGGATTCAGCATTACAGTGCCAGTCCACCACACGTGAGAGGTGGACGGCCCTGAAATACCTGAACACATAGGGGAACCCCAAGCCCCCTTTCACCTTTGGTAGCGGGATCTACGAGACCATATAAAATCTTGGAACAGCGCATGTAGTTGTTTGAAGAACCCCTGCGGGATCCGGATTGTAATGGCTTGCATAATGAACAGAACCCTCAGGAAGATGGTCATCTTAACTGCTGCGCAGTGCCCAAACCACATCAAAGTCGGTGTGTGCCAGTGTTGGAGTTCCGTTTTCAGTTTGTGGAGTAAGGGAATAAAATTGGCAGAGTACAAATCCGCTAAGTCGGAGGTGACGTTTATCCCTAGGTATTTAATAGGGGCACTCGTCCAATTGAACGCGAATGATGAGCGCAGCCTGTGAACCTCAGATGAAGGGGTCGTTATATTCAGGGCTGCGGACTAAGCCATATTGATCTTATAATTTGAAAGTTCCCCATACACCCATAATGCCTCAACGATGTTCGGCAAGGAAATACCTGGGAAGGAAATAAAGAAGATCAAGTCGTCAGCATAAGCTGCGACTTTATGGTGCCCTGAGGACTTCCGCAGCCCCGTAATGTCGGGATTCCCCCTGACTGTACAAAGAACAGGGGGGACAGGGGGCAACCCTGCCGCGTCCCGTTCCCCAGAGAAAAATAGTCTGAACGCTGACAGGCGCTGAAGGGAAGGAGTAAAGGGAGAGTATATAACTGAGCATGTTAGGGCCCAAACCTATATGTGACAGGGTGGCCCGCATAAAGTGCCAGGCCACCCTGTCAAATGCTTTCTCTGCATCGGTTGAAAGCAGCAGGAATGGTTCCCTTGTCCTGCTTGCAGAGTGAATGAGATTGAGTACCCAGATGGTGTTGTCCCATGCTTCTCTCAAAGGTACAAAGCCCTCTTGGTATAGGTGCATGAGTGTCAGGATGTGTGGAAGAAGTCTGTTTGATAGAGTTTTTGAGAAGAGCTTCAAGTCTATATTAAGTAGAGCAATTGGGCAATAGCTCCCGCACTGGGCCAGATCCTTTCCTTCTTTATGTATCAGCGTAATGTATGCTCTTAAGGAGTCTACTGGAAGTACACCCTCCCTCATCAGCGCATTATAGGTAGTTAAAAAATGCGGAGTTAGAATGGAGGCGAATGTTTGGTAATAAATCACTGTAAAGCCATCAGGCTCAGGGGCCTTGTGTGGTTTAGTCTGAGCCAGAGCTGCGCTGAACTCTTCGGTTGAGATCTCAACTTCCAGAGCATCCGCTAGCTCCTGAGTTAGTGATGGCATCCCAGACATTGCTATGCATCTCCTGGCAGAGGCTGTCCATGCTGCAACCTCTTCCTGTGATAGGTCGGGGTGCAGATTGTACAACTGCCTGTAGAAATCATAGAGCTCCTGAGCGATCCCTTTGGAAGTGTGAATTCCCGTCCCCCTTATGTTGACTATATGCGGAATGAAGGTGCGCTTCCGCGGACCGCGAAGGGCTCTGGCCAGCAATGACCCAGGTTTTTTTGGAAAATTCAAATAGCGAGCGCCGTGCACACTCGAGGCGGCATACAGCTTCTTAATAGAGCAAGGCATTCAATGCCTCTCTAGCCTTGGTCAGTTCAAGAAGGTGGGCTTCTGCCAAAGACCTTTTATGTTGCAACTCTAATGAGCGCACCTGGAATGTGAGCTGATCTATCTGACTGGCCCTATCCCTTTTCCTCCGAGCCCCCTGTCTAATCAGAACACCCCGCACCACGCATTTGTGCGCTTCCCAAATCGACGCAGGGGATATAGACGGGTCGGAATTGTTGGCAAAATATTCATAGTGTACCTGAGCTAGTTCTTGACGGATCTCTGGGACCTGTAGCAGGGACTCATTAAGCCTCCAAGTGGGTGGGCTGGTGGGTGCCTCTCCCCAACTCAGCGTAAGATGGATCGGTGTGTGATCCGAGAGGGATATAACATCAATCTGAGAGG
Source organism: Glandirana rugosa (assembly GCA_018402905.1). NCBI lineage: Eukaryota > Metazoa > Chordata > Amphibia > Anura > Ranidae > Glandirana > Glandirana rugosa. The sequence goes on from BLSH010307607.1 coordinate 84,054, forward strand.
AGGTGACTAGAGGTAGATCTTTGTGCTGGATCAGAAAAAAATCTATCCTGGAGTATGTGTGGTATACGGGAGAATAATGGATATAATCCCTGTCTCCGGGGTGCATGATTCTCTATGGGTCAACCAGGTTCAAGTTAAAAAGTTCCACCTTCAGCTTTTTCAGATAAGAATACGAAAGGTGCGAAGCCCCTCGGCAGACGTCCAATAAGGGTTCTGGGGAAAAGTTGAAATCCCCACCTAACAGAAAGGTACCCTCCTGGAAATCCAACAAAACAGGGACCAAGGCCCGCAAAAAGTCGAGCTGGTCAGAATTGGGGAAGTAGATGTTTGCAGTGGTATCTCCAATCTTCCCCTTCACCAAGAGGTATCGCCCCATGGGGTCAACCCACTCCTGCATAAAGGTCCAAGGTACTGATTTGGCCAAGAGTATACTGACCTCCTTTGAACGGGTTAGGGGTGATGGAGCATGGTACCCGGTGGGAAAGTCTCAGTTGGAGAGCCTGGGAACCGCCTGCTGCTTGAAATGGGTTTCCTGGAGGAACACTACCTGTGAGCGCAGCCCTTTGATCTCTGCCAGTAGTCTGGATCTCTTTTCTGGAGTAGCCAAACCTCTCACATTCCAGGAGGTGACCTTATATTCAACCCCACGAGGGTGGCGCCGTGCCTCCCCAGGAGGAATTCTATTATGAACCCCTACCCAGGGGGAAAGAAGAAAAAAAAAAAAAGGAGGGAGGAGGGAGGGGGCCTGAGGGGAATAAAGGGGAGGGAGAGAAAAGAGAGCAAGAGAAAGTACTTATATGGTAGACCGAATATGAGGCAGAGAGAAATTAAGACAGAGAAGAAGAATGCGAGCCTCGCATTCCGGGGGGAGAGATAGAGGGAACCAACCAGATGTGAAGAAACAAGAAAGGTAGAAAATCACCTAAGATCAATTTACTAAAGCCTTGCACTTCACGTGCAGCCTATTGGTGGGGAGTGGAAGGCTGACTCTGTAAAGCGGTAGGAGACGTGCGGACAGGGAGAGCCTAAAACAAATCCTAGGATGAAGACCTCAATAAACTGATGCTCCCCCCAGGAGAGAAGTCTCCCCCGCTCCCCAAAGGGAGGAGCACTGATAACCCGTGTACCTGCACCATGGCGGAGTCCTTCCAAGCAGCAGAGGAGGCACGCACCATCCACTCCCTCCGCGGAGGTATTAGGTTCACATCACCATCTATTCACAACAGATCATTGGACATATAACACTGAGGGACCCGTCTTCCTGTCCCCCGCATATCAAAAAGAAAAGAAAAGGTTCCGGCTCCTCTCCCCACCACTCCAACCAGAAAAAGGCTTCTCCAGGCTGGGAGCATACCATTTAAAACAGTAATAATAACATACTGATGACAGGCTGCTGTGAGCAAAGCAGTGAACCATCTAAACCAATCTACTAGAGGCCTGGCCGACCCGGAGACCCCCTGTCCTCTCGGACCAGCGTACCCCCAGAAAACGGCCAGGTCCCCAGCAGGACTTCCCGGTATAAGACACAGTAAGGGCACCAGCCTCCCCCAGGAGCTCGTGTTACCCCAGATTCCACCCGTACCGCCGGGAAGCTTCGGCGCCCCCCCGCCTGCCAAGCCAAACATAAAATAAATAAATAAACAGGGTGGGCCGTTCAAGTACAATTGCAGCTGGGTGGGCCACAAGACCCCCCCAGGGCACATACAAAGGGGGAATTGAGCTAAGGCAGGAGAAGGGGGATTGGACCTCCCGCCCTAAGGACAGGAGCAATTGAAATTTGGGTGTTGGCGGCGAGGAGAAGGGCTGAAGCCTAACCCCCCTGACTAAAGATATGCTCCACTAAATAAAAACGTAATCCGCCTCAAACACATCGTTCTCTACCCCGCTCACCAGGGGGTCCCTCCCTGGAACCATTCGTGTACTTTTATGCCAACGTATGTCTTCAGTCTCCCAGGGGAACAAATAGCAAGCTAAAGTAGGGGGTGAGGGACTGAAAATCCTGACCCAAACACTGGGGCAGTCAATGTTTGGGCACTGGCGGCGGGGGTGAGGAACCGAAACCCATCCCATACAAGGCAAAAACATAAAGCATACGTAAAGCATTATCCTAATCGGAACACAGTGAGGCTTGCCAGCTGGTGGCCTGGTGTTAGGAAGAGAATCTGTGGCTAAATTGGACTTCCTGCACCTATGCACGCATGTCTTGGATCTGCTACCCAGCGCATGGGTCACTAAGGGTTAACAGTAGTGTTGAGCGAACCCGGACTGTAGCGTTCGGGTCTGTACCGAACTTTGGGGTGTCCGGGACCCGGACCCGAACATGGACATTTCAAAAAACGTTCGGGTTCGGGTTCTGGGTTCTGGTAGTTGATCACGCATGTTGAATAGCTACAGGGCAGCCAATCAACAAGTGTTTCACCGATTTGCCCTTAGAAGCCATCACAGCCATGCCTACTAATGGTATGGCTGTGATTGGTCAGTGCATCATGTGACCCAGCCTCTATATAAGCTGGAGTCACTTGATGCTGCAGTCACATGCTCTCTGAGACTCTGAATAGTATAAGGAAGAGGAAGCTGCCAGCGTTTTTGTGAGGGACAGATTGCAGACATTTTAACATCTGATCCTGCATCCTGAGATTACTACTACTGTTGCTCTGAGGGACAGATTACAGAAATTTGATTTCACATACTGCTGCTTTGAGTGATAGATTGCAGATCAAACTCTGCATAACACAGCGGTCGCTACAATCGTACACAACGATCAGATTGTGGGAGTAATTTGAGATTTCACATACTGCTGCTTTGAGTGACAGATTGCAGATCAAACCCTGCCTAACAGAACGATCGTTACAATCGTACACAACAATCAGATTGTGGGATTGTACACAACAATAAGATTGTGGGAGTAATTTGAGATTTCACATACTGCTGCTTTGAGTGACAGATTGCAGATCAAACCCTGCCTAACACAACGATCGTTACGATCGTACACAACGATCAGATTGTGGGATCGTACACAACAATCAGATTATGGGAATAATTTGAGATTTCACATACTGCTGCTTTGAGTGACATATTGCAGATCAAACCCTGCATTACACAACAATCTGACTGCACTAGGTAGAGGCTTCTGCTTAGAGGGACAGATTATTGTTCAAAAATCATTGCCTACTCCTATAGGGCCAGGTTCCAGCTGTTGCTGTAAGTGACAGATTATTTATTGTTCAAAAATCATCTCCTAGTTCTAAAGGGAGAGCTTCCAGCTGTTGCTGAAAGTGACACATTATTGTTCAAAAATCATCTCCTAGTTCTAAAGGGAGAGCTTCCAGCTGTTGCTGAAAGTGACACATTATT
>BLSH010307607.1:119082-138066 GCA_018402905.1 Glandirana rugosa
GCAATAGGGAGAGGTTTCTGCTGCTGGTGAAATGGACAGATTGGTTTTCTAAAATCATATCATACTGGAAAAAGGAGAGGTTCCTGCAGCTGGTGTGAGGGACAGATTAGTGTTCTAAAATCATATAATACTGGTATATGGAGAGGTTCCTGCTGATGGTGTGAGGGACAGATTAGTGTTCTAAAATCATATTATACTGCTATAGGGAGCCATTCCTTCTGCTGCTGTGGGGGACAGATTAGTGTTCTAAAATCATATCATACTGGTATAGGGAGAGGTTCCTACTGCTGGTGTGAGGGACAGATTAGTGTTCTAAAATCATCTCATACTGCAATAGGGAGAGGTTTCTGCTGCTGGTGAAATGGACAGATTGGTTTTCTAAAATCATATCATACTGGAAAAAGGAGAGGTTCCTGCAGCTGGTGTGAGGGACAGATTAGTATTTTAAAATCATATCGTACTTGTATAGGGAGAGTTTCCTGATGCTGCTGTGAGGGACAGATTAGTGTTCTAAAATAATATCATATTGCTATAGGGAGAGGTTCCTGCTACTGGTGTGATGGGCAGATTAGTGTTCTAAAATCATATCATACTGGTATAGGGTAGGGTTCCTGCTGTGAGGGACAGATTAGTGTTCCAAAATCATATCATACTGGTATGGGGAGAGTTTCCTGCTGCTGCTATGAGGGACAGATTCGTTTTCTAAAATCATATCATACTGGCATAGGGAGAGGCTCCTGCTGCTGGTGTGAGGGACAGATTAGTGTTCTAAAATCATAGCATACTGGTATAGGGAGAGGTTCCTGCTGCTGCTGTGAGGGACAGATTAGTGTTCTAAAATCATATAATATTGGTATAGGGAGAGTTTCCTGCTGCTGGTGTGAGGGACAGATTAGTGTTCTAAAATCATAGCATACTGATGTAGGAAGAGGTTCCTGCTGCTGGTGAGGGACAGATTGGTTTTCTAAAATCATATCATACTAGTATAGGGAGAGGTTCCTGCAGCTGGTGTGAGGGACAGATTAGTATTTTAAAATCATATTGTACTTGTATAGGGAGAGTTTCCTGATGCTGTTGTGAAGGACAGATTAGTGTTCTAAAATCATAGCATACTGGTATAGGGAGAGGTTCCTGCTGCTGCTGTGAGGGACAGATTATTGTTCCAAAATAATATCATATTGCTGTAGGGAGAGGTTCCTGCTACTGGTGTGAGTGGCAGATTAGTGTTCTAAAATCATATCATACTGGTATAGGGAGAGGTTCCTGCTGCTGCTGTGAGGGACAGATTAGTGTTCCAAAATCATATCATACTGGTATGGGGAGAGTTTCCTGCTGCTGCTGTGAGGGACAGATTGGTTTTCTAAAATCATATCATACTGGCATAGGGAGAGGCTCCTGCTGCTGGTGTGAGGGACAGATTAGTGTTCTAAAATCATAGCATACTGGTATAGGGAGATGTTCCTGCTGCTACTGTGAGGGACAGATTAGTGTTCTAAAATTATCTCATACTGGTATAGGAAGAGGTTCCTGCTGCTGCTGTGAGGGATAGATTAGTGTTCTAAAATCATATCATACTTTAATAGGGAGAGGTTCCCGCTGTTGGTGTGAGGGACAGATTAGTGTTCTAAAATCATCTCATACTGCTATAGGGAGAGGTTCCAGCTGCTGCTGTGAGGGACAGATTTGTGTTCTAAAATCATATAATACTGTTATAGGGAGAGGTTCCTGCTGCTGGTGTGAGGGACAGATCAGTGTTCTAAAATCATATCATACTGCTATAGGGAGAGGTTCCTGTTGCTGGTGTGAAGAACAGATTAGTGTTCTAAATTCATCTCATAATACTATAGGGAGAGGTTCCTGCTGCTGTTGTGGGGGACAGATTAGTGTTCTAAAATCATATCATACTGGTATAGGTTGAGGTTCCCCCTGCTGGTGTGAAGTATGGATGAGTGTTCTAAAATCATCTCCTACTGGTTTAGGGAGAGGTTCCTGCTGCTGCTGTGAGGGACAGATTAGTGTTCTAAAATCATATCATACTGCTATAGTGAGAGGTTCCTGCTGCTGGTGGGAAGGACTGATCATTGTTCTAAAATCATATCATACTGGTATAGGGAGAGGTTCCTGCTGCTGGTGTGAGGGACAGATTAGTGTTCTAAAATCATATCATACTGGTTTAAGGAGAGGTTCCTGCTGATGCTGTGAAGGACAGATTAGTGTTCTAAAATCATTTCATACTGCTATAGGGAGAGGTTCCTGCTGCTGGTGGGAAGGGCAGATCATTGTTCTAAAATCATATCATACTGGTATAGGGAGAGGTTCCTGCTTCTGGTGTGAGGGACAGATTAGTGTTTTAAAATCATATCATACTGGTGTAGTGAGAGGTTCTTGCTGCTAGTGTGAGGCACATATTAGTGTTCTCAAATCATATCATACTGGTATAGGAATAGGTTCTTGCTGCTAGTGTGAGGGACAGATTAGTGTTCTAAAATCATCTCATACTGGTATAGGGAGAGGATCCTGCTGCATCTATATTGTTGCTTAAAAAAAAAAAAGAATAATAATTTATTATTCTTTTTTATTATTATTAATAAATTGTGCTACACAGTACATTTGCACCTTGCTGTGCATTTCTTGTACAAAATTAAAAAGTGTGTTGAAATTGCTGGTTTAAAAATAATCTAAAATTGTGCTAAATAGAACATTTGCGTCCAGAATGAGGAGAGTGTCAAATAAGGGACGTGGTCGTCGTCATGGTGCTGCTGGTGTTGGTGGTGTTGGTGAAGCTCCTGCTGCAAGGAGAGGACGTGGTCGATTTGTGCCAGCTACACACACAAGTGAAACACCTTCCTCAGGTGCGAGTAGCTGACAGAACCTTCAACATTATATGGTAGGCCCGAATGGTGCTCAACAAATGGTGAGGCCAGAACAAATGCAGGCGATAGTAGATTGGGCGGCTGACAATGCCTCCAGTTCCTTCACATTGTCTCCCACCCGGTCCCTTACTGAAAGCTCAGAGTTGGCACCTGAACCCCATGGCCACCTGTCTTTTACCTCAGCCCCTTGTAAATCAGCCAAGCAGTCTGAGCCCCAAGTCATGCAGCAGTCTCTTATGCTTTTTGATTACTCTGCTGTTGTGCATTCCGTGAGCCATCCACATAGCCCTGCCGCAGAAGTGGAAGACATTGAGTGCACCGATGCCCAACCACTTTTGTTACAGGATGGGGACATGGAAACACCACCGCAGCACGTCTCTGATGATGACGAAACAAAAGTGCAGACTGCTGTGGCTTGGCACAGTGTGCAGACTGACAAGGAGGACAGTGGTGAAGAATGGGTGGAAGATGATGTGAAGAATAGATCCCACATGGAATGAAGGTCATGAAAGTAACGTGTGCAGTTTGGAGGAAGGGGTGGTGGTCGCACAGAGGCACCAGCACAGCAAAAGAGGAAGCAGGTTGCAAAAGCGGAGCGACCGTCCCCTAGACAGTACGCCTGCTACTAGCCATCGCACCCAGGGTCCTAGCACACCAAAGGCAGCTCAAAGGCATTCCCCGGCGTGGCAGTTCTTTACACAATGTGCTGACTACAAGACACGAGTGGTTTGCACGCTTTGCAATGAGAGCCTGAAGTGTGGCATAAATGTTCTAAACCTGAGCACAACCTGCATGACCGGGCATCTAAATGCAAAGCACAAGCTTCAGTGGAATAAGTACCTCAAAATCCATGAAAGTTTTCGATCTCCTCCTGCTTCCTCTTCTGCTGCTGCCTCGGCCCTTCCTCCACCTCTACAGCGCCAGTGTCACCTGCCACCCAGCAAACAGACGATGTGACAGCAAAGCCACCATGTCCGCCACCGTCCCCAAGCATTTCCACACCAAAGTCCCATGGAAGCTTACAGCTGTCCATCTCCCAAACACTGGAGAGAAAGAGGAAGTACCCTCCTACCCACTGGCAATCCCTGGCCCTGAATGTCAGCATTTCAAAATTCCTGGCCTTTGAAATGCTGTCATTCTGTCTGGTGGACACGGACAGTTTTAAAAACCTGATGGCGGTGGCTGTCCCACAGTACATGGTTCCCAGCCGCCACTACTTTTCCAGGCGAGGCATTCCTTCCCTGCACAAACAAGTTGGGGACAAGATCAAGTGTGAACTGCGCAATGCCATTTGTGGCAAGGTCCACATAACCACTGATACATGGACCAGTAAGCACGGGCAGGGACGCTATATCTCGCTAACTGCACACTGGGCAAATGTAGTGGCGGGTGGGCCTGAGGCGGTTAGCAGTTTGGCGCATGTCCTTCCACCACCCAGGATTGCAGGGCATTTCTCTTTGTCTCCTGTTGCCTCCTCCTCCTACTGCACTTCCTCCTCCTCTACCACCTCCTCATCCGGTCACCTTTACACCTTCACCACCAACTTCAGCACATCCAGTGAGAAAAGACAGCAGGCTGTTTTAAAACTGATATGTTTGGGGGATAGACCCCACACTGCGCAGGAGCTGTGGATGGGCATTGAACAACAGACCGATGAGTGGTTGTTGCCACTGAGCCTCAAGCCCGGCCTGGTGGTGTGTGGTAATGGGTGAAATCTCATAGCAGCTCTGGGCCTTGCTGGTTTGACGCACATCCCTTTCCTGGCGCATGTGCTGAATTTGGTGGTGCAGAAATTTCTAAAAAACTACCCGGATATGTCAGTGCTGCTGCACAAAGTGCTGGCCGCCTGTGTGTGCTTTCTGCATTCTCACCCTGCTGATTTTCGCCTGTCTGCCCTGCAGCGGAACTTCAGCCTTCCCGCTCAACGCCTCCTATGCAACGTACCCACAAGGTGGAATTCCACCTTGCACATGCTGGAGAGAATGTGCGAGCAGCAGCAGCCATTAGTCGAGTTTCAGCTGCAGCACGCATGGGTCAGTCGCTCTGCGGAACAGCACCACTTCACCACCAACGAGTGTGCCTCCATGTGAGACCTGTGTACCATATTGCGGTGTTTCGAGTACTCCACCAACATGGCCAGTGCCGATGACGCTGTTCTCAGCGTTACTATCCCACTTCTATGACTCCTTGAAAAAACACTTCGGGCAATGATGGAAGAGGATGTGGCACAGGAGGAAGAGGAGGAGGAAGAGTGGTCATTTCCATGGTTATCAGGCCAGTCATTCACAAGTGGCTCAGAGGATGGGTTCCTACACCAGCATAGGCCAGGTAAAACATTTTTTTCAAGCCAGGGCACAGTTCTGGAGGATGAGGATGATGAGGAGGAGGAGGAACCGTATTCACAGCAGTGTGGCACCCAACGCAGCTCGTGGGAATCACTGGAGCATGGCTTGGTGGGATAAGGAGGACACAGATGATACACCTCCCACAGAGGACAGCTTGTCTTTGCCTCTGGGCAGCCTGGCACACGTGAGCGACATGCTGCAGTGCCTGCGCAATGACAGCCGAGTTGCCCACAATGTAACTTGCTGATTACTGGCTGGCCACCCTGCTGGATCCCCGTTACAAGGACAACGTGCCATCTTTAATTCCCTCACTGGAGCGTGAGAGGAAGATGCGCGACTACTAGCGCATGCTGGTAGACGCGCTGCTGAGGGCATTCCCAAATGACACAGGGGGCTCAGTGGAAGCACAAGGCGAAGGCAGAGGAGGAGGAGGAGGAGGAAGAGGTCGCCAGCTGTGGCACCGCCAGCACCCCAGAAGGCAGGCTTATCATGGCCAAAATGTGGAAAAGCTTTGTCAGCAGCACGCCACAACAAACAGCACCACCAGATGATAGGCAACGTCTTAGCAGGAGGCAGAATTTCAGCAACATGGTGGAACAGAATGTGTGCACACACCTACACGTACTGACTGATGGATCTGCCCCATTCAATTTCTGGGTCTCCAAATTGGGCACATGGCCTGAGCTTGCCCTTTATGCCTTGGAGGTGCTGGCCTGCCCTGCAGCCAGTGTATTGTCTGAACGTGTGTTTAGCACGGCAGGGGGCGTTATCACAGACAAGCGCAGCCCTCTGTCCGCAGCCAACATGGACAAGCTAATGTTTATTAAAATGAACCAGGCATGGATCCCACAAGACTTGCCTGTACCTTGTGCAGAATAGACATTTAGACCGACCTCACACAGCCATTGGTATACTTTTTTTTTTTTAATATATCTCAATATTTTGGGGGCTACTCCAATTAGAAAAAAACAACCAAAGAAACAAAAAACAGTGTTTGCTACCTCCTCCACTGCCACGTCCACCTATACCGCCACGGTGACCGCCTCCTTATCCTCCTACTCCACATCCACCTCCATCCACCTCCTCCACCTCCTCCTCCATTTTTATTTTTTTTTATATGTGATTTTAAGTTATTTCCCTATCCACATTTGTTTGCGGTTCACTTGTCCTTTTCTTGCCCCCATTTTGCTTCCTTTTGCAGCCCTCTAGCCCTTTCCAGGGCTTTTTTAGAGGCATTTTTGTGCCCAAAAGTTCGGGTCACCATTGACTTCAATGGGGTTCGGGGTTAAGTTTGGGTCAAGTTCGGTGCTGAACCCAAACTTTTTCGCGAAGTTCGGCCGAACCCGCCGAACCCAAACGTCCAGGTGTTCACTCAACTCTACTCATAATGCCTCATAGAATATATTTTGGGATGTTTGCTTTTCAAAATGGGGTAATTTTGTGGGTAATTCTATTGTCCTGGTGCTGCAGGGTCTTCCAAAGTGTAATAGGTGGTTAGTAAATCGTATGTGTAATTTATGCTTCTAGAACGCCTGACGATGCTCCCTGCATGTTGGACCTCTCTATGTGGCCAGGCTGTGTAAAGGTCTCACACATGTGGTATCACCATACTCAGGATGAGTAGCAGAATATATTTTGGGGGGTAATTTTTGTTATGTACATGCTATGTGTTAGAAATATCTTATAAATTGATCACTTTGTGTAAAAATAAAAGCGTTTTCATTTTCTTTCTACATTTTTCGAACACTTGTGGAAAAAAATGAACCATTCAAAAGACTCATAATGCCTCATAGATTATACGTTGGGGTGCTTGCTTTCCAACATGGGGTAATTTTGTGAGTAATTCTATTGTCCTGGTGCTGCAGGGTCTTCCAAAGTGTAATAGGTGGTTAGTAAATCTTATGTGTAATTTATGCTTCTAGAACGCCTGACGATGCTCCCTGCATGTTGGACCTCTCTATGTGGCCAGGCTGTGAAAAAGTTTCACACATGTAGTATCGCCATACTTGGGACGAGTAGCAGAATGTATTTTGGGGTGTAATTAGAAGTATGGATATGCTGTGTGTGAGAAATAACTTGATAACAATTCTGTGCAAAAAAAAAAGAATGATAATTTCTTAATTTTCCCAAGAATTGTGGGGAAAAAGTACAACTTCAAAAAACACGCCATGCGAAGTGCGCATGTGCGGGAGCTCTGAGATGGTTGGATGATCAAGGAGCTCCGCACCTACACCGGCTGGCAGCACCTCTAGCCCCGTCTGAGATCACAAAAGAGGATCCATGCAAGAAGGAGACGAACCCCCCAAGTGAGGAGAGCACTGCAGCAGCCCAGTCGAAGCTCCAGAGGGCTTTTACAATGTAGAGGTACACCCCTCTTATCCAGCCGGGGTGTACCAATATGGCCACGGCCGTGGCCTAACAACACGGACGGCCCCTATGGCGAGGGAGAAGCCTCTCCAATACCCACAAACAGCCTCAGCCTGGCCCAGCACCCACACACAGGTGGAGGAGAACCCCCCAAGGTGATTCTTTCCAGTGGAAAAGGGGAGATACGGTGCACACTAACATCCTTGGGTGGACCAAGATGGCCGCAGCTGCGGCCTAACATAACGAGCGATCCCTCACAGCAAAGAGGAGCTCCCCCAACTACTCCTCATTAGCATCCTCGGTCTGACCCAGTAACCAGAATAAAGGGGTTGGGGGCCCTCACAAGTGACTCTCCCCTGCTTGTAAGCGAGACAGAGAGAGTTTTGCAAGCCCAGGGTGGACCAAGATGGGCGCTGATAAGGCCTAATAGAAGTCTTAATATACCAGCTTGCTTATCCTCTATATAAAGTATATGCCAGGGTTGGGAGCAAGTCTTTACAGGACTAAATAGAGCTACTTGAGACCAGGCGCATTAACAACGCCAAGACGCTACAAACTACAGACCCTCACACCTATAAACCACATACAAAGCTCATCAGGGACGGTAGGAGATCTTCAGCACTGTAGTGCAACCTTCCTTACCAGAAACCTACAAAAAAAGGAGTTTATAAGAAGACATAGCCTACGAATCTTGGTGTGGCCAATCCCTGGAGCAGAGGGGAGGCATCTCAGTAGTTTATGAGGCCCTCACTCAGATAATGGATAAGACTCCATACATGAAGCAGTGGGAGGAGGATCTCCAGATCTCATGGGACCTAGAAACATGGTGCGGAGCACTATCCAACTCCTCCCGAGGCATCCTGAATACGGTCCTCATGGAGGCCAGCATCAAAGTCATTACTAGATGGTATCTCACTCCATCTAAACTAGCTCGCATCTATCCCAAGGCTAACCCACACTGCTTCAGAGGATGCGCTCTGCTCGGCACAATGCCGTTTATCTGGTGGGAATGCCCGAGGATTAGACCCTTTTGGAGAAGAATTTTCAATCTTATTGTAAAACTCACCAAGTCTCTGGTCCCTAGATCCCCTGGGATCGTCCTTCTTAAAGCTCAAATTCCACACATGTCAAAACCCAATAGGAAATTGGTTCATTTCGTATTAATTGGAGCTAAAATCACCATTGCCAAATCCTGGAAAAAACCAAGGGTGTCTTTTGCAGCAACAGTTCGGAAAATCTCTTGGATCATGTCTCAGGAGAAGATGGCCAGTATCTTATCAGATACTACAAAACGGTTTGAGGGGATTTGGGAGCCATGGGCAGATTACATAGGGGTATCCTTCGTACCGGGTCTTACCCCCCAGTCAGACAGAATTAACCCGATCTAAATCAAGGTGCATCTTCTCTCTTTTCCCTTCCTCCTTTCTCTCTCTTCATCTCTTTTTCCTTCTCTCATTACCAATGTTTCATACTATGTCTTATATTAGTTACTGTTGGCTTTTTGTTTTTTGTTTTCCTTCGTTGCACTTAACTGATACCATTAGGAGCCCGTCACCCCAGCTTTGGGGTTGTCATTTATAGATACCCTATACTTGAATCTTCATAAGAAACGGGATGCAGGCCAGTGTTCCAATTGATCTTCTATCCGTTATGGGGTGCCTGGATGCTGGAGACTCACCGGTTTCTCACTCGGGTATTTAAAGCTCCCTGTTATGTTGTTCGGCTGTGTCTTAGAACAATTTCCCCCTGTTAGATTAAGTGTTGGGTTTTACTTTTGTGGTATCAACAATGTTATTCTATTATAGGGCTTGATCATTCTATCTTTATACGGGTGCAAGTTGGGTTTTGTGATTTGTAAAACCTCAATAAAATCTCTGAAAGAAAGAAAATTGGGTAGTGTTGCCTCATTCCCCTGCCACAGCTTGACCCCATACGGGTTGGTTTGGGGTATGGAGTAACACCCATCAATACGTGCCTAGCATAAATCGTATTACTATGACTTTTTTTGCACCTCATAGTTGCTTCTCATGTATAATATCGATCCTCCTGCGTGAGAACCCGTATGCCTTACCCAATTAGATGTACGTCAAATTACATTTTAAATGTTGATTCATATATCTTTCTTGTTTCTTGCACGAAAATATTCAATAAAAACTATTGAAATAAAAAGCAGATTTCAACAATCTTGGTTCCAGAATGGACGCTATCGAACAGAAACTGGACTTTACTGTGGCCAGAACTAACCAAAACTCTGACCACTTACAAGTCTTACAGGACCAACTGGATACTGCCCTGGCAAGAATAGACGACCTTGAAAACAGATCACGACGATACGATTTCAGGGCGAGAGGCCTCCCGGAGAGCATCACCGAAATTTCTCCTGCGATTCAGGATCTGATTCAATCTGTCATTCCAAGTGTTCCTAAACATAGGCTCGAATTGGACAGAGCTCACAGGGCATTGGGGCCCCGTAGAAAAGATGGCTCCCCCAGGGACATCATTGTCAAACTGCATTTTTATGCCATCAAAGAGGAACTGATGAGAGCCTCCCGATCCAACCCTCACATTTCTTGCATGGGTCACCAAGTACAGATCTTTGCGGATTTATCCCCAAACACTATCCAAAAGAGAAGAGCCCTCAAACCGCTCCTCCTGATATTGCAACGAGCAGAGCTCAAATACTGGTGGGCCTTTCCGTTTGCTGTTAAATTTAATCTAAAGGGGAAAACTTACTCCTTCACCAACCTAGCTGAGGGGGAAAAACTCCTTCTACAACTCAAACTTATCTCCCAAGAAGCACAGATGGATCTCACCGACCCAACTAGCTCCCACTCTAAGAGACCGCTCCCTTCCAGCCCGGTCTCTCCGCTCTGGTCCAAGTCAAAGAGCAAGAAGGCTAAGGACGATAGACCCCTGTAAATAGTCAGTTGGCCTTGTGGGTTTTGGTCTTCCCTTCCTGTAGGGATTGGGACCCCCATGGGGGATTGGAAATATTCTCTCCTTTCCAAGAGTAACACCACCCACTTGGAGCTACCTGGCTCCTACCTGCTTGTCTCTTGATTTTTAAACGATATCTCCACTATGTTTTTGTTTGTCTCCTTGTTTTTATAACAAAGTTTTTTTATGGTTTATACTTGATGTTGTAGAGGAAGCTTCACTTCTTCCTAGAGTATAAGGTTCTAGATTCTACACTAAGCCGTCATTTAGTTTTTCTGATTCTAAGCATCCCTTTTGTTTGCTTTTATGGTTGAATATGTTTTTATTAAGAAATAAAGAAATCTTGGTACATATTGTAGTCCCATATAAACACAATAAGGGACAATCAGTGTAGACCTCATCTTACACAAGACATTTCAGGTATCATGGTCGTTGTATAGATACATATAGATATACAAATGTATTAGAGGCGTATCAAACTCTTTAAGTATATCATCGTTCAGGTAGACCTGTCACTGCTTGGAACACAACCAAACTGTGTTCAAAAAGATAGTCAAGATAGTGGGAGTAATAAGATTTGAGAGTCATTAAATTGAATCCTGTCTTGCTGCCTTGCAGCCTGCATTATTTCAGCTTTCACAGCAAAAAAATGGACCCTGCAGATGACATCTCTAGGGTGGAGCGGATCTGGATTTTGGGGGCCCAGGGCCCTGTGTACCCTGTCTAGTTCTAGGGGTTCATCCTTCTGCTTTTGCAGGAGTTCATTGAAGATGGCTTTCACCGCAGAAGAGAGGTCTGCTGGTGGCACTGTTTCTGGCAGACCCCGTATGTGAATATTATTTCTGCGGGCCCTGTTCTCTTGGTCATCTTGACGCGGAATTAATTGTTGAAGTCATGTCGCGTGGGCAGGGCCTTGATATAGGTCTCCATGTCCCAGTGAGAGCCCGAGCGTTGCGAGTCCGGATCTGAGGGAACCCTGTTCAGAGTCTGGGAGAGATCTAGCCCGGAGCCTGGTCTTAATCTGGGAGGGAGGAGGGGAGCTTCCCTGCTGTGAATGGCGCGTGCTGGAGCGAGCCGGCGCCATCTTGGAGGCAGAGGGGCCGCTGTGTAGCTGGTCTGAGTGGGCGAAGAATCTGCCTATTTCCCCATTAGTCTGCTGTCTCGGGGTCTTGTGGGGGTCCCCCTTGCTTTTCCCCCATTACCATTCGTAGTGGCTGATTTTTGTCGGTGTCTGCCGTGCTAGAAGCCGTCTAGGAGGCGATCCGTGCGGGAGCTGGGAGAAGCCACGTCCGCTCACTCCATGCATCAGGCCACGCCCCCTTTTGTTTGCTTTTAGATAAAGGTTCAATTAAGGTGTGACCCGGCCGGGGTAGGTCCCCATGCACATCCACTTATCCCGGGGATCTCCATGGATTTCCTTGGGCTAAGTTGTCTGCCCTTGATGGGTCAGATAATTGTAGTTCCCATTTACCCTGTTGTTGATTGTATGCCTCCTAGGAGGTTATGGTTGGCGGGCCAGGAGGGTCTCTCACCTTCCCTGACACCGCTCCCTATTGCTATTTCTAGATGTAAATGTCTCAGTAGTTTCTTTTTCTTCTACACCCTCCCTTTTCTTTTTTTCTCGCCTATGGTTAAAGCACCTAACCTTTTTTTCTATTCCAGATGCCTCCAGGTCTACCAGTTATGGTCCGGTATTACAGTTCTTCTTAGGATGTTACCACACCCATGTGGGGGTCTCCGTTCTCGGGGTGAGTGCTGCCGTTGTTACAAGCTCTGACTACCTTCTGCTCCATGGCTAAGGCTCCCGACAGACATATTCAAATAGCCAACCATAATACCCAGGGGCTTAACTCCCCCCTAAAGAGGAAGAAAATGTTCTCCCTCTACAAAACTCTTAACTTAGATGTCGTTATGCTACAGGAAACCCACTTTCCTTCACGGTACAGCCCTAAATTCCTCCACTCACATTTTCCTTTCTCTTTTTTGGCCAACGCAGAATCCAAAACCAAAGGAGTTGCAATCATCTTTTCCAAATCCTCTGGCTTTTCCCTCCGGGGGGAAATTAAAGGCCCAGAAGGAAGATACATTTTAGTTAAAGGTTCCATTGAAGGGATTTTATACACTTTTGTATCCTACTATGCCCCTAATAAAGGATAACTACATTTTTTTAAAACGCTGTTTGAATCTATCCAACCCCACCTGGAGGGCAGGGTCATTCTGGGGGGCGATTCCAATATCGCCCTAGATCAAGGGCTTGATAAGTCCAAACACCTGTGGCGACAATTAACACGACTGTCTGGAGTGAGCCTTAACCACTTCAGCCCGAGTCTTTTTTGCGATCCGGCACTTCGTTGCTTTAACTGACAATTGCGCGGTCGTGCGGCGTTGTACCCAAACTAAATTTGCATCCTTTTTTTCCCACAAATAGAGCTTTCTTTTGGTGGTATTTGATTACCTCTGCATCATTTCTGATCGCCGCTATAAACAAAAGAAGAGCGACAATTTTGCAAAAAAACCCAAATTTCTTACTTTTTGCTAAAATACAAATCCAAAAAAAAATAAAAAAACATTTTTTTCTATCGGTTTTGTTCGATTTATATTCTTCCTCATATTTTTGGTAAAAAAAATCGCAATTGGCTTATTGATTGGTTTGCGCAAAAGTTGCCGCGTTTACGGATGATGAGAATTAATTTCTGGGGTTTTCATTTTTTACTAGTAATGGCAGCGATCTGCGATTTTTAGCGGTACTGCGATATTGGGGTCAGACCATTTTGACACTTTTTTGGGACCATTGGCATTTATACAGCTATAAAAATGCACTGATTACTGTGTAAATGCCATTGGCAGTGAAGGGGTTAACCTGCAGGGGGCGCTCTAAGGGTTAACAGTGTTCCCTGGGCGTGTTCTAACTGTGTGGGGACTGTCCTGGCTGGGGAAAGGGGATGATCACAGCTTCCATTTACAGGAAGGCTGTGATCATCGCCCTTCCCCCTAAAACAGAACGGAGGTCCGTGTTTACATACACGGACCTCCGTTCTTTCAATGCAGGGGAGCCATCGCGGGTAGCTGGTGGCGATTGAGTCCACCCTACCCGCTCCCTGGCTCTCCCCGAACACAGTGAGCGCGCGAGCGCACCTCCGGCGGCGCGCACGCTCACAATGCTAGTTATCGCGGCCGCTGTCCTGTGACCTTGTCGCCGTCACGCTGCGGCGGGCAGTCGGCAAGTGGTTAAACTAGCTAAATTGCTTCATTCTTTTCACTTGTCAGACGTATGGAGAGAATTGAACCCAACCAGGAGAGATTATACTCACTTCTCGCATCCTCACAACTCGTACGCGAGAATAGACCACTTGCTAATGGAATCCCAGGCTATCCCGCTAGCCATGAAATCACGGATAGTTGACTCACCACTCTCTGACCACTCACTAGTACTCTTACAAATTCGATCCGACCCTAACTATACAAAACTATTTTTGTGGAGACTAAATGAATCACTGCTATCTGACCCGGTTAAAGTGTCCGAAATTAATAATTCCTTAAAGGACTACTTCCTTTCAAATAATAAAGAAGGGACTTCAGCAGAAGTCCTTTGGGCAGCACACAACGTATTTATTAGAGGAAAGCTTATACAGCTTGCCTCGCAAATTAAGAAAGAAAGAACAGCAGATCTTTCAAGGTTGGAGAAGGCATTCGCCTCACTACAGGCGTCCCATAAGTTAGACCCCTCTAAAACGTCCACTGCCCATCTGGATAAAGCTAGGTTAGAACTCAATATGGCTTTAACAACTAAAGCAGAGAAATCAATCCGGTGGAGTGGGCAAAAGTTTTACACACAGAGTGATAAGCCAGGTTCAATGTTAGCAGCTAGACTCTCGCCGTGAAGTCGTTTACACCATCTCCGTAAAATCAGAGTACCAGGACACGGCCTTTCTACAAACCCACAGATAATTTTGGAGTCTTTTCATAAGTTTTATTCGGACCTTTACAGCAAGCCTAAGCAGGATCATCAAGACTCCCTCTCAGCATTTCTTGAGGATATCCCCCTCCCCTCCCTGTCCCTCGAGCACAAACAGATTCTTGAGGCTCAATTTTCAGAGGAAGAGGTGAGGGAGGTCATTAAGGCTTCAAGAAGGGGATCAGCTCCGGGGCTCGGTGGCTTTTCCAGACCTTATTATAACACCTTTGCTGAGACACTCATCCCACACATGACTAGATTCTTTAACTCTAAAATCGAGGTAATCCTCTAGATCCACAGCTTGACATGGCCTATATAACGGTTATTCAAAAACCAGACAAAAACACTGAAGAGGTAGGCAACTATAGACCCATATTGTTGATTAACAATGACATCAAAATCTTAACGAAAATCTTGGTGAACAGGCTCTCTTCCGTTATTAACACTTACATCCATAAAGATCAGGTAGGGTTCATCCCATGCAGACAAGGGCCAGACCAAACACGCAGAGCTATTGACCTGATTACCATCCTACAATCTAACTGGGAGGGCGGGGTTAAGCAGCGAGGCATGGTTCTATCCCTTGATCTCCAGAAGGCTTTTGACTCTGTTTCCTGGAACTACATTTTTACGATTCTGGAGAGATGGGGATTCGGCCAGCGTTTCTTAGGGATTATTAAGGCCCTCTACTCCTTCCCCTTGGCTCAAATAAGGTTACAGGGGTACCTCTCCAACCCGATAGCTATAGCCAAAGGGACAAGACAAGGTAGTCCGCTTTCCCCACTGATCTTCGCTATAGCTATCGAAACCCTAGCAATCGCTATACGTCAAAACCCTGACATTCAAGGGGTCTCCTGTGGTCCTCAGATCCACAAATGTGGTCTCTTTGCAGATGACATCCTGCTTTTCATTAATTCCCCCCACACATCCCTTCCCAATTTAAGTCGATTACTAGATAATTTTGCTAAGTACTCGGGCTTAGCAGTGAACTACTCCAAATCGCACGCTCTGAATATTTCCCTCTCGCAGGAAACGGTCATGTCGCTGGAAGGTCCTTCTCCCTTTAAATGGAGCCGGTCCTCTATCAAATACTTGGGGATCAATTTGACGGCCAAAATAGAAGACCTATATATGAGGATAACTTTCCCTCCATTTACCGAAAATTAGAGGAAGACATAAAAATATGGTCGAAGGGTAATCTCTCCTGGCTGGGCAGAATCAATGCAGTCAAAATGACTCTCCTCCCGAGAATTTTATACTTTTTTAGAGCCCTACCCATCCCCATCAGGAGAAATCACTTAAGATCCCTTCAGAGTAAAATCCTCAAATTTGTATGGGGCAACTCAGGATTTAGGTTCTCTCAAAGCACACTATTTCGACACAGGAAGAAAGGAGGTTTGGGTGTTCCCTCCCTCCTCAAATACTATCAAGCAGCCAGACTGGCTCAACTATCCCGGGTCTACACAAAGTATGAGAAACCAGACTGGATCCAGTTAGAACAACAGGCAACAACACAGTTTACCATAGACTTCCTCCTCTGGACTCATCTGAAAAAAAGACCCCCTATACTATCCCCAACCCTTTCCCACTCTCTAGCCCTTTGGGATTCACTTCAAAATCATTCTGCACTGGTTTCCACTTTAACTCCCCTAGCACACATTTTCCACAATCCAGACTTCCCTCCCGGCTTAGATATTAAAGCGTTTCAATGGTGGTTGGACAAGGGGCTGTACCGTATAGGACATTTCTTTACTCCTCCAGGCCCAATTTCTTGGGGCCATTGTATAAGCAAACTGGATATCCCTGCCTCTTAAAAATTCAGATTTCAACAAATCTACCATTTTCTTAAGCATATCTGGAAAGAGAAACCTCTTCCTCCTAAAATTAATGCCTATGAAACTTGGTGTGGCCAGGCCATGGAGCAGAGGGGAGGCATCTCAGTGGTATATGCAGCCCTCACTCAGATAATGGATAAGACTCCATACATGAAGCAGTGGGAGGAGGATCTCCAGATATCATGGGACCTAGAAACATGGCACGTTGCACTCTCCAACTCCTCCCGAGGCATCCTGAATATGGTCCTCATGGAGGCTAGCATTAAAGTCATCACCAGATGGTATCTCACTCCATCTAAACTAGCCCATATTTATCCCACGGCTAATCCACAATGTTTCAGAGGTTGTGCTCTGCTCGGTTCTATGCCACATATATGGTAGGAATGCCCTAAGATCAGACCTTTTTGGAGAAGAATCTTCAATCTCATTACAAAGCTCACCAAGTCGCAGGTTCCTAGATCCCCTGAGATCGCTCTCCTTAATGCCCACATCCCGAATCTGTCAAAGCCCAGCAGAAAACTGGTTCAATTTATCTTAATCAGTGCCAAACTCTCCATTGCTAAATCCTGGAAAAAATCAAAGGTGTCCTTTGTTGCAACAGTACGGAAAATCTCTTGGATCATGTCACAGGAGAAGATGGCCAGTATCCTATCGGACTCCACCAAAAAGTTTGAGGGGATTTGGGACCCATGGGCCAATTATATAGGGGTCTCCTTAGTCCCAGGACTATCCCCTCAGTCAAAAGTCTATAACCCGATATGATTCAAGGTGCTTCATCTCTTTCCTGTTCTTCCCCTTCTCTCTCCTTTTCCCCCTTTTCATCTCTGGTTACTCCTTTCTTCTTCCATATCTCAGATTATCTCTGATATTAGTCGCTGTTGGTTCCTTGTTTTCTTTAAGCTAATCAACTCTGTTAGGTGCAAGAGACCCCGCCCTGGGGGTCGCTATGCATACATTCCCTATACTTTAGCTTTTATCTGAAATGAGAGGCAGGCTATAGTTCCAGGTGCTCCTTTTGAGACACCCCACCCTCTCCACGCACAGTGTGTTCCCGTTATGGGGTGCGGGGAGGGCGGGGATCAGTGGAGGCTCCTCCATAGGGGCTCCTGGGGCATCGCCCCCCCACCAGTTTGCAGAAGAAAAAAAAAGTTTGCAAAATAATAAATAAAATAAAAATAAACTATATAATTATCTTTTTCTGCTGTTGCTTGAAAAAAAAAGTTTGCAGAAAAAAAAAAAATAAACTATATAATTATTTTTTTATGCTGTTGCTAGGTAGATTAGGAAAAAAGGAGCAAATTGTGATTTTTTTTTCTAATCTACCTAGCAACAGGGCGTCTGTCCTAGACATGATAAAAAATGTCATTGAGAAGCACAGAGAAATCGTTTCTCCACGCTCATTTGCTCTCTTGGCAGCTCCTATTGCTGGTCAATGGAGCTCATTAGGACGGTTCGATATCCCGGACTGGCCCGCCTATTGAGCTCCCTAATTTGTTCCTGCACTAGGGAGGTGGAGACAGGGAGGGGCGAGTAATGTGAAGTCTGAGTAACAAGTGAGTCTGACCATTCGGGCGGGGGGGACACACAGGTCTGTACTAAGTAATACTCAGTTCTGCCGCTGCCCCTGTATCACACACACAATATATGTGTGTGTGATTATTATGTGAAGAGTGAAAACATAGACAGTACTCTGTGCTCTGCCTCCTGCACTGGAATGAACAAGCCCTGCTGTCCTTCGTTCACCCCCCCCCCCCCCCACAGAGAGGAGTAGTAGACTGGCCCTGTGAGGCTCGGAGTGCGGCCTCTCTCTGACCTGGAGAGGAGAGAAGAGCCTGGATGGCAGGGCTGTGTCTGCCTGCACTCTGCTGCTGTCCCACCATTAGGTAAAGAGCTCTTAGCATCCACATCTATCAGCCACCTCTATTACCCAGCACTTTACACTTCCCTGATAGAGTTCAGCATGGGGACCTTCTCTTATTCAGATGGCTCTCTATGGGTTTTATGTGATTGGTATGCATGTGGATCTGTTTCCACGTGCATGATGTTTTTTGCATTTGTGTGTATGCATGGGTTTCCTGTGTCTGTGTATGCCTAGCATGTGTGTGTGTGTGTGTGTAGCTAGAGGTGTATGTATGGATAGAGGTTTCTTATATGAATGGTGTACATGTGCCAATCTGTGTATATGCTTCTCTTTCCATGTACAGGCTTTTTTTTTTTCATTTGTGTATGTATGGGTGTATGAGTTTTGTGTGTCTAGCGTGTGTGCACCTAGATATAGGTGGGCCACTTGTGTTACTGGCTGCTGATACCCCACCTGTGTTACTGGCTGCTGATACCCCACCTGTGTTACTGGCTGCTGATACCCCACCTGTGTTACTGGCTGCTGATACCTTACCTGTGTTACTGGCTGCTGATACCTGTGTGCTCTTGATACCCCACCTGTGTTACTGGCTCTTGATATCCCACCTGTGTTACTGGCTCTTGATACCCCACCTGTGTTACTGGCTCTTGATACCCCACCTGTGTTACTGGCTCTTGATACCCCACCTGTGTTACTGGCTCTTGATACCCCACCTGTGTTACTGGCTGCTGATACCTTACCTGTGTTACTGGCTGCTGATACCTTACCTGTGTGCTCTTGATACCCCACCTGTGTTACTGGCTCTTGATAC